>JAOTQP010000002.1:1222982-1279345 GCA_026413545.1 Cichladusa arquata | reverse complement strand
AAACCAAAACCAAAACCCCAAATAACTAAAACAACAACAGCAGCAACCAACAAA
Source organism: Cichladusa arquata (assembly GCA_026413545.1). Lineage (NCBI taxonomy): Eukaryota > Metazoa > Chordata > Aves > Passeriformes > Muscicapidae > Cichladusa > Cichladusa arquata. The sequence goes on along the minus strand of JAOTQP010000002.1, from coordinate 1,279,291 downwards.
CATGTTAGATGTGGAAGTACATGGTCTATCTATGCCAGGGGTGAGTGGCTGTTGAAGATGGTGGGAAAATGAAAAATGGTAGATGGCTTGGATGAGGGAGTCCATTTTCATTTATCTAATGAAAGTCGTTGAAGCTGAACAAGGTCTGTCCTTGAAATTATTTCTGTGTCCAGCAAAATATGAGGAGAATGTATCTGCCTGTGCTATTCCAGTTCCTACACTGACCTTCTGAAATGAGTTTTTCAAAATATCACACTTCTAAATGAGAGTAAGATGTAGCAGCATAAAAAGGCTTCCTCTGTGACAGAGGGAGAAATGTAATGCATAAGAATTTATGCGTGTAAATTGGCAGTTTAAAATAAAATGTAGCACAAATGTTTGAATTTCTAGCACAGGAAAGGTTAAAACCCAAAATACCACCAACATTTTTTAATAAATAGTTTTTATTTTCTACTCAGAGTGGCTTTTAGGAATTCTTCACAACTGTCAGGGATAAACAGTTATATTCATTGGCAAGTACCTTGCAAACATATATTATCTACAAATTGTGAAAATAACTAATCCAAGTGACAACTACTTCCCATTTTTGTGAAGTACCAGATTGGCAATTTTCATGAAAATCAAGGAGGCAGACAATGTTTAAGATTGTTGTGTCTGTGTGTGCACATATTTTCCTATTTGGTCCCAACAGATTTCCTACAAATCTCAACCTTAAATCATTTCTATTAATGAACCATAAGGTGAAACTGCCCTACCAATCTTACAGCTATGAAGCAACAAACCCAGTCTGGCACAGTGAATCATAATACTTAGCTTCTGAACAGACAACTCTAAAAAGAGAGAGGTAAAAGTCAGAATCACATTTATAGACATATAGAATCATATCCTCCTTCTGCATGAAGTATGAAACAATTTAAGGCCAAATCCTCACCAGGCAAAGCACTGTATGCTCAGTGCAGCATGAAACCACCATCCTTATTATCACAGAACCCACTTACAGTGAAAAAAACGAAAAATTTCAGCAAGCACAGTTTTAGCAGAAAAAGAACAACTGATTCTAACAACATTCATGGCTGAGTGGTGCTGCTATGAAGATGGTGACAATGCCTCAACAGAAGCAATACCGCCTTGAATCAGTTCATTGTCTCCCTTTTCTGGTACTTCAAGTATCTTATTTACTGTCAAATACTACCATTTCTTTTCAGCCAACTAAAAATTAACTGAAGACTAGTTCTTGTAACCAGTAAGTACACTTAGAAATGAAAAGTTTAGCAATAACTCTCAAAAATGTGAAAGTCATTATTATTCTGAAGATTTAAAAAGGAACCATTTCTGCTAATTGATTTTTACTGTACTTTTAGCTATAATGGATTCACTGGCACTTTTTTCCCTTCGTGAACTCTTTGCTCTCAGTTCTTCTGTGCTTCATGGGATCTGTGTGAAGAGCATGCACAGCCCCTGGCTGAGTACTTATGTACACTAGCATTACGCATGAAGGAAGCAATGAACTATCCCCACCAGCTTCCCCAGACTCATAATTTTTTTATGTCAGCAGAAAATGTTGTTTTCGGCAGAATAATAAATTCTTCTGCTTTGAGACTTAGGACTGAAACATGCTTTATGAAGATCTTGGTCCATGTTTGAGATTTATACTCTTTTTTTTTTTTTTTTTCCAAATAAATTTTATGAAACTTTAGTGTCTGAAAACAAAATTCAGGTTCCTTCCCCGTCTGATATTAATTAATCATAATGAGTTGAAGTGCTCTAGAAGGAGCCTGGGCATTGTTGCACCTCTGTCTATGCCAAGAGCTGAGGAGAAGAGTTCTGGCTCTGACATATCTTGGCAAAAGATAACAAACATCTGCCAGTTCCACCACCAGTTTGAAATGCGCTGGAACATCTTGTCTGTATCTTTCCCCAAGCTGTTGCTTGCCACCTACCACACATCAACATTGGGATACCCAGCTGCTGTGTCAGCTTGGGCCCCCAAGAGGATTGACAGACACCCCCAAGCTTAGGACCTTCACTTACACTCTCCAAGATCCATGAACTGTTTTCAGAGCTGTGGGCTAGCGTCTCTGACATGTACAAGGACACAAAGGAAGGCTGAAGCTCATACACTGCAAACTCAAGATAGCCAGTGGAGGTACCAGGATGTTTCAAAGGATCTGCTTCTTCAAATCCTCTCCTGTCTTGCTAAGATCCACACCTCATGGTAAGAATGAGCAGCAGTAACATCTTAATTTAAATTGCTTATCATTCAGGGGAATGGCCTTGTTAACAATTTATTTTTGCAACAATATATAAAATATCTGGAAAAAAGAAGCAGTGTAATTGAAACAAACAAAAAAAATGGTGTGATGCTTCCATGATTAAAAAAGGCCATATCATTTGGAGTTAATCCATTTGCCCTAGAACAGCTTTTCAAAGTTTATAGATGAATTTCCATGTCCAGAAGTTCACATTCCATTATATGATCAGTGGGTTCTGGTGGTTTTATTTGATTGTTAGCTTTATAAGTGAGAATTCAAGGTAATTAAATAAAACATGACATTTTATCCAGGGGAAGTATGATCTTACTTTAACCAGAAATGCTTTTCTACTTTTTCATTTTCGTGGAGTAGTCAGAGAGTCACGGTCATTTGAAAAATAATCTGGGACAAAAGAGGAATCCCAGAGGTTTAATTCAGTCTTCCCTTAACTTCACTGGTAGTTGGTCCAAGCCCTGTCCTAGATGAGTCGTGGAAGCAGATCCTCCTTACATTCTTGTGCCTCCAATAAAAGCCTTAATGCAAAAGATCAGAATCAGAGTATCACAGCAGTTAATTAAGCACAGAGAAATCCTGGATGCAGCTGCAGATATTTATTGTCACAAAAGATATAACATAAATTCGGGGCTGTTGTGCAAAGCACCTAGGGACAAGGTGCTTGTCTTTCCGTGAATGCTGTTTATGTGGTTCATGCAATGATATTCATTAAATGTTCTGAAAGCTATGAAAGGGCCAACATTTTTCCTGTTGTTTTATCTTGCTTTCACATGATTAATTACTGCCTACCTGTTAGAGCATTGGAGTAGCAGCAGCTCCCAAGGGAAGCCAGCCTTGACTGATTGAATAAGCACTTTCTCAGACTGTAGGACAGTGGAAGCAAATTGCCTCTACAGCAAAAGTACCTTCTGACAAACCAGCCACCTCTGACTGAAGAATTTTGCCTGCTTCCTCCTCCTGTGAAGCGTAAGGCTGTCCCTTCAGTAAATATGGGCAGTAATTTTGGCAAAACCTAAGCAGAAATGGTCCTGTGCTGAGTCAGTACCCCTCCACTCTGAAAACCTTGTAACCATCCCTGTACCTCACCTCAAAGGCTTCTCACAAGGCTGGCATTAAGTGCTGCCCAGACTCTGATGTCATGTTGTGGGCCAGCTGCTTGATCTTACATGGAAGAGGAATGTAGCAAGGGCAGTAAAATTACTTACACTGACATGTTAGTATTGCTAATAATATCTGAACACGTGTGCATGGTTTTCAAGAGAAAAAGGAAAGAGAGCCTTTGGTGGCCAGAAATACTTCACAGGTACTGCTAATTTCCTTCAGAATTACACAGTAATTGCAGTACCTTTTTTATCCCTTTGAAGGTATTTATCTTAATACTACTAATTCTTACGTAACGATTTTTTTATTGAAAAGTGTTTGTCTAAGTGAGAATCAACACCATGTTGATATAAACACTAAAACTACTCAAGTTTTAATTACAATACTGCATTGATTAAATTAACTCACTGATTTTTTTTCTTAGTGTTTTTATCTAGGATTTTGTTGTTATATTTTTAAACAATTACTAAGCCACATATGTGTATATGTATGTATTTTTTACATCCAACAGGTAATTGAATAGAATTGCTCCAATTAACAGCTTACAGTGATGGCCCCACAAAGGAAAGAAAAATCAGTTCCACATCATAAAAACAGTCATTTAAAATAACATGGTAGATATATTTAAAATAACAAAGATAGATCAACTGCTTACCAAATTAGGCACCTTAGAATGATCAGTGCAGACAAACCAGTGACACAAACTATCCCTAATGCAGTCTTAGAAGTCAGACAAGCCGGAGCAAAAGCCAGTCTTTTGAAATATTTCATAAACATCAACATTCTCCTAAGAAAAAGAAACAAACAAGAAGAAAGCCACAACTGGCTGAACACTGTGTTTTCTAGAAGCAGCTTAATTATATCAACTTTGGATTAATGTCAAGAATAACAGCACTGACAGTATCAATCACTGCTAGAGCTTCTTTTGTGGATTTTATATCAAGAACAAGCTTTCTAACATTAACTTCAGTGAGAGCTTGCTGCTGAAATACGACTTCCCAGTCAAAAAAAGTCAGGTGTGAGAAGAGGGAAATAAAATACTTACAATACTCTTGTTTTTCTCCTGGTGGAGAAAGGCATTACACACCCCAGTGGCAGGCAATTTCTGCCTGAGGATTTTTACTGACAGCCAGTGCAGTTTATTGATTACCCCCACATGAAGCTCAACAAAAGATCTAATAACAGACTACTCAACACATAGCCTGGGGATCTATCTGGATGCTTAAAAATCTAGTGCAGGCATTTAGAAAGGATTTGTTGGAGCTCTTGGCTGCTTCTGGTGCTGTGGGACCGAGTTCTACCATGGTGGCAACACCTGGCCCTGCGTGCCCTGGCTTGTCCATATTGCTGCCCCTACCTCCCAGCTTGCCTTCCCATGGGGAGGAGCCCATCTTTTGCTGCATCCCTGCAGAGTTGTGTAGGAGATGATTTTAAAACCTCTCTTCTAAATGTCAAAGCACTCTCCCCAGCTGAACATGTTACATGGTAATGGGTTATTTCTTGGCCCGTGGTTCAAGGCCAGACAGTACATTTGATGCTTAGTGTGGGAAAAGGAGCGAAATTTTTTCATGCTTTTTTTCTATTCCATTTTGTTCTCTAAGCAGAGCAATTACGGTCATACACCAAAAAAAGACTTTCCAGCTGTGGAAAGTCCCACAGGAAAAATTTTGAGGAAAAAATTGCCTCTAGAGTATTTTGCTAGAGGGTTGATCTCTGCTTAAGTGCACTGTCAATGCAGATAACTGATCCTCCTTGAAAAGCACTACCACTCTGATCTCCAGATGTGACAGCTGGGAGGGTATAACAACATTTGTGATGTTCACGTGCCATCAAACACCTGACCCTCAGGAATATCACCTGTCCCTGAATCTCCAGTGGAAACATGATACCAGGCCTGGCCACTCCTCAAAGTATATCTCAAGGAGGTCTAAACATAAGAGGAAAAAACACATGGTGCTAAAATGGTAAAAATGTCCTAAAGATACTTCCAAGAAATCCATTAAATCCCTAAAATGTGTTAGGCTTCTGACAGCAGCTAGCCACGTCCAGATTAAATAAAACTGCAGCTGCTAGAATACCAGGACTGTGTGATTTACAAAATTATTTCTGGGAGGTCTTAGCCTTGGGCTCAATATTGATTCACTTCCTGTGTCCTGGACAAAGAGCAGTGTTCAGAGCAACATGTAATGCACTTTTCTGAAGGCTTTTTATCATGGGACCAAGCCAACTCTTAATTAGGATGTTTCCAGTAGGATTTGCCCAAAGCCCCTGTCAAAATATCTCAGCACTGCTCTCAATAACATTTAGAGCAGTTTTTCATGCATATATAGATATATGAACAAATACAGATAAATCATCCAAATTTCTGGTGCTTTTATCTTTGTATAGATTTCTACACCCTGTGATAGTATTAGATAGGAGTAATTTGATACTCAACACTTCACCTTACACCTGCACCCATTTCCCTTATTCATGGGACCAGCCATGGACAGCACTATGACTCTCAAACCACTCAAAAATTTCTAGAAGATCCTATCCCTTCCAAAAACACAATTTAGCAGAATAGTTTTCTTCTTCCTCTCTAGCTTTTCAATTCACACACATTCCTGGACTTCCCTTCCTTCGGAACCTCCTGATGTGAAGGCTGGATTCAGTCCAGAAGCAACAGGACAAGGAAGAGTTTCTGACCAAAGTGCAATTTTACTCCAAGTTTTCTACATCCTTAAGTCCACACTGAAACTCTTTGTCCTCTTATTCAGTAAAGGACAGTGAGGAGGCAGTAGAAAGGAGAAGAAAGGCAGGGGTGAGCAATGGTACAACCAGGACTGATGCAATGAAATGTCCTAGCTCCCACCTTTTCTTTCTGGCTCCAGACACAGCTTCAAAACATCTGGGGCAGCAGGAAAAATTCAGTCCAGTAGTAATTTGTAAGGGAAATACAATTAGTGCACTAAGATTATTTCACTAAATTATTTCTTTTGCTCCATCGTAATAGTGCCTTCCCTGACTGCTGCTAAAAAGGACTGTAAACTCCACAAGGGACAGGCTGAAAAACACCACTGAGAGTTACTTGATGGCTGGCTTTTCGGATAGAAGCTCTGCTGGAGTCCTGTGTCTGAGTAAAGCATGAGCACTGCTACCACATGCTTAACCTTTCAGAAAAGCTGTGGAGAAAGAAGGGCGGCCACCAGGATGTTGGATATGCAAGCATTTTTCTGCATCCCAGGGATAAGGAGGACATTTTTCATTGTTTTTTTGTCCTTTTTGTTTTTCCCAAATCAAATTGCAGATTATTTTAAAATCTTTTCTTTTGAGCTGGCATTATGAGCACTTCTTAGTTTTTCTGACATCTAGTGCCTAAGTCCACATCACTTATTAACAGCAACAAAAGCCTAAGGCAACCCTAGAGACTAAGACATTTAACAAAGAGAATATTACATCAAATCTGTGTTGTCTTGCACAACAATCTTGTACATCAATCTATGTTAAGATAAGTTTCTTCCTGAGCTCACTTCACAGTGACCCCACTGGCTTTCTGGAAGCAGTATCGATTTCAAAGAATTTAAATTCGTCTACTCAAAAGAAAAGTTGCAAACTTTGTATGGGAATTCTAAATGTTTTAAGGGAATGTTTCAAGAAGCGACTATGCTCTTACAAAGGACATAACTCCACTCTGGTGGGACCCTACCTGCAGCTCTGCATCCAGCTCTAAGAGTCGCCAGCACAGGAAGGACAGAGACCTGTTGGAACAAGTCTACAGGAGGCCACCAAGTTGATTAGAGGCATGGAGTACCTCTCCTACCAGGAAAAGGCTGAGAGAATTGGGACTGTTCAGCCTGGAAAAGAGGAGGTCATCTAATTGCACCTGAAGAGAGCCTAGAAGAAAGATTAAGAGAGCATTTTTACAAGAGCCTGTAGGGACAGGACAAGGGGGAGTGGCTTTAAACTGACACAGGGTAGGTTTAGATCTGCTATTGCGAAGAAATTCTTTACTGTGACAACAGTAAGACATTGGAAAAGGTTGCCCAGAGAGAGAAGTTGTGTATGCCTCATTCCTGGCAGTGTTCTAGGCCAGGTTGGATTGGGATCTGAGCAGCCTGGTCTAGTGAAAGATGTCCTTGCCTAACCAAAGGATTGGAACTGGAGGACCTTTGAGGTCTGTTTTGACCCAAACTATTCTATGATTCTATGATAATGGCTTTCTTTGCACTACAGGTACCAAAAACATTGTTATTTTTGTATTGATATTTCTCTTTCACAGAAATGTTGGAAGAATCATGGAAGAAACTGTTTGAAGAAGTTCATTTGCAGATACTGTCATTATAAATACCATTTCAGCTGTCTTTTACAGGATGCTACATACCAGCATTTCCTGGGGCTGGCATCTGAATCTGAGTTTCCTTCAGCAGTACTTCAAGTTTTTGACATGGTTTTTTGTGTGATCAGTTTATGATAACTTTTTCAAAGTAAGATCCATTAAATCAGCTACTCAGACTTATTATAGGTACCTACCACCTCTTCTTCCAATGAAACACTGAAACAGATGCACTTTAGAGGAGAAAGGAATTCCAGCAGAAAGGACATAAAAGCAGAAGACAAGCTCTCCTCAGATACAGCCATCTGTGATAGGCAAAAAACCTCAGTATTTAGTATATTTAATATAGCTATATTTTTAATTAGAGCACATGTTTATGTTTATGTTTATGTTTATGTTTATGTTTACTGAAACATTAGTAATATTAAACCATATCTTTATTTAATCATTATTTAGTATAAGACACAAAACCTTAGGATTTCTGAGCTGCAATGGAAACTATGCCCCTTTGTTGCATATTTCTCATTACAGCTAAAGTAAAACATGAATTACCATGCTGTCCCTTCCTGCAATCCAGTGCCAAAGAATCCACCCATCCACCCATCCATCCTTTCATCCATCCTTTCATCCATCCTTTCATCCATCCATCCATCCATCCATCCATCCATCCATCCATCCATCCATCCATCCATCCATCCATCCATCCATCCATCCACAGGTCTCTGCAAGAGTGACTTAGCCTTTCCACTGGCCTTATGTCACAAATCCACTTATGGGAAGGGCTCAGATAAACTAAATAACAGAGGGTGATATAACCTGAAGGACAAAGAATACGAACTCTCCACAAAACTGTTTATGACCAGGAACAGCAACTGTAAAAATTAATCCATTCTTACCTTATGGAAATTTGAAATTCAGAAGAGTGAGAGGAAAAGAGAGTGAGAAGCAGGTTGCATGCCTTGCACACAGTGCTGGGTCAAGAGCATACTCAACCAGTTAGCAGGGAACCATTAGAGCACTGTACATCCATGTTTTAGCTTGGATTATGATTAGTGCTCACATAAGACCTGTTGCTAAAACAAAGAAAATTATTTGCAGTAGTGGGAGGCAAACAAATTGGCTTGGGCTTTGCCTATACTTTGGACTAAGACTCTAAAGCCCTTTGCTTACTTACAAAATATCATATCAAAAGGGCTGACAAGATAAGAAATTTGTAAGAGTTAACTTCTGTGGAATTAAAAAATGTTAGAAATAAAATCCTTTCACCTAAGATGGAGACCACTTTTTAACACAACTGTTGATTAATGGACTCTTTTGATCAAATATTTAAGCCATTCTTGTTTAAACTGTATAAAGATAGAAAAAGACTTATTAAAAGAGCTCTCTCTGTTTCTTGGCAACAGATTTTTTAGTTTGTCAGATGAAATACATTTTCATAGGACCTCTGATGGAGCTTGGTAGGAAAGTATACACAAAAGTAATTTGGCTTGGCAGTCTGAACTAAATGGTTGCAGAATGATGAATGATAACACTACATTTTCATATTTATATTGTATTCATATTATTTGTATAGTATCTTTTAAAAATATTAGCACTTCTAGATTTTCTGTAACAGAACTCAAAGAACTTACAGTACCCCTGGAAAGGCAATCCTGTGCTGTGCCAAAATGGTCAACAGGGACTTAGACCTGAAAGGAGTCGAAAGGAGTCAACCTTCCCACATGCTGCAAGACACTCTTGGCTTTTTAATTATATGAAAATCTGTGAGGCTACAGGAAATAGATGTGTGTTTCCTCTGTATTTCCTGCTCCTTGAATTAATGAATTGTGAACAATCTTCCAAATGCTACAAACACAAGAGCTCACTGCCCTTCCCCTGCTAATGATACGGTAAGTGCATGGTGTAGTATGGTGAAGGACACAACATATGATCATGGCTGTAAACACTGTGTGAGCACAGACACAATTCTATGCATGGCCACAGCAGCAAATCCTTGAAAATGAATCGTTCATTATGTAATATATACTCCAAATAAGTCACTTCCAGATATTTAAATATAAATATATGTGGTGTTACCAGGTTTTATGATCTCCCACATTTACCAGTAGCTCATTCCAAGAGCACAGGACTTTGAAAGAAATCAAACCTTTCCTTACAGAGAGGAACTCAGATGGTCCTTAGGTCTCCCTGAATAACGGATCTTAACAAACACACATCACATATTAATCAGACAGACAACAGAAAAAACTATGTGTTATGTCAGTCTTTCAGATTTTCTAAGTTGAGGCTGAAGATGTTCACCAAATGAAATTAAATGAAAGCTTCTGTTGAAGGATTTGTCTCATCTGATTTTAGGACCTTGCTTTTTAGCTCAGTTAAGCAGTTCTAGCAATAAAATGCCAAAACCTACCAGCAACTTTTCTGGTCACTGAAATTTTGGAATCAGGTCTGTTGAGAGCAATTTGCCTCAGCTGAGTCTTTCAAGGGAGGAATTGTAATCTTAAACCAATCAGCAGGTTTTTCAGAGGAGAGGCCAGGCCAGCAAATCCTCCTGTGGAATTTTATCTGTGTGCACAAAGTGCAAGAGTGGAGCCCAGAGGAGGGATGGCAGTGGGCACCACAGCGTGACGCACAATGCTGCAATTCCCTGGCAGTGCCACGCTTGGGGGATTAATTCTGGGCTCCTGAGGCAAACTGAAAGCAGACAAAAATGCATTTGGGGTCAATCCCAATGTTTCCCTCATCAGTATTTTGATGTATTTTTTCCCCTTCTTAAACACCTTATCTCAGAGGTGCTACCACCACCACTGATAAGCTTGATCTTGGCCAGCAGTGGGTCTGTTTTGGAGTTGGCTGCTCCACTGGACATGGGACTAGCTTCTTGCACCTCCTCATAGAAGTCACCTCTTTAGCCCCTGCCCCCACCACCTCCCCACCCCAGCTACCAAAACCTTGTCACACAAACACAACACAGATAAAGAAACTTTACATCTGAAACCTTTTCACCAAACTTTTAGAAACTAGTCTAACATTAAGGCTGATTTTCTATAAACACATTTAAAATTTAAATTTTTGAAGTTTAGGGTTTTTCCACTATGTCAGAGAAGATGATGACACTTACTCCCCCAGAGAAACCAAAATACAGTTCGTGTTTATTTAAATTAATAACAAATTACATAACTAGTAGAAGCAGTTTTATATTACAGTTTTGAAGGAAGCAGGAAATATTGATACCTTAGGGGAAATACAAATTACAAAATGCAATTAGCTATATTAATTTCTGGCCAAAATGCTAGATTTTGTACGTACACACTTATTGAAAGTTTTACTAAAGGATAACAACTAGCAAAGACTTTCTAATTGTAATCAAGATATAGGAATAAAAATGTTTGGCTGTTGTACATCTTATATCAGGCAGTGCATTTTATGAAGTGCTGAGGAGACTTTGTGGTGGTGTCCTGGCTTAGGACAAATTAGGGGGAAATCTCCAAAAGGAGCACCCCAGAGAACAAACCCCCACAACTCCTCCCCCTCCACCATCGGGTTCGGGAAGAATTTCCTCAGAGGAAAAGTGGAAAAAACCTGTTTATTTAGCAAACACACAAAGAAAAAAAACACTCCCCAACACAACAGATGACAGAAGAAACTCTTTCACCAGTCTGAGAGGATGAACAAACTCAGAACGTCTCCGGCGCTGGGGAGGGCAAAACGCGTAGTGCTTGTCACGAACAGGCAGAGTCCGGGGTTTTCTTGATGTCTCCAGGTAAGGTGCGGAGCAGGTTCGGGTGGGATTCCTAGCTAAACTAACTAATAAGGAAAAAACCAGAAGCGAAGCAAAGCAAGGCAAAGCAAAGCCCGCAAGGCAAGCTGCTGAGCCAGCAAAAGCGGGCAGCGAGCGGCAGCGGCGATGGGGGAGGGGCGCCGGCTAACTAGACAAAACAAACCTTCACTTTCAGAGTCAATTCTGAAAGCACCGAACATAATTCAAGGCAGGAACAGCACACACGATTGGAGATGCAAAGCATTGTAACGTCACCCCAGGACAGGTGGGTCTCAAGTCAGGTCTCAGGAGATGAAGCATCTTTAGAAAATCCAGGATCCATTCTTGAGCCACTCTATTCTCCAGTTTTAGTCTAACTGATTCGTGATATCTGATGTGGATGTGTGATCAATTCACAGCAAGGAAACAGAAGCTCTGTCCTAAAAAAAGAAAAAGGGAATATTGTTCAAAACTGGCTTTTCCCAATGAATATTCACAGCATTCTACAACTGACTTCTGTTTATATTCCGTGCCACTCATGGCTTCTCCAAAAATTTGATTTTATCTGAATGCAAGAAACATTGTAGAAGTAAACCTTGCTGGCCACTCACAGATAATTTCAGGTATCTCCTGCTAGTGATGGTACCAAAGTATATCTTGGCTCTGCCTCAGAGCTGATCTCCCTGCACACCTTTGAGCACCCCTGCAGACTGCAGCAGCCAACATATGCCCATGGTCTGGCTGCATGGGGCACCTGGCACTTTTTTCTCATGCTGGAATATCTTTCAGACACAGGGTAGAGCTACCAAAACCTCTGCAGCCGCTGCAGACATGTGACAGTCCTGGACACATCTTGGAGATGTTTCTCAGTCTGGGAAGACCTGGGAGTGTTTGTGGCAGAGCTAGCAAACAGCTTAGACTAACAGAATATTTTCAGAGTTAATTTCTTTCTCAATTTGGAACTGATAGATTTCTTAATCTTCATGTATTTTCATAGAGATTAAGACATAGTGTTAAGCAACTGTTTTCCTCTGTAACAAATGCTATGAAGATGAACTCTCTGTATCAACACTGGTAGGCATGATCTGCACAGCAAAAGATGATTGGTTTTTCTTATTCAAAGACTACAGGTCCACTTAACTGCTGAGTCTCCATCAGACCTGGATGGTACCATTTTAGAAACTTTTTTTTTTAAACAACATGTTGATACATCTTACCAGCTTCATTTTTCTTCTTATAGTTCTTCCACAGACTTTTTTTCAAACTGAAGCAATACCACAATGCAAAGGCAACCTGTGTAATTGTAATTACTATTTTTAGTTGTGCTATGAAGAAATATACATTTTCAGTGTTGTCATCAATATTAAAAACATACATATGAATCTCTTTTGGAGAAAAAAATCAAATATGAATATATTGACAGTATACTTCAGGGCTAAACATCAAAATGTGTAAGACTAGTTCAGGCATTCAGAAACTGATGCATTGTTTCATCTTTGTTTTTCAGAAATACAGCTTAACACCTCAGCCTTAATAAATGCAAATAATGAGTGCCCTTCCAGAATTTCTTGAAATATTCTTGTCCAGAATAATCAAATTTAATTTATCTGTTTGAAGAAAGCAAAATTCCCCCCATGTGAGCAGAAGCTTGAGTTTTTAGTCAGTACTACAGAATTTCCGAAAAATCGTCAAGAACAGCTATGCTTACTAAATGACTCTCCAGTTTTTCCATGAACTTGGACCAAAATCCACAGTGTAATAGTCACTCTTTCCCCAACCTATAACTCTGGGCACTAATTTGAGCTTACTCTGCTACAGGATTTCAAGAAGAAAGCTTATTTTTTCCCCTTCCTTTGGCAGGTTATTTTGTGTCCATTTGAATTTTTGGCACTACATCAAATCTTTCTGTAGAAGAGCTGTTGCTGTTCTCCACAGGACTATTAAATAACTCTTTGTATACTTCGTTCTCCACAAATTGTAATTTTTCCACTATCCTATTGCTGTAATCTTCCACAATGTTCTTGACAGCCTTCTTGGCTCTGCCTTACCAGAAGGAAGGAGTTTATTAATTTGTTTTGTCTTGATAAATTTTTCACCACAAAGGAGGTGGCAGTCTTTGGTACACAGAGCTTGCTTTGCAGCAGTAAAGAGAAGAGCAGTAGCTGTAGCTGGACTGTGAAACCAATACAGTTTACAGCTCTGTATTTCATGGGAAAAAGAAATCTAATAACTGCAGCAATTATAATCATGTCAATGAGGTGTGCAGTGACATTTTACAATGCAGAAAGATTTTCAGACCGACCTTGACTCCAAGCACCCTTGTGTGGCAAAAAAATGCCCCTGAATGGTCCCTGTCTGAAATGTCCTGGGAAGATGAATAAAGACCCATTTTTTTATTTTTTTCCACAAAGGCTGCCATCTTACTGCAAAAATTCCCTCTATCATCATGTCTCTCTGGACAACGAGGTGCTGTTAAATGGCAGTCACACTTTATAAGCTCAGAAAACTGAGAGTAATAAGTAATGTAGCAATATAAAGCAATTCACTAGGAAAATCTGCAATGCAACTAATCTGTTCTCCCAATTTTAGATGCTTCATTTCTCTTTAGTGACTTACCCAAGGTCTGAAATGCAGTGGTACTTCAGGTAATCCCAGCTGGAGCAAGGCACTCAGGGAAAGTGAAGACTTCTGACCTGAGCTTCACAAGATTCAGGCTGTGTCCAGCAATATTTCTTCTGCAGTATAAATTGTTCTTATTGTTTTGGCTCAGGACACTGGGAAAGCAAAACATTTAGAAATGAGATATCATGTCCAACTTACCATCATAATTGTTTTGGAGCAGTGAGACAACTGCTGTGCTTTTTTTGCTTAGCCAGGAATTAAACTGCCATTTTGGATTTTAAAACAAATTAATCACGGCTCCAATCAGTTTTGATCAGTAAGCAAATGTTTCATTCTGTTCCTAGTATAACTTTATTGAAAGCAGAAGTCAGATTCTTAAGATTTTTTGGTTGAATGTTTGGTTTTGAGAGCTATTGCCTTCCAGAAACAGCTGTTTAAGACGTCAAGGTGTGCTGGCTAAGGTGAGCACAGCAAAACTCACAGGCAGTGAACTGCAACATCAGCCCTGGGGAGATGGCAGCTTTCCTCACAGAGCACAAGACCATCATATCATTGTTTCCTTCAGTTTTTCAGCTTCAGAGAAGGCTTCAAACTGCTGTCCTAAAAGAAGAGATCCCAATGCCAGAAGGCATTGAGAGAGATAACAGGTGAGACTGGACTCTCAGCAAGGAAGCTTGAAGGACATTTGCTGAAATTCCTACAAATCAGGAGCTCATAGCTCGTCTTGTGCAAGGAGAAGGCTTCAGTGTGTTTTCTTGCCCCTGCACAGAATTCAGAGCAGCTGGTAGGATTAAACACTTACCACTTCTGCTGCACCAACAGTTTTTGCCATCTGTATGTTAACAGCCTGAGCTTTATAACATTCAGTGTAATAATTGTCTCTGGGAGCTGAAAGATGACTGAAATATAAGCATTTATAAAATTAGCATTTTCCAAATCACTGTGCCATGAAACAGTCACTTAAGCTAACTGGAAAAAAAGATACCAGTTCAGAAGTTCATGTGAACTTGAAAACAATCGAGAAAAGAAGATCATACAATTAGGTTCGCAAACATCTCATTCTGTTCTGTTGAATCAGTACTCCAGTGGGACAAATGGCTCAAAACTACTCTAGAAAGCCCCAGAAAAAGAACCAAATCCATTCCAGACTCAGTTTATACCCATACTAAGATGGACAAGAGCGTGCCCAAACAATTAGTGCAGGCCCCTATTAAACAGGCAACTATCTTGTAGATAATGGAACAGTGAAAGCTTGTTAGCCGACCTTGAATATCAGGTGTGAGTGGAAATAGCTGCATGGAAAGGCCAACAATGGAAATATTCCATTTTACCTGTAGTTGCAGCACAACACCACTGAATTTAAGTCAGTCCCCAGCTCTTAAGGCCTTGAAATAACCGTGCAAAATGTTATGATAGTTATTAACACTGCTGGGGAAAGTAATGCTGTAAGAATTTCTCAACAGGTTCATCTGTTCTTTTCTTGATCTTCTTCCTGCTTTAAAAAGGCTGATGACAAACAGAGGATTATACTCTTTTGCCTTTTGAGAGATCCTGTGTATTGAAGCTGCAACTCAACCATCTGTGAAGCTTTTCAGAAATCTTCAGCACTGCAGCAAAATTTAGCGTGGATTAGCTTCCAGCTGGGAAAATAATAGAAGTTTTGTGCCTTTATTCATGGGAGAACAAATACATGGATATTTCTACACAAAATTGTAGCAATTTCTTTTCTGTGTATATATAATTGACGATAACTTGATGTAGGGAAAGGTGGTAATGATTTTGAAATTCAGCTCTGTCCCTGCAACATAGTATGCTTAAATCTTTTGGCCTCATACATATATTTAGCCTTACTCCTTCAACCCAGAAGAACAGAGAAATTACTGCAGTGAGCATTTTTATCTGAAAGTTTATTTCTAGGTTGCTACAGCATTTGCAGCAGCTAAAGTTAGAGAGAAAGAGAAATAAAATCTTGGGGTTACATTCCATGGCCTGTTACAGACTGTTTAAATTCCTGCAGATCAAAGGCCCATGTAGCCACTGTGAATTAAACTGGAAACAAGCAAAACCTGTGATTGCCTTGCCCAAAAATTTAAGGTGATGGCTGTAACAGTTTTACAGTTTTGGCTCAGGCTAAGCATGCTTAAAACAAAATTATGCGCCTGGTGCTCCTACAGCTCAGGCCCAGCAGCCCCCTTGCACAGAGCCCTTTCAGGAACTTTGTGATAATCTCAGGAGCTCCTTCTTTTTCCAGAGAAAAAGACCACTATGCCAGGTCCTCAGCACCACAAAAAAATTAAGTTCCCTGAGGGTCCTACAGGACAAGCTACCCATTGCTGTCAGGGGGGGCTTGGGCAGGTCAGGACCCAGACAGGGATCTGGCAGAACTAACAGTTTAGAGCTGAGCGAGGGAGTTGGCAGGACCCTGCACTGAGCTGTTGTGTTCCTCAAGGAAAAGAATCCACAGAAACATATTTTCTTATTGAACTTGGGGATTTATGATGGATATGCACTTTTGGAAGCTCTGTCAGCTAAGGGAATACCATTTTTACATGACATTTTTTCTGAGGTAGCTTTGTCATTTCTTGTAGAATACTAGTATACTTTAAGCATCCTTGGTTCTTGTGATGACTTGTTTTTACTTGTGCTCTAGTTGCTACTTGTGTTGTGTCCCAGCAAGTCAGTTCTCAAAGCCACTGCCAGTGAAGAGCATTTTAACCCGTTCTCTGGTTCATTATGTGGTTAAACTGGGGGTTAAATTCTGCCTTCAGAAATCCTGTTGGAGAAGGTGAAACAAACAACTTATTTGTCACTGAATGGTTTGAGCACAAAGTACTGGTTGCTTACTTGCTATGTAAACTGGGAAATACGAATGCCCAAGCTCTGCTTTTTTTCTTCCATGGTTGTACTTTTTTAGCTGTTTTGCCAAGCTATTATGCTTGCACCTGACAGGTTGTACTCTAGTATGGGAGGAATAAGTCAGAAACGTTGTCCCAGAATATCCCTCTCAACATCTGGATTTTTTTTCAGTAGGTGCAGAAAACTTCACTGTTGGGTAGGAGAGAAAATGGTCCACCCTGATTTTTTTCTATTTGGCGGAAACACTGAGGGAAATGAAAGTACCTGTGCAAGGGTATGGGGGGCACGGGGGGAAAGCAGGGAGTGAAACAATTCATATATTTACTTTCTGGAATGAGGAAATGAATGATATTCCACAACGCTCCAGTTGATAGTATCACAGTGCTATCTGATTAGAAGAGGAAGCATTTATGTTAATGATCTTATTTTGTTATTCAATTTCTTTCAAACTCTACCATCTGTTTTAAAATTCATGTTTCTCTCAGGACTCTAATAAGCACATATGATTTAATGTTGCATGCTAGTCACCAGTATCTCTCGCTGATTTAAATGAAAATTGTATTTTGCCTCAGTCTGGTCTCCTAGATCTGGTCCTTGCTTGAATTACAGTTTCTGGAAACTGCTGGAGAGAGAAAGATTTATAGCAAGATATGTTTGCATGTTTCTTTGCTTTATTTGGAAATGGTCTGTCAAAAATGAGTTGGAACTCTGTAATATTTGGAATTGTGTTTTGGGCCAGGGGACTCATTTATGGTAGGCCAGTGTCTGGCTTTCATCATTAGTTGCTGCATGGCAGTTTTCACGATTAAAAGTGGCACTGTTTGGGCATTTGTTTCAGTTTATAAGTGAAAATTTATCTGGCTATTACTAAACACAAGTGTTCCAAAATGGGAAGTTAATTTGTTATTAAAGTTATTAAAGAGGTGATGGTGAATGCTTTGTATTCAGGTTTTGTACAAAACTTTTAATACCTGAGACCTTCAATGGCTATGACACAAAACCAGTCTGATGGTGGAAGACTTCAGCAACATCATACCCCCTCCCTGGAACCTGATAGTTTAAGTTTTCATTTAAGACTTTTCTGCAATAAAAGAGCTTGTGTGAATATGTGTGTGAAGCATTTATTTATGCAGCTGTTCAAACTGACGGTATGGAATAGGCAGGGAACAGGAGCAAATATAGGGTTCTCAGCTCAGTCACACGACAGAAACAGAAATTAGAAATTATTTTTTTTAATAGCCATGTGAATAGCAACCACCTTCCTCTAGAGCCTGCAATAAGCAAAGAACACAGTCAAATGCTGAATATGGCTGGTTCCTGCAGACCTCTGATTCACCTCTG
The DNA here is from genome assembly GCA_026413545.1 of Cichladusa arquata. Classification (NCBI taxonomy): domain Eukaryota; kingdom Metazoa; phylum Chordata; class Aves; order Passeriformes; family Muscicapidae; genus Cichladusa; species Cichladusa arquata. The sequence continues at coordinate 1,261,029 of JAOTQP010000002.1, read as the reverse complement.
CTAAAATTAGCTAATCTTCATTTGTAACTTGTTGCTCAGTAAATAGTTAAAAAATCAACACATATATTTTTTTAAGGCAAACTTGAATATTAATGCCATTTACTGGTGTCTGATAATGTCACAAGATGGACTGTGGATTAGCAAGCTGCCGTATTTTGTATCTATCCATGGTGTCACCTTAGACTCACTGCTGCTGGATGATGTGTGAGGAGATATAAACCCTAAACAGGGATTTTTGCTGCAGGTTTGTACCCCAGTAGACAGTACTGTACTAGACAGTACTTTGTTCTATAGCAGATTCTGGCCAACATAAAAATGTAAAAGGTAACATTAACCTTGTCATTTAAACTCTTAGTGACAGACATAATCATTATTAGTTTAACCAAAATAAACAAACTACAATAAATATATATTTTTAAAGTTAAGGTCTTTCTTTTAGTTGTTTTCATGTGAAGCCTTTCTCTCTTTGTTGAGATAACAGTTTTTGCATTGGAAATAACAGCTGCACTAGCCAAGAGAGTTATAACAGGTTTTATGCAACAGAAAAATAGACACATCTTCCCAAAACTGTGGATTCTTTTTCCTGAAAGAGTGACCCTTAACTCAGTTTTAGCTCAGTTCAAGTCATAGTTGGACATTAATACTAAGCAGCTGAAGAAGATCCCTGGATTTGCATTTTTATGTCTTTTTTAGCACCAAAAAAACTCGTCATGAGTAAGTTCATTTGAATGTGGTAATACAACTTAATCAGAAATAACTGTCTTTAATTCTGAATGTTAGAAATCATATACAAGTCTTACATCTTATAAAAACTAATTTGCAAAGAGGATTAGATGGGATCTTCTAATGCTCATTCCATTTCATCTGCTTTACTAATAAACTATAAATACTCATTCGAATTATGTCAGGCTCTCTGTGCACCTGATCCCAAGAGATGCTAATTGTCTGGGCCCATATGGACCACCACTGATGTCCTGCTCTAGCATCACTACTGCTTTCTGAGCTGACTGCTTTAGCCAGAGCTCTTCTGCCCTCTCTTGTCCTGGCTTTGATTATATGCAGTCAGTGTTTTTTCCAAGCTGGCCTCCAGCACGTTGCAGTTCTTTTGATGTTCATGCTGGAAAAGGACGCTGCTGCAGATTTCACAGGGCATCAAGCCTGTGGGGGCGTGCCTTAGGTTTCTGCTTTGTGTATTCACTTGGGCCTCACATGTGTGCAACTAATTCTGTGTTTCAGGAGGCATTGCATAAGATGAAGTGAGATAAAAATTGCAGGTGTTTGTGTCCTGCTGGCAGTCATGGGTGGGGAGAACAATCACATGCACTGAAAAATCTGGGATTTCAACACCAGTACTGAGTGAGTCATGCAATGTAACTACAGCAAAAATTTGTCCACTCAAGGTGTCACCAGCCCCCACCATTTGATAATATAGAATGCTGGTGAGAACTAGAACTCTGGTTTGGCATGTATCATAGTTGCAAATTGTTACTGAAAATGCCACTATGAGGTGAGACTTGAAATGGGCATGTGTGGGGAAACAAAGGGGACAATATATTAGGGGCACCCAGTGCAAATGGGACAACGATGGCATGAAATTGCTACTGCTGCCTCTGAGATACTTTCATTCAGCAAACAGGAGTACAAAAAGAAGCTGGAAAGCACATTTCATGTTACTCCATCCAAGCAGTTTTCCTTTTAGTGTTTTTTACAACACTACAGTGCAGCACTATGCCAATAAATGAGACTGATAGCTGGTCTTCTGGAGCCAAGTGCCTCAGCAATTATCCAGGATAGTTCACTAGTTTTCCTGAGCCTGACAGAAATAGGCTCTGAGCTACATGTGGCACCTTTGGAGCAGCTGGATACCCTGAAGGCTTCTAACTGTGCAAACACAGGGGCACATCCAGTCGTGGATCGGGGAAACTGAGGAAGTCATGAAGGAGGAAAACAGCTGGAAGTTGTTTGCACTGAAGAACAGCTCACCTGATGATATACCATTACCATCAGCCTCCCCTCGAGATTTTCCTCAAGAAAGTGGGAGCCATTGCTTGAGATGAGAGGGACAACATTGCTGGATGTTTGGTGCTGGCCAATTGCTCTTTCCTGGGAGAGACCAAGGGGCGTTATAGATTTGGTAAGTCAGAAGCAGTGGCCTTGCTGACTGGGGCAGGCAGAGCCTGGAAACTTCCCTGTGTTTGTGTGTCTCTGCTTCTGTATTTGACAGATGGCTCTGCTCAGACAACTTGTAAAGACGAATAGAAACAGCCTTGGAAAAGTGGGAGGAAAACTAAATGGATGAAAATTACCCAGAGAGTCCTGTGTTCACCAAACCATGCACTTACTGCAATATTACAAACTTCTGAGACATTTCAAATTGCATTAAAATAATATGCAGCATGCTTGATACATTTTTATTTCTTTTCTGGTTTTTGAGATGCCAGGGTTCCCTTGAGGCATCTTTACAAGTTTCCTTTGTAACTAGCTCAGTAGGAAAACATTCCTTAATTGGTTAAGTTAGAGAGGGGCTTTTTTTAGCTCCAGCAGCCAAAGTTCAAAGCAAACCCCATGACAAAAAGTTTCAACATATTGATAGAAGCTAGTGGTGTTGGGGTTTGAATCAATTACGTATGGACACAGGGAAAAAAACAGATTAGCCCTTTCTTTTATTAAAGGGAGGTGGGGGCAAGATTACTGCCTGTGAACTTCAGTGAATAGACAGCTATGTAAACTGTCTCAGGAAGAGCGCAGAGGAGAAAACTGGCTGTAATTAAACCTTGGTTGGAAAATGTGATAAAGTCCTAATTCAGAAAACCTAAGCTCTGGGAAAAATCCTTGTCATAGTAACTGAGCAGTGGTGGTCAGCAAGAAGAAGGGGTCTTGGCTCATGGTGGGAATGGAATTGGGTGTTCCACTCCCTTCTTTAGCATCCTGAAAGGTTTCGTGGTCTTCCTAAAAAGAGAAACCTCTATTGTGGCAGCTGCCTGGTGGTGCTTATTTGAAAAGAGCAAAGACCTGCTAAATCAAGTCAGAAATATTTCAATTGTCTCATTGTATCTCCATATTAAGAGACTGAAAGTTTCTTTGAGACACAAACCAATAGTGGCCTGTATAGTACTTAACTATGTATCTAATGAAAGACATAATTATGTTTGTTAGCATGAATCTTTTGTTAGCATGTCCCAGATCACAATGGGATGCTGATCAGGCATGATATCAGGAGATGTAAATACAAATTTTAACTTGTTTAATTCTAGCTTGTGGCTCTGCCATAGTTCTGTTTAAATCATTAAATACTTCATGGATTTCTTTCTTCTGGTCATATCAAATAAATATTCTTTGGTATAGCTCGTGAAAGAAGAAACTGGATTTCAGTTATGCCCCCTAAATGAAACTTGTAAAATCACTTGCTACAAATTGTAGTGTAGTAAATGCAATAAATATTGTGATGTGACTCAGAAGTGACTTTTCCCAGCCTCCAGCACACAGGCTTGCTCTCACAAATGTACTGCTCTGAAAAGCTAATGCATGTGCTGGACATACTAAAATGAAAAATATAAGCTGATTTCTCCTCACCCCAAGCTGTCACCAGGCTCTAACAAGTTATTACAAAAAATGGTGCAGGTCTTTGAGCCTTCAGGGTTGAGGTGTATTGCTTGCTGGCATGCCAGCCTACTGCAGAGATACCCTTGCAGCTCTTTACATTATGTACTTCACTGGAAAATTCCACACAAATGAGCACTACCATGTTGCCAACTTTGCAACCCTGGAGCACATAGTCAGGAATGCAATTTATACCTTTTTGGATACATTAGGAGGAGTACATAAAAGCAATTTTACATGATGTCTTGATTTTAAACATTTAGAGACTCATTTTAATTCAAGTCAGATTAAGGTTAAAGCAAACAAATATTTTACTTATGAAACTCATACAGTTTACAGAGGTTTTTGAAAGTGCAGGACAGAAAGAAAAGGAAACTGCATGCTGTCAAGATGTTACAAGACAAACTTTAAAGTTTTCTTTTCTCACAGCCCAGTGAAAAGCAGACTTACTCCACATGCACTGCCAGGACTCCTGTTGTACTGAACATCTTTTGTCCTTGAAAAGCAACCATGGGAGGTGTCTCAAATGGGGGTCAAAGGGCTGCCTGATAGTTTCCTCTGCCTGTAATTAATGGGTTGAACTGAAGAGAAGGATGCAAGGATGTACTTCAATCTCACACCTTTCACAACTGTTTTATTTCCAAATTTTGTTACCTTCTGGAAATGCTGGTGATGCTGGTCATGGTCAGCCATTGCCATCTTCCATCTGGATAACCAATGGATTTTATTTGGTTATTCTTCTGTGTTTGGCTTTTCTTCTGTGTGTCCTCATTCAAGTTAGGTGAGACCTCTGGAGATCTGTAGTCCAACCCTTGCTCCAACACGCCCAATATCTAAAGTCAAATCAGGCACTCAGGATCTTGTCCAGGGGAGTTTTGAGTATCTACAAGGATAGATTTGACATGCCGCCCAGGCATCCTTTTGCATCCTTAACTAGCTTCCCTGGAGGGGAGGAGAAAGGTTATGTAGTAATAAAGTTTTTTCTTTGTACCGTTTAAAGTTTGAGCCTATTTTGCCTTCCTCTTAATCCTATCTCACAGCAGGAAATGAGTAAACAATTCTAGTGGGCGCACTGGTGATTTGGCCAACGCTAAACTCAACAACATAAATTGGTGCATTGGCCATGAAATCTCAAATTGACAAACGAAAACCACTACACTGAATTGGTATTTCTGCCTGGTTAGAACTGTCGCAAAACCGCGACACCTATTTACAGCAGACTACACATCTAGAAGGGGAGGTAAATTATTAAGGGTACAGAGCTACAACTTGCCAAGATTACTTACATCCAAAGGCTGAATTTGCAGTATCTGTGCTAAAACCTATCAATCAAACCCTTTTGGCTCGGGTAAGTATTCCTGATGAAATCTGAGGGGCAAAAACCACAGTAATGGTGCTAATGCTGTAGGGGCAATCCCTTGGGAGTTGCTTCCTGCCCCTGACTAGAATAAGGTGGCACTCTGAGCACAATGGTGCCCTGCCCAGCACCAGGTGTGCCTCATTTTTTGCATCCCAGGCTGTTGCAAATTATAGTTCATCTGTCTGGACCAAGTAAGTCTCATATTTAGAATGCCTTTTTTTTTGTTTGTTTTCTTGGTCAGATGAATCTCTTAGCCAAAGAGTTAGAATTACCACTTTTCACATTAATCTTTTAAAAGTTCATTTTCTGTGCCTGTGTGCTGAGACCTCAGTTCAAAGCAACAGCAAGTGTAATAAGTTGTTCCTGCTGGAGAGAAGACAGGGGAGTTATTCAAAATGTAGTGAGAACTGATAGAATCTGCCTGCCTTAGTGCCTTGAAAGGCAGTCTTTATTTCTTTTAAAACTGGAAGTTAACCAAATCCCTACCTTTTGAGCAGTCATTGTACATTTGTGAGGTTTTGCATATTTACGGTCCTTGATCGTCCCTAGGGTTCCCACTAAGGCAAGTATTTCCATGGAGCAGCCTTTGGCTGCTGGCAATGGCAGCAACCCCAGACACTGCTCGGGAGGGCAGCACCCTTCTCTGTGCCCTGGGTTTCACCTGTGTGGGTCAGGATATGGCTGGCATTGTTCTGTCCCTTGGCTTTCTCTACTAAACTTGTCTTCAACAGAAAAAAAAAATCTAAAATAATAAAAAAATCTTCAAGCCAAGCCTTGCTTCTTTGCTCTTTGTCTGGATATTTCAGGGTATGGGAATATAAGCATGCATTTGAGGTTTATTCGGTGTGCACATTTTTCAAAAACAGTTATTTTAAACATTTGTCATTGAGTTTTTGCTCTGGAAGTGTTTTACTGCATGCAGCCTCTGATCCATCACAGATGAGCAAAGCCATGGCAGACTTCAGACTGATTTTGTCATCCTTTAGGGTTAGTGAATGTAGGCATTCACTTGCTAAAACTTACAAATTAGTTGCATAATTGAAATGTTATCACAGTGAGTGTCTTTGATTATGACAGTATCAGTACTTTATGGGGGAAAAAAAGCTCATTATCACATGAGAGTCTGTTTCTTGAAAACCTCTAAAATTCTTCACTTAGTATCAGGTACTGCAAAATTGGAGATAAAAGCAGCCAACATTAAAAAAATTAGGTATCTTTAATTTCATAGAGCTGTATGTTAATTGAAAAATCAGAGCTTTCACTGTTTCCCTAATTGAAATTACCATTTGTCATCCTGTCATCATTGGCTGATATGAGTAATGACTGTTACGTATTGCTCTCAGTCTGGTACCTTGTATGTATAAGAATTCATCATGATACCTTGCTTCACTTCTCACATAACTGCTGCCTTTTGTCCCGTCACTGAGCTCAGCTACCCCCAAAGCCTAGCTTGAGTTACTGACTTTTTTCCCATGGTTTCCATCAGGATTTTTTTGATAGGAATAGTGTGGTCATATCAGAAATTTACTTTAATGGTAACAAGGTTTTGAAAGCTATGTAGATTGAAAAAACTAGAAAATGGGCTTTCCCCCATTAGGCTTGCACTCACATTCTTCCCAGCTGAGGTCTAATGTGCTTTTTCAGTATAAGTCAGCACATGGCATGAAACCTCTAGTTAAAAAAACAAAAACAAAACAAACAAACAAAAACAAACAGTAGAAATTTCTGGAAGAACCTAGCACAGAAGTCACAAGCAAGCCTGTTTTCTTGGGATTTTTTTCCCTATGTTATAGGATAGTTGCTCAAGACTTCAGGATCTGATCCAGATACAACTTAAGAACTGGCTTTCATGTTTTGAAGGAATGTAAGTGATCAGTGTCTTCGTTTTGCTTCTCCAAAATTTTGATTTGTATGTACTGGAAAAAATAGTTGTAGAATTATGTCTTTATCTCATACTAAATTAGTGCTTAGGCAAATATTCATACTTAGCTTTCATAATCTTTTCTCTACTCCCTCTAGAACTACCATCCCTTTGACACTTTTCTCCAAGCTATATATGAATGTCTTTGTTTTGAATTATTTTTCCTCAGAAGGAAATTACCATATTTTCAGGCGAAGACATCATGTTACTCTCTGTCCTGCAACCTTAAATTTTGCTCATTGATGACTGGAACATTTCCAGGTTGAGGACACTTTATCCTCAATATAGTAATGCATTTATTTTCTCATTTAAGTCAGGATTTTAGATGTGTGTTACAAATAAATGTACCAAATGTTTATTTCTGGCTTGGGTTGGTGCTTGCTTTAAATCTTGCTTGTTCACAATCTTTTTGGTTCTCCACTGCTTAGCAGCACAATTAGAGAGGCTGATCTACCTTGAGGGCTGGCAAGGGCTTTGCAGGCCCTCTGTTATCGCTTTCAGCAGGGTATCTGGAATTATCCCAACTCCCTGACATTCTGTCTTTCCTGCAGTCAGATATTTGAAACCTCTCTCCCTCTTTCTCTGAACTCTGTGGTGCATCAAGGACTGTGCTTAATCAGGTCTGGGTACTCTTAGGCCTGTTGGCAACAGGAAGCATCAGGCATATCCAAGAAGACTGGATGCTATAAAAGAATGAAAATTCAGAAGCAAAAAGAAGCACGTTTTAATGTGTATTGAATTCTCAATTTGTACATTATAAATAAAATCCAACTCTGACTAATTGGACATAGTGCAGGAATGGATGTGAAATAGCATGGAGATAGAGAGTGTTGCTGCTCTCTCCTGAGCTAAGCAAGAGACTGGCAGAGGCGTTTACACTGTGGTAGGGACAGCTCAGGCAGGTAAAGAGGTGAAGCTCTGCAGGATGGAAGGCAAGTCTGCTGAGTAGGAAGGGAAATCACCACTAAGCTTCCCCTCTTTCATAACTAGGAAAGATCTTGCCCTACTGTCCTAGCCCTGCACTTGCTTTTGAAAAACTTCAATTGAAACCACTTAGAGGCTGATTATACAGGAGCAAAGCTCAGAATATAAAACTAAATGGCCATTTCTTTCTGTTACAAATTCTTTAAAGCTTGACAGTCCTTCATCAAGATGATACTCTGGAGAAGGGATTTCTGTTGTGCAGCAAGAGTTTTTTAGGGACAGCAGCTCACCTGAACGTTGTGGAAAACTGGGTGTGTCCCGGGTTAGTGAATGCAGCCTGGGACTGCTAGCAGTGAAGTGGATTTGCATGATGGTCTGTATCTTTCTGCTTGAAATCTCATTTCACAAAGCTGTTCTTCACTTTGGGGATTTTTATGCAATATACATGCCTCTGCCACCTGGAGACCAGTTTAATGACGAACTTTAACATACTTCTTATATACTTTGATTCTAACTTCTTGCACTCTCCTACTTCATTTTCAGTAGAGACTTTGGCTGTCTTTGACCTGTTTGTTTTATACATTTCTCCATCTATTCCTTGTATCTTCCAGAAATGGCCAGATAATGAACACTGAAAGCTTATCAGGTGCTTAATCAATTGTTTGCACACTTAAAATAATTCCACAGACACTGTACTACATTCATACAAAATATATGCAAAGATCACATGGGACCATTTCTTCACTTGCCAAAGACATAGAGAAGCGGTAGATGCATTAAACTCTCCATTTGTAAAACAACATCTGTAAAAGATTACTCACCATGAAAAGAACTAGATTACATTTTGCAGAAATTTGTAATGTAAGCTTCCAACAGCACTCTGTTGCTGGGTCTCAAGGATATGAGAAAATATAACAAGCGACAGACACAGCAGAACTGGCAGGAGCCCATGTGCTAATGATGCTGAATTTATATTCAAAGTGATATTCAGGTCCTTATCTCAAAAGCATTCTTAAAGATGGACATAGTCTGCTTGAGTTAGTCTTGAAACACATGAGAGAATATTTTGGTATGGAACAGTGTAACTAAGAGAAGTTGGCACTGATTTAAAGTAAAGGAATCAGAATAAATATGTTTGGGGACTGAGCGGGGGTTTGGTTTTCTTTTTAAAGAAGAAAACAATGTCAGTTGATGAGAAAAAACTATCAAATAGTTTTCACTTAAATACAGTAGTAGACTAAAGCCTACTGTGAAAGAATAATTAAGGATCAAGGTGAGGCTGGATGGTGTGCTGATCAACCTGATCTAATTGGAGATGTTCCTGCTCACTGCAGGACAGGGTGGACTAGGTGATCTTTGAAAGGTCCCTTCTGACCCAAAGTATTCAATGAATCTATGACACAGAAAAATATCTGAGGGGGGAAAAATGCCAAGGAAGGCCCACAAAATTATGAATAGTAATGAAGAGAGGAGAATTTAGAGAAAGCTGATGAGAAAGTTTGAGATTCAGCCTGGTGAACTGTCTTGGAAATCAGATCAAAAAGAGAAAAAGACCAATATAGTGGAAAAGGTGATCATAGTTCAATTTTAGAAGCTGTATTATATCCAAATCTTACCTACACTGAGTTAGATTGGGTAGGATATTCTCATTTATAGTCAAACATCTGCTTAAGCTGGAATTAAGAATCCTAATAATTTAGCAGGTTTTCAAGTGTTATGAAATAGTTATCTGTGTAATGAAATTAAAAATGCCTACTGGTACTCTAGATCTTTATTCCTACTCTTTTTATATTCTCTGCAACTCCCTCCCATGCAACAGTATTTTAAATAAATTATATTCAAACTGCTTTTCTTTTAATTAATGGTTAAACTACCATGAATATGAGTAAACATTATTTAAAGGCGAATTTTAAAAATGTTTCCTAAAAATCATTGATGAAGTTTTTAACACCATACTGACATGAAGTTTCCTTGAGTTACATTGGTTGTCCTCTTCAGGCTGCTAGTACATATATTTTTCCTTGATTAGATGCCTCTCCTATCTCTTTTGACTTCTGTTTGACAAATAGTACACTAGGATGTGAACACATAAAAACGAAATCTTTTCACTCTGGCTGGCAAAAAAAAAAAAAAAGGGTTTTAAATTACTAGTGCTTAGCTTGTAATAATGAAATAACAAGGCTGTTAAAACCTTGTGGGAAATCTGATTAGGTTGTCCTCTGCACTGAAAACTTTCACTATCCAGAATTGTCTGACATCTCCCTGTTTCAGTGGGTTCCTGAAAACTTAGAGAAAAATGACTTAGAAAAAATGAAAGCATACCTCATACAGGAGAGTAACTTCTTTTCATTATGAAATACTGGTATGTCATGCAGTTGAAATGGATTTAACAGGCATAAATTCAGCATGAAATGGAACAACATACTTTTCTGGCAAAGAATTCTAGGGTAGGACAACAAAATTCAGCAGACTCCCTACTGCAGCAGAAATCTTCTGCTAGCCTTACACCAGCCCTAAAAGCAGATATGTCTGCTTGATTTTATCAGGGTTTGTAACATGGGTGAAGAAAACTGGAAGCTGAGCTTCCCTAAGACAATAGCATTAACCCATTGGCCAGCTGTATACAAAAGTATTTAAAGGTTCAAGAAATGCCTGCCCTAAATGTTACAGCATGCACTACACCTCCCTTACCCCCTAGCACTAGAAGAGCCTAAATAAGAACTGTTTACACAAATGACAATATCTGAGCTCTTAAAGAATTCCTCTTCTGCATTAGGATGAAAATATTTCATATTCTTAGGTTTTTTTAATACACATATTTGTCTAGATTACTTTCTCAGGCAGTCAGACATTCTGTCCTGTGAATGCCTGCATCCACATTTATTCTAAACTCTCCAGTGAGAGCACCTGGCTTAATTCCTCTCAGAAACCTAAGAGCAGTGGTTCCTCCAGCAGTTCTGTCCCTGAGGTCTTATAAATTGTAGGCCACATCCCCCCTTCAGGTGAGAGAAATCAAAATCAGGGGAGCAAGCTCTGCTAAACACCCAGCTCTCACCATGACCAGCTTGTGAACTCTGCTGCACAGGTTCACCAGAGCTAAATAGAGCTGAGCTCCATCTGCTCCATGACTTGCTGGAGTCCCCCAGCAGTGCTATTCACAGTAATTGACTAGTTACTTATCTAAGTGACACATGTGATGGTGAAAAGAAAGGCAGGAAAATACAGCTGATAGCTCTTACCAGTATCCAGAGCTACTGGTACTAAGAGGTGGCTTGGAAAATCTGCTAAGCTCAAAGCCAGAGTGGTTATCAGGAGGTTAGGAAATACCCTCTGAATGCTGGAGAAATCAAGTATTTTTGCAGTAAAGTACTGTGCCTGTTTAAAGTTAGGACACCCTGGTCCAATTTATATTGCAAGACTCAACGTGGACTTTGATGCTTTTCTGGAAGATGTGCTTTCATCGGCTGTTACTGGGCTTGCTCCTGGGACATATGTGAAATGGGATGATATGGAGTGCTGGACAAACTGGGTGATGTGTCTGTTTCTACTGCTTCCATAGCTTAAATTCTTGACTAGGATGAATAGATAAAATAAATGATTTCATGGTAGCTGAAAACTGTATGGTTTTTTAAAGGAAAAATATGTAGTGAAAGTTTCATCAAAATACATGCCTTTAAGAATGTTCAGGCAGTTTTCTCTCATGAATGTTGCTTTAGGTAGCAGAGGTGAGATTTTGGAGGATGGGGAGTTGTCTTTTTATGTTTTTGTCTAGTTTAAAGAAAAAACCAAAACCTTTCACCAGTGTTCCTATGATCGTTGTTTTCACCCTAAAACTTTGAAAGCTGCTCCACACCCCTCCTTAAAAAGCTAGTGCTACAAACCAGCTGTTAACCCTTTTCTGACCTACCTCTATCTCTGGCATAAAAACAGCACATTAAAAACCAAGTATTTTGGATTCCATGAATTGCACATTCAGTTTTCTTCAAGAAGAGATAACTGGAATTTAGCACTTAGACCTTTTTGGATGGAGCTCCAAATCTGTTGCCATCCTGTAGGGATCCTGAGCTGGTTTGCTGTTTTTTGCTTACACTCAAGCTCTTCTTCGCTTTTGAAGTTTCTGAAGCATCTCCTCCTCCTCAGTCAGAACTCCTTAATTCCTGGAAGACTGATTGTAATAGCTTCCTGCCCTCAGCCCAGATACACTTCCCCAAGAAATGTTATTCTTCCTCAATTATGCTGAAGTTGCCAATGTTAAATCAGGTACCTACAAACAACAGTGATCCTTATCACATTGGAAAAAAAAAGGGCGAGTAGGGAAGAGTTATAGGTCTCTTCCTTCATGTGTCTGAATCTAGCCTCCTACTTGTCTCCTCTAGGAATGTGTTGCAAGTACTAAATTCTGCCTGTGAAAAGGTTATTTGGAAATGGGAAGAATTGTTCTTCCCCTGCCTTGCTGTAAAATCCATAGAGCAGAGACAGAAAGGCCTGGCTGCTGCAGGGACCAGTATTTGCATGAATTTTGTTCTCATATACTAGTGAATACTTCCCTCTGCAGGAAGCTTTAAGCTGATAGCAGCCACAGCCTCGGGCAGTGCAGAAAAAATGCTCAAAGCCTGAAGTGGGATCTTATGGAAGATATTTGTGTTCTTAAAATTCTTGAAATTTCACCTACCTTCAAGCAGTATGTAAGATTTTCTTTCCATTCCCTTGAGCAGCTATTTGCATTCTAGAATTCTAAAAGTTCATTTGACAGTTGGTTGAATTTTGATTGTTATATGCTTCTCCATGGTAGTTGTGCAGAATATGTATTTTTGGAAAGGGCCTGTCCCATCTGGATCCCATGTCCCTGGTGCTATTCCTGATAGCAGGTGCCATCCTGGTGGCTTGGGCACTTTCATGGCAGCATGGGCCTGGCTCCCCGAGGAGGTTAAGGGTTACTAACACAGTCTGTGATTAAGCCATTTTACTCTTTCTGTCTCTTACAGTTTAGCCACAGACAACATGGAATGATTTCTATCCATGGGGGTTCCTTGTTAGTATGGTGAACAACTACGGGTACTTTCTCTACTATGGTTAGTAGAGAAAGGAGCTGTCAATGACTGCTTTAAGCCTTCCCTTTTCCTGGCTGTTTGGGGCATGTTCAGGCTCTAACTGCAGGAAAGCTGTGTTTGAGACTGTTGGATCATTAACTGTTTTCTTTCCTGTGGCTGTCCACTAAGTTGGACACCAAATAGTGTGAAGAGATGATAAATTGATCATTCTTTGTTATACATGGAAACTACTGTCAAAAAAATTGCTGAAAGAGAGGATGTAGAACAACTGACTTCTTGGGGATTGCTTTTACCTCAAGAGTGTGCATTAACCTAGTATCTTCCAGATGACTTGCTCTTTAATACTGTTTCATATTTAATAGAAATTTCCATTAATTTACTAACTTTACTAATTTAATAACTTTGTTGTTATATAAGATGTTAACTTTGGGTGACAAGTAGTTTTGGTTCCTCCATCCCAATTTACTTTTCCCTTCCCATGAAAAAACAAGATAGCAGTAATAGAGGGAGGAGGAAAAAAAAAGGCAAATAGATGAAAATGGTAAGAATAAAGACTTCACTTTCGTACTTAGGGCAAAGTTTTGATGCAGTGGGTGTAGCTCTAAGTAACAGAACTTTACCTCACCAAAGTCTACTCTCTTTCACCCCTACTTTCAGACGGACTTTTAGTTTCTAAACCAGTTACAAAACAGGGTCATAGACCAATTTACTTCTTAGGTTATACAAAAGTAATGTAAAAACAAAAAAAGCAACACTGTGTTTTGTCACAACATTTTCAGAAGAAATACATGGTGGTTTATTTTCCAAAGGTTAATAAGCTCCAGTGAGATTTTTATAAGCATGAAAAATATGCTTGCAATCTTGCACACTGGTATTTCTAATGATGTGTTCTAAATAAACTTCAAAAAGCCTGAATTACAGCAACTGCATGCTACTGCTGATTCAGCTGCTTATTCCTTGCACTGCGGTTCTTAGCTGCAGAACAAAGACAAATTCTGCTTGGGGGTTGTATTTGGCTGGCATCAGCCTAGTACTCATTACACTCAGATGCTTGATAATGGTTTAGTACTGTCACATATGTTGGAAATACCAAAAATAATTGCCAAGATACACACTCATGTTAATAATGATGGGATTTGCCAGTTTGGGGGTTTGTTTTGCCTCAAAGACATGAGCACAGTTGGAAATCTGATCAAAAAGGAAATTACACACCTGAAAAATGCAATCCCCTGGCTTTCTACAGTACTGGGCAGTACCTCCTTTTGTAGCTCCTGAGGAGGTACTTTTGTTTGCAGCTCTTCTGGTATTCACTGTAATATTATGCAATCGTTGTGCACCTTGGCCCACAGCTTCCTTAAACAGTTAATAATACCAATTTTACCTAGGTTTCCTTGGTCCAGATTTCCATCAGAAACGCAAAAACCTGAGCCTTCATCAAGACACTTGAAAAATAAAATGAAGCTTATTTCAGCAGTCTGTAGACTAGAATTCTCAGGCTGCCAGGAAAATACTTTTAAATTATCAACCCAGTATCTTATCAGCATTATACTGTATCATTCCATCACAAATACTGATTTTTGTCTTGGCCTTAAAAACCATTTGGTTTAAACATGGATTAAACAAGTTCCTTGTTCCCTTTACTCATGAGTTTTTTAGGAAATCCTAACCTTTTAACAACTTTCACATGCAATAAAAGCTAATCAACCAACTTGCTTTTCAAGAACTACTTTTCTTTTTTCAAGGCTTCACTCAGCCACTTAATCACTCTTCCTTTTGTTCAGCAAAGCACTGGAGCCTCTGGCCAAAGATTCTTATTACTGAAAGCAAAGTGAATCCTGCAAAGTAAGTTTGTGAAAGTACTATGTCTAAAATAATAATTTATTTTTATTTTACACACACCAAATATGAACAGCATAAATTTAATATAAATGTTAATTCGTGTACAGAAGTCAAACACATTATTTCAACATTAGAAATTGCAACATGTAAAAGAATTATGTAGCTAATATCAAATGCAAATAAAATGAAACTGCTATAACTGCACCAAAATTACCAGCAAAAAGGACAATTTAATATGGTGATGAAATACACTGAACCAAAATACATAGGGGACCACAACGGTTGATTGCTTTTAAGAAAAATTATTCAACTTGAAATCTTTCCATTGCATTGTTTTCTGTCTACATAATATTCCTTTCTGAGAAACAATTTTCAGATACAACAGCTTACAAACAATACTTGCATAGGTGAGGCCCTTAGACATTTTAACCACTTGGCCCACTCCTTGTCAATGAACTGAAACGATGTATAAAATTCCAAAAGTAAGAATGGTCTACAGTATTAGTTTCAGATAAGGTTAAAAAAAAGGTTGTTTTTCTTTTGTCATTCAATAAATAAAGCACTTGACTGAGAAATGCTAAATAGTCACAATAAAAATAAAGATGGCTCACTCAAAATGAATTACATATATCTGATTTTAAAAATCAAAAACTATTTTCAGTTTAATGCTAACCAATGTTTTTAAGAAGAACATGGCCTGATTAGAAAGTGAGCAAGCTGCTGTTCCACATGGCTATTACAGGCAAGCACAGGTGCTAGTTTCAAGGGAGAGCCTGGATAAAAGTAAGGCCTTTATGAATGTGAAAGCACACACACCCCAACAGGGAGGTGCTAACAACAGGAAATACAACCTAGTGAGCTGTACATAAAAATACATGTAATCTGTATCTGTCGAGATTTTTTGCTTGTTTTTGTCTCCAAGAATTAACTAAGGTATTGAGCCCTAGTGTTATGACTACAGCAATGTAGCCTGATGGTACAAGCATGTAAAGTCCTTCAAAATACAAGTTTTCCATTAATGTACTGCTATATCAGAAGCAAAGACTTTATTGGACCTGTTCTTCCTAGAAAATTTTGCATCAAGTTAATGGAAGCAAACTTGAGGATAGTATTTATGTTTCATATTATGTATGTTTATGTATGAAAAGGCAAGGTTGCCAGAATGGTGTTTATTGTTTTGTTGGTGGAATTTTTTAGCATTTAAGATTTATTACATACAATAGAAGCTGAAAAAATTTTGTGTGAAAATACAGGAATAGGAATTGTGGCAAATTGTTTCAACACTAAATATAAATTAATGTTGTATAGACTATTACAGGTAATAAAAATCTTTTAAACTAATTGTATTTTAAAACCCAAATTTAATCAAACTAACCAAAACAATTTAACATTCAATTTCACTAATCTTTAAATTGAAATGCTTAATACACACGCTTTGAAAAATTACTCATCAATGAACATGGAATGTCAATTTCCAGTAATTATGTATCAGTGGGCTGCTCTTTTTCTTTTCATTACAAGATCCAAAGCAATAAGTTCCAAACTCCTCTTCTTCAGAGATATTCAAACCAAGTAGGGTGTACAGCTGGCTGCGGAAAGAGAGGGGCAGGAGGAAGGAGACTTTAATTTCAGCAAACATACTGCATTATCCATTTCAAGATGGACTTAACTATTAAGAACTTAAGATAATGGTGTAACAAAAGCATTCACAGTCTTATGCCAATGTTGCATTCTTCCCTTTCCTCTGTGGCACTAACTCAAAATAATTAAGAAAATGTTTAGCCAACTTCTCAAAGGGCTTTTTCTCCTAAGAGCCTTATAGTTTTAAGGGACCCCACTCTTCAGTACCGAATGCATTTTCTCATCACATAGATACACACACACACTTTTAACTGAACTTCATAATAATAACCCTTTGTTTCACCTTCACTGAACACAAAATATTAATGCAGACAACCCTCAAGTGCACATTATATAATTTTTATGAGCTGTATTAGCTACATACATTATACATATCCTTGCAGCAGTCATTCATATTGCGTACTTAACACTTTAGATCACAGTCTACACTCAACAAAGCACCAAGTTATGCCTGATGTACACTGCACAGACAAAACCCAACGTCGTTCTGATCATCAGTGGAGTAGAAAAAAACATGTTCATTATATCCTGTTTTGAAGTGACTGATTCTACAGAAGGCAGACATCTTATTTCACAGATAAATATAGTTCAACACTGTTGTATCCGTCTTACTCTCTTCCATAGACAAGATTTACAAATTTCTTTTTGTTAGCAGCGGCTGAAAAGTAACTGAATCTTTGGGAAATATTCTGTGTGCCTGAGATTAGAAGCTTCCAGCAGTAAAGTTAACACAGAGCATGGATTTAATGCCATTTTCAAACTGCCTTGTAAGCTTTCAAAAATCATTCTCAAGCCATGAAAAAAAAAAAAAACCCAAAAAACAAAAAACAAAGGGGAGGCCTTAGAAGTGACAGATACACACACTTAAATTAATCCAGAATAGCCTATTAAAAAAATAAAAGTCAGAGGAGGCAAGCATCTCTTTTACATGAAATTGACTAGCCAAAAAATAGTCCAAGTTTTCCAGAGTAAGAAGAGTTCCCACTCCTCCACATAAATTTAAACCCAAGCTGGAAAGGCAAATAATTAAGAAATTACTGAAAAATTACTCAGAGTCAAAACCATAACCCTCCTTTGTCCTGCACAACCAACAAGAACATCAGACTGTGTGATCCATCAGCATGTATAGGGCAGGACAGACACGGTCTCCTTTGGAAAAAGCAACAGAGAATCGCTACAAGCCTTCTTAGAGCTGTGTCTGTGAGGAAAGTACAACTTCTCTAATGAACAGTGCAAACAGTGCAGCCAAGACAATGTCTTTGAGAGGGCAAAAAGCTGCAGTGAACAATCCTGAGAGGCGTACTCACCTTTGCTATCCCACCATGCTGCATTCAGGGACAGCAGTGTTATATATGCTTGCTCGGGGGCTGTAAGAAAAACCATTATGTGTAAGTCATCTCATAAATATTTCAGACTTGATAACTGTTAAAAAACTTCTTGTACTACATTCTGAGCCCTTCTAAAAACCCCCAAACCATGAATTATCACTTATCATCTGTATTTGCTAAACAAAGCCAGCAACTTCTGTATTTTTTTCAAACATTTTACAATTTGTGGCTGTTGACTTTTCCAAGAGCAATATAATTAACTTTGATAAAGCAAACCAAGGCAATGTTTAAGTAAAGAAAATTCCTACAACAAAACACGAAAACCATCTCACTTGACCTTTAGGTTTGATGTCCAAAATCTACAATAGCAAACTGCAGATACTTTCGTTCTGAGACACAGATGCTAAATGCAGACTCTTGAACTAGCCTGCAAAAGTTTTATCTGTGACTTGTAAATTGCTACTGCATGCAGTATTTAAGATGTTTAAACAAGTGAATTCATAGCACTAAGATAAATGCCTGCTCCACCTATTTAAGTACCATTTACTATAAAATTTACATGTGGGGAACGGGAAGGCAACTATTATCTGCTACAGTTGTTATTAAAAGGCTTTTTCTTGAAGATTTACTAGTATATTTTCTTATAAATACTTTAAAATATTCTCTTCTACCCAGGAAAATAATTTCATAAATTGTGTCTAAGGGAGATGTAACATGAAATAGCATGTGTGAAAGTGCAAAGAATGCCCTAGAGGGAAACATCCATTTAAAACCTGGCAGATCCCTGAAACAGGACCCTTTACTGAAACTTTTCCCATTTTTCCCCATCACTCTTAAGTCAAACTCGGTAGGGAGAGAATTTCCCAGGACTCAACCTTAGCTATACAGAGTATTATCTTTAGGACAAGAAATAGGTTCTAACATGTTCTGGTATCTCCTTAAACCAGTGGAATTCCACCAGCAGCAAGTGAAAACCAACCAACCAACCAACAGTTTTCAAAAGAAGGCTCTGCTTTTCCAGGCTCCAGATGTTTACTCTGATCAAAGAAAGGGAGGTGGGAGTTCTCCAACAATTCAGAGCATATCTGTGCAATTTCACATTTTCCTCTGCCTGTACTTCGAAGACATGTGGATGAGCCAGTTTGATTCCATAAGCTACAAACCTACATCACTGATCTGAAAGGATCTGAAATGATAACAACACCTCCTATTTCGGGATTGACTCTGCACTAAGACTGTTTCTGGACCAGAGGTGAATATCAAGTGTGTGCTAACTACACAGCTATACAGTCTCTGAACTCAGTTAGCCAGCCTCCAGCACAGGCAGGAGTAAGATGACTTACATGTTCTTCTAACTGGCTGCAATATGTAACAGCCAAGCACCATTTTGCAACTGACATTAAGGTGTTATGTAACTCCTGAAGACACAGACTTATTTGTGAAGAAATGTGATTCAAAATAATGGCAGAGGTACTAAGTCTTCTACAGGACATTTAGGTGCTTCCCTATTCTGTTCCCAATCCCCCCACTCCTCCCCACGACAACATTCACCTTCTGAGATTTCAACATGTAGCACTGCTCCCCTTCGCACAAATGGACACCCAGACATGTGATTTTCACACACTTAGCCAAGCCTGAGTGTTTTCACTCCCTTGATCTATTGGTGATTTATCTAGTAACATTAAAATATAGCTTATTAATCCTTCCCTGACATCACAGTTTTCTCTGTTTTCTAAGAACCATAATTTTCAAAATATTCAGGTGACACCAAGTGGCTAGTTGTTGTACTGCTGTCTGCTTAAGACTGCTGTGTACCAGTACTATATAAACTCGTGTAAAAACCAAGAATTCTGTAATGTGTGAAAGTAAATACAGAAATACATACCACAGAAAAAAAAAAAACAAAACGAAGCCAGAATGCCTGGAGATTATTAATCAAAGCACCCCTTTCTCATTTACTTACCTTAGACTAGTTATATGCTTTAAAAAGAAAAAAAACAGCAAAACCCAATCTGTACACATCATCAAAAATTAACTGGCCAAAAAATTAGGTTCCTGTAACAGAAGTTACTTACCAGAAAGAATTAGTCCTTTTGTCTAGGGACTAATTCCCTATCCCTCACGTTTATAGTAAGTTGCTTCCAAGAAACACACTCAGACTTTTCTCAAATCACTGCTAGTTATAAAAAAAACTCCAAACAGACAAAACCCCCAAAACCTAAAGAAAAACCACAACCCATACATCCATCAGCAGCATCAGCATCATTCAACATGTCAAACCACACAACACTTCCATGGGAACGAAGGATTCTGCCACACTTAGCAACTCTTCTTTACCTGCAGATATTTCTTTCAACACAGAATATATATTAAATTGGAACAGAAACAAATTCTTTAGATTAGATAGGGGAAAGAAATTTTACTTTTTGACTCCTTGTGATGTTTCAGCATCACAACAATGCCAACATAAAAAAGGGCATTTTTAATCAATATGAAAGATGTGCATCTTTCAAAAGTCAGCCTTATATCTTTGCTTCAAATCAGGGTTCTGTATGCTCTTTGCAGGCCCAAATCCTCACAAACCAGAATGCACAGAGGCCATCAAAATAAAAAAAAACAAAAAAAAAACCAAAACATTACTCAAAGATAACACGACAGCATTACTGGCACTAGGCCATTAAGTAGACAGCTGTCAAAAATCAAACCCGGTATTTGGGAATTCTGCTAAATAGCAATTCACATTAACTGTGATTAACTGTGAGCCCAATCAAGTGCTAAAAAGCTTTAGAATACTATTAATTTCAATTCACTTTAAAACCTTTTCCCTATAGCACTTGTAATTATAACTGAGGAGATAAAAATCTAATGCATACTTTATTTTTTTTTAAATAGTCTGCAATCAGGATTTGCCCACAGCTGTAATTAATCACTCAATCTAACTTTAATTGTTCCCTTGATTCTTTCCCAGAGAAGTACAGGAGAGAAAGCAAACTAGGCAGATATATGGTAAAGCACAAAACCTGCAACTGTCTTTATTCTTCTTTTAAGAAGAGTCTCACACCATTATTTTGAGTTTAGTACCCTTTTTATCTTTTGTGTTCAGGATGACATGGTTAAAAATGTGTGGCCCTAATTTTCCTAGCTAGAAAAACGGAAACAGACACTCAACTAATCAAACGCTTTGTGCACAAAACCAGACGCAGATACTTAGCCATTTATTATTCAAAAATCACTTTGGCCATCTGAAAGCATCATCTTCTGGAGGTGGCCCACTAATGCAAACCAAGCACACGGTTGCTGAAGTGGAGACAATGTATAAGGCTATGTGCTTCAGAGATTCTTCCTCCTCTAAGACCTTTTGCCCATGCCAAATCCAAGCCCAAGGAGAAGAAAGAATGTAAGCAAGAAGAAAAAGCTTGATTACATTTTAGTCATGCATTGCAATAAAAGGCATCATAGTCAAGCCTGAAGTTAGTCAGCTATGAACTCATCCAAAGGAGAAATCTCACCACAGCCTACATACATCTCAAGAGACTTCCAGAACACCTGCTGAGTAGCAGCAGTATTAGGAAGAGAAGAATGGCAACAGTATTTTAACAGTGTACTGCAATCACTTTTCCAATTTACTAAAATTAGAACAGGTGAGGGAAAAAACCCAACCAAAATCCCAACCCCCTCCCAATTTTATAACATAAAAAATTTCCTCTTCTAGTACTTGCACTCTGATTTTAAAAAATGCAACGTAAATAAATGAAGATGCTAGAACACAGACTTTCAAAAGAATTGTCAGCACCATAATCATCTCACAGATGACCTTAAACCTAAGTTATTTACATGTCACCTAATTCCTCCTTATACATCATTCCAATAGATAAATGTAAGCAAAAATGACCCTGGCATTGGACTGTCTAGATATTTACAGTGTTTTCTCAGAGCCCTCATCTGATGGCCCAGACTCAACTGACGCAACAACCAAGTCTTTATACTTTATATAAAATACACACGTGCACCAAGATATGTATACCAAGAACAATTTAAAAGTAACTTTTCTAGCTTTGCTTCTTCATATATAATCAAAAATGTTTATGCTTACCTAGATGTAAAAGTGTGAACTGTGCTGCCAATTCCTTTGCATCTTCTACTGTTGTACAGAGCTTTTCTGGCATGAAATAACTCTGGGAATCATCTGCAATACTAGAAATAAGCACCTTGTACACCAAAAGTATTTTCCCATCCTGACTTGTGGTTGAATACAAGCAGTATTCTGGTGGCGCCCAGCTATTTTTATGGCAAAAATAATCCAGATGCATTACTGCAGAACTGAAGTGACTCAGCTTTAAAGAATACATGCTGATTGGAGTAAGCTTTATTCCTGGAAAAATGGGGTATGTACTTCTTTCAACTTCAGGGGGCCCTGGACTGTGCTGACCATTAAGACGAACTGAAAGACTTGCTGGTTTCCCCAAGGATTTTTGAGCACCATCTTCTTTGTTAGGAAACCCTAAGAGATTTTCAGAACTGGGACTTATCTGACCATTAAAATGTTGCTTCCAAGAACTTTCTTTGTTAACTGGCTTCGCCAGTGTTACCTCAATACTGGCTCCATCAATGCACTTTCCATTCATTATAGACATAGCAGCAACTGCATCTTCACGGTGGAAAAAATGAACAAAAGCATAGTCCCTCAACTTCTTTACACGTTCAACTACTCCTGGCTTGAACTTGTTGAATTCAGCTTTAATTTTGTCCTCTGTAGTAGATATCATTAAATTTCTCACATACAATACTTTAACTCTCTGCATAGTTTCTTCATCAACTACTTTCTCAGGATCTGCCCAGTCTACTTGAATAGTATGACCCCAGGGCTGGAACGTTCCTACAGCAAAGAAGCATTACATAAATAAGAAACATGCAAAGGAAAGCAAAATCATTCTTACCACCTACCTCTACAAAAAGCAAATATGATGCATACTACAAGAAACTGGGTTTTGCTGCCTGCATCTACTTAAATTACTTGAAACTGTTAAATGAGACTGCAAAACTGGCAAGCATTCTGTTACCTTTGGGTTTGTTAAGCACCATAAGCGGTCAAAACAAAAGACTTTGTGACATGCATATACACACACACAAAAGGACACCGAAAGTAATGTATTTAACTACCTACTAAATATAGCCTCTTCAATAATATTACCACTTTAAAAAGCATGGGCAACACCAAGAAATAGTAATCTGAACGTGCATCTCTAGCACTACTCTTACTCTATCTTGCAGCAGATGCCAGAACCCAAACGAAAAGAAAAAATCCAAAACCAAACCTGCTTTGTTACTCATGTCAACCCAACATTTTGCATATCATACTGGTTTATTTTCCATTCAGTGATCTAGAGGTATTTCACCCACCACTCCGCATATACATACACACACACACACAAAAAAAATACCAATTATATGTTGAATATATTATACATATTATTATAAGTATTATAATGATATTTATTATATATATGCCTTTTTGCATTTTGTATATTGTATATTATATGCATATTTTGTATATTATGTATATTATATGTATATTTTGCATATTTAGTTTCTTTTCTTCTTCTTCTTTCAAAATTATTTTCTAGTAAAATATTAATGATCTACTTTTTGATATTTTTAAATATGAAATATTCATGTATTTCAGAGCAATGAAAATAACATCACTCGTGGCAATCCACAGAAAATACGGGGCACATTCAAGGCACTATCCTTTCTAAGATCACTTTTAAGAGAGTGCAGACCCTCATGCATGAACAAGAAAACTGAATGTGTACCCATGCAAATACATATCAGCATAAATAGGTAGATTACATAAAACTGATGTCTATTTTCAAGTTTTCAGAACTACTTAAATTACTGCTTCTTAAAAAGTAAGTTAAAAAAACCACAACAACAAAACATAAAAAACAAAATCGTTCTTAGCCAAAAGGCAATACTGCAGTTTTTTAACTCTTAAACACCTTAAAGAATGGAAAACAGGGATGATCCACCATCTCATCCCCCCCACCTTATGGAAATAGATACTCCCCATAAAAACACAGTTTAATTACAGTTTTACCTGGGATTAGTCGTCTTCTAGCCATTGCAGCTGCTCTGTGAGATTCATATTCTACAAAGGCAAAGCCACGATTTTTAGTTTTGTCAGTGGCATTTGGATAAACAATGACATCCACCACTCCTTCTGTAACTTTTTTCATTTCATTCAGTATTTCTTCTTTCTTCTTATCTTTAGGAATTGCTCCAATAAACAATCTGCAGTTGTCCAAGCTAACGCAGACACCAATAAACTTCCCTGGACGAATTTCATAATTATTAAGAATCTTGATGGCCAGCTGGGCTTCCTCTTTAGTAGTGTACATCACAAAAGCATAGCCTCGGTTCTCACCACTGAATTCCATCATCAGTCTGAGCTCATAGATCTTCCCAGCTCTCTCGAAAACAGGAACTAGTTCATCTTCATACATATCACGAGGAATCTTACCCACAAAAACTTCACACCCACGAGGCGGGGGAGGACCTTCCCAACCTTAAAATAAATCGTCCAGCAGCAATCTTAGTAAAATGTACATATCCCCCACACCCAGTTCAAATGTGGGTTATTTACTTTTTGGTCTCAATTGAAAACTAGCACATTTTCTTCTATTATGTCTTATTTCTTTTATGCTTAAATAAAAATTTTAAAAATGCCAGAAACCCCCAGTTTGCATTTCTTTCAATTCCATCTTCAGGGCTTTTTTCCAGCGCAATCTGTATGACAACACACCCAACCTGTTTATCAAAAACACTGACAGGTTTACCAAGAGTCTCTATTTCAATCATTTTATGCCCCTTAGAATTTTATTTCAGTTATTAATAAAACTGATATACCTAAGAAAGATACCTAGGTAAGAACTTCAGTTTTATTTTCTACTACAATGCTTTAAAGTTACAAAATGTTTCTCTGCACTTCTTGCCCATATTTTTATAAATTTTGGTAAGGGTCTCCAGTGCAGCACTTTTCTTTTTCATTGACACCATTCAGAAAGTCCAAACATTTTGCTTCCACCTTCATTCATCCAATAAAACAGGATCCCTAAGTAAAGTAGGATACAGAGTCAAACTTTCTGCAACAGCCAAAAAGATGGAACACTTTATTCTAAAAACAGACCACAGTTTTCACAGGCAGTAGTGGATGGTAGGAAAAAAGAAGTGGAAAAAAAAAAATCCACAGAACAAGTCTTTGGTTGACATCTGAAAGCTGCAGAACACCTATGCTTCTCTCCTTAAGCTTTAAGGACATTGAAGCATTCTTTTATTTCTCTTCCATATATAGTAAAATATATGTTCAACAGATAATATAAAGTCGTATTTATGCATTTAATATTATGGAGTTATAGTCTTCAAATATGGCACTCCATTTTCCCAAAATAATAAAAAAATATTTTCTAAAAAGTTTGTTTTGGCTTTGTTTCTTTTTTTAAATTAGACAAACAGCTCAGGTCGAAGGTTCAAAGGCAGACACCCAAATCATAACTGAAAGCTTTTTCTAAAGTTTTTCACATGAAAAGTTTTCTACAGGAGAAAAAACAAGGAAAACACAAGACAGTAGAAAAAAACACAAAACTTAGTAAATACTAGTAAAAACTTAGTAAATACTAGTATGAAATGACAAAGCAGAACGAGGCAAGGTGAAAAAACAATGACTCCTGACAAGTTAAGACAAAAAGATTATTAAATAGTGTACTTTGGTTTGAGGTTCAGAATAAATTATATTTAGATGATTTTGTAATCCTTAATGTATCGTCAGAGAGCCTGTAATTTACTTGTGAAAAAAATTAACAGAATTGAGAGATTTTTGCCATCTCACCAGAATAATTTTTCATCTATATAAGCTAACTGTGCAGAAAGAACTACATGGCACACAGGGAAGCTACCAAGGCATCAGAACTGACATGCATTTGGAGACACACTGCCATGACTTAGGTAGGAAAAAGTTTGGCTCTGTTTCACACAGCATTCCCCATTTTTATCATTTTCACCTTTATAAACATCTCTGACCACTTCAGCTGAGGTCTGACTGGACATAGCAGCTAACACCATCTGCAGGATAGTGCTACCATCACTCACATCATGCCAGTCCCTTCCCACATAAAAACAATAAACCAACTGTACACCATTTAGAAGCTCCAAAGACAAAGGCAACTGCACAGCTCAGTCAAGAAAAAATTGTGCAGGAGTCATGAAATAAATTGAAAAGCTTATTTATTTATTAACTAGACAAACATTTACCATCCTTCTCAGCCCAATAACTGACTGACCAGTGATTATCAGTAAATAAAAGCCATTTACCACACATAAATCTAATTTTAAAGCTTCTAATTTTAAAGCTGCATACTAACTCAGCAGTATAGCACATTACTGACTCCTGACCTAAAGAACACTGGTCTCTGCCACATTGGCCAATGAGGGACACATACTTAAGAGAGCAAACATGGAAAGTTAGTCAAAAGTATTCCACAAGTAGCAGACCAGAGAGCTTCCTTGACTGGGTTTGTGATTCACAGCTGGACGACAGAAAATGGGACTCCTATTTCTGCAGCAATTCAATCAACATTAGTCATAATCCTCCCACGGTTAGTGTCCATGCTACCTTAAACTTCCATGTAATTCTAATGGCTTACATGCCTAGTGACATCATTGGATCCACTGCTTAGACGGCAGCAGATATAAAACTATGAAAATTCACTTTCATCTTTGCTTTTAAACACTGTACAGATAAAATTTTCACAAGTGGCATACACTAAACAAGAACTGTGCCAGGTAAAAACCTGTAATTTTTAGGGCAATTTTCAGCCACATCTGCTGAGAACAGACTTGACAGGAAGACTATCCTTTGACAGCAACACAAGCTTATAGGAATCACATCTTAAACAAGCAAAATTCATAGTGAAACCCTTTATTTATAAAGATACTGTAATTTCCTACAAGCCACCTCAAACATTTAAGTCTCACCTGGCCTAGAGCCATTTATAGTAACTTAGGGTAATTTCCAACCTAAAAAAAAAAAAAGTATTTTCAATGTCCTATGAAAATATATGAAGATTTGTAGGAAAGATGTATACCTAATGTCAATGAACAAACTGATGGAAGAGATACCTTATCAAATCCATCTAGTTTCAGAAAACATTAATAACACTAGCATTGCTAAACAAACACTCTTAATACCGTCTAATGTTCTAATTAAAAGACATTATTATGTAAAAGATGTATAATAAGTTAAGAGCAGGCTGAAGGTAGTGATGCTCTGCAGTTCGTTTTCCAGTGCCATTTTCAACATAGATTCACAGGGCTTCCTTTTGCTATTTTATATAGGCTTAGTAAAAGTAAAGACAAAAATTAAGACAGAAAAACTTCCAGAGAAATAATTTTGATGCAGCTCTAAATTAAACTACATATAGCAATGAGTAAATAAAGTTAATGCTTATAAGCATAACTTATAAAGACATGGGATTACAGGTGAGAATGAACCGAAAGAGCAGCACAAAGAATTTTCCTTCTTTCTGCTTGTCTAAGTGCATAATCCTTTTCAGAAAGAAGTTACTGTATTCCATGTCATACAACCAGAATTAGTAGCAAAATTCTTGTACACTGCTGATGTCAACAACACTGGAAAAATTATTCAAAATAAAGGAAGTATTTTATCGTCAACTCTGAAAACAAAATGAGTTAACCTTCACTGGTGCTCTCTCAGACAACAAAAGTTCGTAAAAAAAAAAATTAAAAACCTTTGGCCAATGCAAGTGGTGAGGGGTAAGAGAAGATATTAAGTAGGTTATGCCTCTATCACCAACTTATTTTTCCCTTTTGTGTCCCTAAATGTTTTGAAGTGTGTTCTCAGTCATGTGGAACACACTTGGATTTATGAGCTCCACATTTGCTCTGCTGTCAATTTTAGCTGGTTTTAAAGCTGTGACTTTTTAAGTCTACCAAAGGCAAATGTTCAACAGAATCTAGCTCAAGAGATCTTAAATTACTGGAAACTGTAAAACACATCAGGACCCTCCTCATCCATGCCGTGTTTCTTACATTGCTCCCTTAAGCTTCTACTACTGGTCACTGTCAAGATACAGAACATGAGGCTACACCAATTTTCAGTCTCAAAAGAAACCTCAAAATAAATACTTACCTGGTGGAGGACCACCAAATTTTCTTTGTCCATTTTGCTGAACCATGCTGTATCCTGTCTTCTCCATTAGGGCAAGTAAAGCGGCTCCATTTTGAGCACCACTTCGGATTTTGCCACATCCATTTGCTGCAGCTTTATTCTCCTCATGCATATCTGCAACAGCTTCAACAGAATATCACAAATATTCCAATTCAGCAAATTCTAAATTGTTATGCGCATACAGATGCTACCAAAATACAGAAAAACCACTGAGGCTATACTTGCCTATTTACTGCAACTTTGTCTAGCATGAAGCTTCAATCCTACATCCAATCACTATCACCTATGTACTTGCTTTCAGATCATTGTTCTGTAGCTGGGATAATCTGGAACTTTACCCAGCAACTAAATAATCTACACTCAAACTCTCCTAAACGCTATCACAGCTATCACAACATAAGTAGCACAACTATTTTTAAGAGTGCTGCCCTTCAAGTAGAAGAATGAATTCTTTCATAAACCATGTCATCATAGTTGTGTAAGGGACCAATAAGTTACTCAAGGCGACAAGTTACATTTTCTTATTACTATGTTTTATAAGAATACAAATTATTCCAAAATTGCATTTTAGTACTAAAATATTGGAGGAACACCTTAAGGCCATGCCCAGTTACTATAAAGAACTCAACTCATGAACATAAATAATTTATTAATACCAATATAAAATAAAGTTAGGCAGAACTGCCTGGCAAAACAAAGGGTTTCAAATACTCCCACCTCTGGGACCCCCATTTTAATGGCTTTATCCATTTTCACAATTTCAAAAACTAAACCTTATCAATATGGTTACTACTGCCCAATCTCTTATTTCTCTGGCATGCAAAGATCTCACCCAACAGCTTTAGGTTTCTCACCCAGGTGATAGAAAACAATCACACCACTTGGCAATTACCAATTTTACTACACAAGGCACTAAAAAAAAATCTCAAATCAGATGTTTCTTTCATTTCCTCTTTTTCCTTCTCCAATTTATTTATTCTTTTCCCAAGATTTTCTGTCCTATGGTCTGCTTAAGCAAGCAACCTTTTTCATCACGTCTTTGTCCAAATGCCGTTTCCAAGCACTATGCCACTTCTTGAGAAATGCTGCCCAAAAATTATCACCACTGCCCCTTACATTTTCAGCTTTCTTCATCTTCAGGCTCAGGCTTCAAAAGACAATGGCCTGAGACATCAGCAGTTTACTTTTTATAAGAAAAACATTTAAAAACAACTTAAAGTTCACACAAAAGTTTCTTGACAACCCACTGTTATTTGCTAAACAAAACTAAAGTTTTAAAATATATTATAGTCAAAATTTATGGAGTGATTAAGTGCCCGTTCCCCTACTACGTTTATGGATGTTATGCAATGATATTACTGTCCTGAGGTGGGGCTGCAGCTTATTTCCCACTCCTGCCCCAGCTTTGTAATTTTGAATGTGCTTTGAATCAATGTAATTATTATTTCTAAGCGCATTTTTTTCACAACAGCCTTCACATGACATTCTAATAGACTCCACGAATCCTTTAAGTAGGATAGTGTTAACAGTGATCTTTCCCACCCTAGGGAAAAAAGACTTTTGGTGGGGTTTTTCGGGTTTTTTTGTGCCTTTTCATCAAACCAGTATTCATTTTGGGGCAGGAATCCATGCAAGCAACCACTCCCAAGAAGTTTAAATTATATCTGTCACAGGGCACTAAAAAAGCCAAATTTTAAACAAATCTCCTGGCTTCATCAAAAGGAGATTCCAGAAAAGCAACAGGGCAGAGCACAAGAAAAAAAAAAAAAAAAATCCCCGACAGGCACGAGCAGAACAGCATGGCTCCCACCTGCTAGAAATGGTGTCCCATCTGCTTTCAGCAAGTGAATTACACTTACTGTGTTTCACAGCCTACAAGTTGCACAGCGATTCCGTAATTAAGAAATCTTTCAGCAGCTTCAGGCAGAACAAGGTATGGAGATGACAACGAAGCTGGAGTGAGGCAGAGGCAAACGGATTTTCCCTTTGTCCCGGTGAGTTCAAACAGCGGGACCAGAACGTCGTTACTGTAAGGGCCGTAAGCGGGCACCAGGCTGGCACCGCAGGAGCTCCAAGGGGGCGAAGCGGCCCTGAGGAGCTACAAGAGGCTCATGCAGGAAGCAAGCCAACCTCGGGCACGCCCCGGGAACAAACGCCACGGACGCGAGGAGGCACGACTGCACGTGGGACAGTAAGGGAAGTGAATAAACTCAACATCTCCGGAATCTCCCTGCGCTACTCCCGCCGACCCGCACGTCAAGGCCCCTTTCTCCACACCGCTTCATCCCTCATCGCGCTGCCTCCGCCTTTCCCCACGGCACGGCGAGGACCCGAACTCACCACTGTCCCCAGGCGGACGAGGCCACGGCATGACTCCCTGCTGTCCCGTCGGGAGCTGAACGCCACAGAGCGCTGCCCAGCTGCCGGCACTGTCAGCGCTTCATGCGCCCGGCCCCGCGGCCACAGCTTTCCCTCGCTCTCCCCCCGCCCGGCCACTCAGCGGGCGCGGAGGGTGGGCACGGACACAATTGACAGCCGCGCCAGCCAATCGCAGCGGGGAAAGCGTGCGCGGCACGCGAGCGCTCTTTAAAGCGAGCGACGGTTGGGCGAGGGGACGTGTCCGGCGCGCGCGCGCTGCGGCAGCCGCTGCGGGAGCCGTTGGGACGGCGCGCGCTGCTCCCGCCTTCGCGGCGGACACGCGCCGCCTCAGCGCTAGGCCGCTCCATTCCCGCTCCGTTCCCGCTCCGTTCCAAATGGGTGGTCGCTCTTGAGCTCGCCCTTACGCTTTTCAGAGCCTGGCTGGTATATTTTTTTGCACCCTTAGGCTTTTACCTGCTTGGAAATTGCATATTTGGGGCTTTAGGATTGCTCTGGCATGCACTCGTGCTTCAGGGAGTGTTTAGTCTTGTTCAGGCCCATGTTGACGCGTAATACCAAAGTGAAATATCACTGAATCAATAAGGTTGGAAAAGATCTCTGAAAAAGTCAAATCCAGCCTATGACCCAACACCATCATGTCTACTAGACCGTGCACTAAGTGCTGCCTCCCATCTTACACAGGGATGGTGACTTGATCACTCTCTGGACAGTCTATTCCAATGTGATCACCCCTTCTGTGAAGAAATCCTTCCTAATGTCCAGCCTAAACCTCACCTGGGTGCAGCTCAGGGCTACATCCTCTTGTCCTGTCACTGGTTGCGTGGGAGATGTAGTTGGTTTCGGTCCCTGTTGGCTCAGTTAATATTTTAGTCTCTTAGAAATGAACCCCATGAGCTTCACAACAACTGCAGCCACTTGCCAAGCTAGCTGGCTTGGAGGACCTGCAGTTTTGGCATTCCTCCTGAGCTCCCATCAACTTCCATCCTTAGGGCTTATATAGCAAGGCATGCATCAAATATACCAGGGTTATTCAGGGTGTGGGATTAGCTTGCAAGTTCTTCAAGTTGTTATCATAATGTTGTGGCCTGTTTCTCCCACTAGCAATTTAAAGTCTTTCAAAACCAATATACTTTCACCAAAAACTTCTCCCCCTCCCTTTTCCTAAGGTTTACATCCTCGACTATACTTAGTAATAAGGTAGAGAATCCCTGAAATTCTACCTTCAGGACATGCAAATTCATCTTTATTATGAATACGTTCCAGAGCTTTTAGCAATCTCACTTTAAATCTGTACTGCCACAGAATTGCCACATCATCATATTTGACATTTAGTCATTTGAGTTAGTTTGCTTATTTTTCAAAGAGAATGCATGTTGTGCTTTTATTAGTAATGGCATGTTACACTCCTTGTGTAATTTACAGATGGTATGTCTCCATTTAAAAGTTCCAAATGGCCAATATACCAAAGCTATTACTTTCAAGATTAAATTTCACAGCCTTTTCATTTCAGGTGCCTGTTTGGTTTTTGTTTGATTATTTTTTCCCTCCTACATCTAAATCAGCCATGAAGCCTCTCATAGGAATCGGTTTGGAGTATATTAAGTCAAATAAAATTTGTAACATTTTGACTGCAGCTGTGTTGTGTCTCTGTTACCTTAGAGACTCTTCACTCCCTGGCCGAAAACTCCGTGTGTCTCCGTTGGTGGCGGCGGGAAATACTGAAAGAATGCAGGCAATCTCTTTTAGATGGAAAAAAACCAACCAACCAACCAAACAAACAAACAAAAAAAACCAGCCAAACCTGCAATTCCTCGGCATTTTCTTTGCATTTCATATAAGTGACACCTTACTGGATAGGTTGCCATGTACAGCCATTTCTGGAGTACAATAGAAGGTCTCAAGGGAAACATACAAATTTGCAATCAAGTTTTTCACTTTACGGCATGAATAAAAGAGAATATAAAAACAACTGAAAAGTATTCGGTGTTTATAATCTCTTATTAAACATCAAAGGCGACTGTAGGAACTAAAGACCCCTGCCTTTCTAAAAGAAATTAATGATCCTTTTCTTCCTTTGTTCCCCATGTGCTAATTGGGTATCAGAGTTCTCAGTGCACCGTTGCCCAAGGTGCAAGCTGCTTTTCTTTGACGATCTGACTGTTCACTATAATTAGGCTTTACTAGAAACAACTGTTTATAACCTTTTTCTTGGATTTTGCTGTGACTCATAATAAAATCTGAGCTGAATATTTGAATTTTTTTCCTAGTAAGACATGATTTACAGGGGAATGTAATATTTTATATTAACTTAAGAGTTATATTGGATAACTTCAGGTGTTCAGAAGACATTTTACACACTTGAAAGTTTTATTCACTTGTTATTCATGAACTTTTATGAAAGAATGGGGAAAAGAAAACAGGCCTAAATCATGTTTTGGTATTTATCAAAGCATTTATTTTTTAATTGCTCTATTGAATCAGTACCTTAGGATATAGGTGTTTAACTTTCAAACCTGACAAATAGAAACTTATTTTAGGATTATTTTACAAGAACTTTTACATGACTTTAGGATTATTTTACAAGAATTACCGCATAATTTACCAAAAAGCATTTGGCACAATTCTGGTTAGAAAATTACCTTACATTGCAAATAATATACTGTTTGCCCCAAAGCTTTATACAGTTTCTATTAATACTGAGTTAGTTTTCTCACTAATGTCTAGTTGAAACTCTCATGAATCTGATGGATGAGGAGTAAGGACAGAGTCTTGCCAAGATTATGACATAGATTCCTTTGGATAGATTTGAAAATGTGAAAGAGGTGTTTTTCTTACACATTTTATCTTGTAGGACTGCACCAGAGAGTGCTTTTCCTTTTAAGTTATTTTAGGTAGCTGCAGCACAGAAGTCCTTGATATTTAACTTCTGTTTTATTGGAATACTAGCAAGTCCCACCATATATATTCCTGGAGTGGGCTATTACTGTAGTTGTAATATACTTTAATAGAAGCATTAACTTTTTTTTGTCAGTGTAAATTTTACTATGGCCTGGAGCATATTAAAAAGAGTGTATGTAGTATTTCTCTGCACTCTGACAGGTTTGCTATGTAGGTAGCAGAAATATTTTAAAAGGAAGCAGGCATCTTTTGAAGTTTAGACAAAGGTCTCTGTAGAAAACCTAAACATAATATGATTGTAAGTCTAATTATAGTAAGCTGTCTGGAAAGACTTAATTTCAGTCCATCAATCCATTTTATTTTGGTTTTCACTTTATCAAGCACTGCAATGCTTATTTATTAGGATCCTCCTAACAAGGCATCCTAGTGCCTAAAGGGTCCTTCTTCTTGAAAAACACGTTTTTTTCTCATTCATCTTTCTGCCTTAAAAGGTTGGAGTCTTTTTAAACTATATAATTTCAAGATCTAGTATTGCTGAAATTAGCATGTGGGGGAACAGAATATTAATTGTAGAAAAAACATAATACAGAGTTTCTTTTTTGGCAGACCACTTTGAGACACATGCCGCATGATTTTAACATGCAATGTTAAAAGAT
This sequence comes from Cichladusa arquata, assembly GCA_026413545.1. NCBI lineage: Eukaryota > Metazoa > Chordata > Aves > Passeriformes > Muscicapidae > Cichladusa > Cichladusa arquata. The sequence goes on along the minus strand of JAOTQP010000002.1, from coordinate 1,227,189 downwards.
AGACAATGAAGACGAAGAAATCGATCCTGGAGCAAGTTCTGTCTTCACTTCGGTGAGTACTGATGTCAACAAATGCACTGATGTAAATTGAATTAAATCAACTTTAAGCCAATATTGCTGAGTGTGGAGTGATGTAAAATGTACATTAACAAAACTTATAAAATCTCTTTTCTTGTTTTTCTCCTCATTACGTCCAGAACTATTGCTTTCTGCTGTCTCTAAAAACCTGGCCCTTTCACAAAAAAACCATGTCTTTTATCACTGAGCAAAATAGCAGTTTTCTGGCAATACAGCTAAGCCTGAGAGGGAAGGAGCAGAAGGGAACTTCTGAAAAAGTAACAGCACAAAGGGTTTGTAGAAGTGGTGAATGTCAGGAAAGTGAAGTGAGGAAAGGACAGGAAGGAAGGAAGGGCCAAGGGAGACAGAATCCTGTCCTACAGCACTGGGATCTTTTGATGTTCCACCATCAGAGAATGCTTTCCTGTCTGCTTTTTCAGCAGATGTTTCAAAAGCATTCTGAAACAGAGATATATCCTCTTCACCTCTGTGGAGGAGGAATTGAAGGGGATTGGCAAGAAAATGCCTACTGCTGCAGCAAGCTTGAAACCAGAGGTTTCTTCACAGAAAGATGTGAAGCACAAAGAACTACAGAGCAGGTTTCCTTTCTCATACCACTGGTGTCTCAGTCCTCACTGAAGGGCTTGGAAAGATCAGACACAGTCCCTGCTCAGTTTTTTATTTCTCCGCAAATATTGCCAAAAAATACTTGAATTTATGGTAGTTTCTATGAAGATCTTAGTGCATATCTCAGCATTGAAACGAGATAGATGTTAACTGTAAAGTCTTTGGTCATACTGGATCTGGCCTAGATATTAAGTGAAAGTTTATCAAGGACTCTGAATATTTTTATATCACATTAGCTTTTGAATATTAAATAATTCTGGAAATAAATTACATTGAGTGCAGCAGTGGACAATAATATTTCATTCTACTTTTCCTGAATTTGAATATTTAAAATACCTTTTGAGTAATTTGAAAAGTGGAAAGAGTTCAGTCTTTCTTCAGGTTGCTCATACTCTTGGCTTTGAATTCCTGCTTATACTGAGAATCCGAAAAGGCATTGATGTATCCAGTTCACAGCCTCTTCATTTGCAATCCAGCTGCTGTGAGTTGATAGCTAGCTTTTAAATCAGGAAACTCTAGACTATCAAAACCAATTATAGCTGAACAACTTACAGTGCTTCTGTGTAATTTTCTTTATTAGGGATATAGTCTCTACTTGGAGACACAATTAAGAAAGCCTGAAGCAATGTTACCGTAATTTTGGGTAATTTTCATTTATATATATACACTCATTTTTATATATTTGTCTCATATACACGCATAAAATCCCATAACTTCTCTTTGAGGTTTCTTATGGTATTAAGTACTACTAACAGAATTATTTTTAAATGCTTTTCTGTATCTAGCTATTGTCTTTCCTACAAAACTGTGGTGAAAAACTAAACAAGAATCATTAACTACATCATGGGCAACTATATACTATAGTAATAACTATAGTACTAACTATAAAATCAGTGTTGTGCAGCTTAACTGTTCTTTCCTGATTTCTGGTTAGATGTTACAGCAGCGAAACAGGAATTCAAAATCAACATTTCTAGACCTACTGAGCAATTATGTCGACTTAGTAAATATCTAACTTACTCGTTCTTTAAATGCGAGTTCCATGGTTAACTTCACAATTTGCTGGAGATGGTGCATTTTCCTGACTCTAAGCGAGCCACTAGGTGGGAGTATATTATCTTAAAAGGCACTTGGTCAGCCGCGGCGGCAGTTGGCATTTTGGAGGAGCTCCACTCTTTTCCTGGCAGCCACGAGATGCTGCAGCTCTCTTCACACCATATTGAGTTGGCAGTGATCGATTTGGGATTTCTCGATGCTCATCTCCACACTGGACGCTTGGGAAACCCTGCCTTCCTCTGGCCCAGGAGGATATGACCTGGGGCAAGCAAAGGCAAAGACTTCATAGAATCACAGAGTATCCTGAGCTGGAAGGGCACACAAGGATCACTGATTCCAACTCCTGGCCCTGCACAGGACACCCCAAGAGTCACACCCTGTGCCTGAGAGCATTGTCCAAAGACTTCTTGAACTCTGTCAGGACTGGTGTTGTGACCACTTTCCTGGGAGTTTGTTCCAGTGCCCTGGGTAAAGAACATTTTTCCTAATATCCAACCTAAACCTCCCCTTACACAGCTTCATGCCATTCCCTCAGGTCCTGTCACTGGTCACCACAGAGGAGAGATCAGTGTCTGCCCCTCCTTGTCCACTCACAATGAAGCTGTAGACCACACAGTGAGGTCTCTCCTCCGTCTCTCCTCTAGGCCAAACTGACCTCAGCTGCTCCTTATCTCACTTCCCCTCCAGACCCTTCACCATCTTCCTGACCCTTCTTTGGACACAATCTAATAATACTACAAGTGACACACTTCAAAAATTCTATCTCATACCCAGACAAGGAACACCAGCTAATTACGTAGAAAGCCCCAAGGACCTATGTGAAAATAGATTCAGAGGACTACCTTGCTAACATAAAAACTAATAATAACAATTTTTTTTAAAGCCTTGTTAAAATATATTAAAAGCCAGGCATTTGCCAGAGACAGAACTGGGAGGTGATAAAGTGTCTTTTGAGGAATTAGGCTGTAGGGAAAAACAAAAATTGTAGTGATATTCAACACAAAAGTGATAGAGCAGTTTTCAAAGTAAGCTAGTTCCCTTTTTAAAGGAATGGAGCCTCACATTAGTCCTAAAATGAGAATACAGTATAAGGCATTTTAGCACAGATGAGTAAATTTCAAGTAACAACTGAAGGATGTGTGTGTTCAACTCCAAAGATCTAGGATGATACTGTTGGACTAAGAAGTGTAACGTGTAGTAAATTTTGGAGGGCAGCCATGGTGCTAGAAAGATGGTGCCAAATGAGCTGTTCCCAAAGTACAACTTTGTGGAAACAGCAAAAACTCTGATTTTCACATCAGGAATATCTGCACTGTAAGACTGTAAGTGGAAAAAAAATTAATGCAAATGATTATTCATTGTTCCCTGTAGTACAAGAAGGGGAGGGACAGCTAATATAAGGAAAACAAATTTTTTAAAAGTTCTTTTTCATATATTATAATTCGTCTTGCCACAGAGCCTTTTGAAGGTCAGGCTGATAAACTAAAAATGCGGTTCACACAGGGTAAGAGTATTAAACGTGATGAAATGAATGCAAGCCCTAAAACTGGAATTTTGGGAATTGTAAACTTCTGAGAACATATCAATAATCCATCTGTACTTATACCCTGTCCTCAAGTGTTCACTATTACTCATCAGTGGAGAATGATACTTTGCTAAACCAACTTTCAGATATTACCAAGGTCATTCCCTGTTTCCTGTGATGGTAAAAATTTGGGCCTCATCTATAAGTTCAAGGTGCTCAAAGGTAGTAAAGTTTTAATGGTGTCTGGTTGTCTTGCTGCAGCTCTGGATTGAGAGTCCAGTTTTCCTAAATAATAATGGGAGTAGCTTTGTTCACAGAAAAAAATCTCAGAAGCCACTTGAAGGGTGAATTGCCTAAACCAACAAAAAATGTGATAGAAACAATGGTGGCAGTGTAAAACCATCTGTAGATAGCTGCCTGAAAAGATTTGAAAAACTACAAAGAAAAAAAAAGAAGCTGCAGGATTTTTGACTTGTAGGATTCTTCAAAATCTTCATCTTCTGTATAAAGTTCACTATTACTGGGGGTTCATTTCTGAACATCTTTATTAAATTTTCACAGGTACAAGATTTTGAAGAAGTCAGGGAATTGGTGGCAATATTTCGTATTTAATTTTGCTTTCTATGAAGACAGTAATAAAGTTCCTTTTGGTTTTAGCTGGAAGAAATATAACCTAGTGATGCTGTTGTAATAAAGAAGCCTGGAGTACTACTTAATTATAGATGTCATGGTATTACTTTTAACTGTGCAGTTCTAATTATGCAACTTTTTAAAAGGAATTTCTCTTACTTTTTTCTTTTTTTTATTAGGGCCAAATGTTTTTTGTATAAATAGATATCTTGCTGGTACTTTACTAGTTACTGAGGGAAAGTAACTTCTAAAACTGGTTTGGGTGGGTATTTTCAGCTTGCTAGTAAAAGTCTCTTTGCAAGTAATAAAAAC
>JAOTQP010000002.1:1165797-1222882 GCA_026413545.1 Cichladusa arquata | reverse complement strand
AGTAATAAAAACCTCATTATAACTTTGAAACACATTTCATAACTATGCTCCACTGCCTGTGCAGTTCTCAATGCTTTAACAGTATTAGTTACTGGAATTGCTCAAAGACATCAGAAATAGAAACGTTTTATTCCTTGATGGAATTTCAGTTCATCAGCCAAACAGAATTACTGCTTTCTCCAGGCAAGTTTTTGAAAAGACATTATTCCCAGCCTACACCCTGTCTGTCAATACATGATGAAATTGTCATTCTAAAATAGTTACTTGTACAGTGGAGTGGTGCTTTCTTGCATACAGTGTGACCAAAACCTACATGCTGCTGGAAATTGGGACTAGTAACTAAAAGAATACAGTTGTCTTTACCACACAATCATCCATGATAAGTGGCAGATATACTGGATGAAGAAATGTTATTTTTGCCTATTTGTCAAGGCCATGCCCTAGTTTATTACACATTTGGATTTCCAGAGGAGCTGAGATTTGTCTGCATCCCAAGGTTGATGAAGAGATGAGCAATTGAGTAATGGGATGTGATAACATGACTGTGGATATCACGGGCTACATCTTCATGCATGCTTCATGGTATTGGAACCTTACACACCTGCCAGTCTGAGATGATTTGCATTCCTAGGTGAGACCTTCAGGCTCCTTTTCCAAAATTTGAAATACTTTGGAAGGGACTCCTGAAATACCGTCTGAGCTGCAACCTGTGTAACTCACCCATGAATAAAATGAGGCTTGGGATGGAATTGAAACAGTCTGGAATGTATCTGCATTATTCAGACCTCTTGCTTCAGGTGAGCAGGTATGACTGCAATACAGGACAGGGTCATGAAATGTTACCTGTTCAGGCTCCCAGAGAGACAGAGCTGGGATAGATGGTGCTGAACTGCACAGCTGCCTCTCCCTAGGGCTAAATTCATGCTCCATTTTTCACAGATACGCTGTGTCTGGTTCTGGAGGCAACCAAGTCATCCTAGGCTCCAGGCTACTTAGACAGTGCATTATCATGTCATATAGACACTAAATGAAGTGGTTGAAATTGGGTGCCTCCCTTCTGAATATTCACTTGGAGCTACCTACAATCCAGTCTGCAAATACAAATGGCAAAAGTTACTCTATTTAATAGCTAACTCTAGTATTTCCAGCAGGAGTGTGGGGAACTCCTCATTATCTTCACATCCACATTTCTTCAGTTTTTATTAGAACTAATTACTAACTTTTCCCTACTGTGTAGAAGTAACAGACCCACCCCTCCCTCTGTTTATGTGCAATACTAAATGGAAACACGTAAGTACTTTCTGCAAAACTGCAAGGAACATGGGTGCAAATCTGAGTTAGGTCTCAGCCTATGCACAAACAGAATATAAAGTGGCTTGGCAACTTTAGCAGAGCATAACCTTTCATTTGAATGTATTCTTAATTACTACAGTATGCCTTCTTAGCCTCACAGAACTCTGGTTTCACAGGCAGAGAAAATACCTTCTGGGGAGGAACCATGCATTTTATTTATTGGATATGTGTAATACAAAAAACCTACGACCTTATGCAAATGCTAACCATACTAACGGGGTGGTAGCCAGAAATCAGAGAGATCATTATTGTCCTGGTTATTGAAATGGGAAAGAGTTAAAAAGGAGACACTGTAGCCAATAGTTTGGGAGGTACAGCAGGTTATCTGCTTTAACTAAGAGCATTTGTTATAATGAAAGCAACAGTACAGTAAAGAAGCAGACCTCTGATCAAACCTAATAGTCTCTCCCTTATTTCTACCTGAAAATTTTATGAATGTGCCTTCCAGAAATGTCCCAATCTTAGCAGTTTCTAACTGCATCTAGAGATCTGTTTCCCATTCTAAATGTCACTGGGGCCAATAGACCATGAGAAGTGCACCCTCCTTTGGAGATCCCAAACAGAGCCTGTTCCAACATAGAGTGGACAGAGAGCCATTTTGCCCTTCTAACTCAAAATCACAGGTGTTGCCTGGCTTGATTTAAAAAAAAAAAAAAAAAAAAAAATCAATAATCACTGTCCTAACCATGAGACTAAAAATAAAAAAGGTAGCCACCCCATAGCCTTATCCAAAGTCCTCCTGCAGGATGGACTGAGAAGGTCCTAGGAACAGGTCTCCCAAATCCCCAGAAATGCTGTAACCATCACATTTTTTCCCCTCTTTGTAAATGGGTATTGCTGTTTCCATTCAAAGCGCTGCTCAGTCAGGAAGGGGCACAAAAATTCTGGCCAGAGTTATCAGCTAAACAAGGTTGCAAAATAAGTTTGCACATTTGAGCATCCATGTTTGCATGATTTCAGTTGCAGCACCTGGCAACTGATGCTCTCTTGGAGCATGCCTTGGGTCAAGGCAGGCCAGGGAGGACTATTCATAGCCATTACAGGTGAAACAGTAGTTCAGCTACACACACGAGTCACAGTGTACCACCACATAGTCAGGAGATGGACCACCACCCATTTTATTTACTAGGTTGGATTACAGCCTGTGGCATTGATGGTATACTTCAATTTAAGGGAAGGCAAGTTAATCATTTTAATCTCTGTGCTAATGTGCAACCCCACTGCAAGCCCTCTAAACTCCAGCTAGGCACAGGAAGGGCACACAACACCCTGCATACCCAACTAAGTAGCATCCGAGTCTTCAGGTGCGCACTTCTGCGTTCACTGACTAGTCTTTCATCACACTTAATATGCCCTGCCCTTGCAAGTAAACTAAACCTGCATTATCTGCCTGTCATATTCCCACTGCTTTGTTCAGACCAAACACCAAGCTGTAGGTGTTGCAATGTAGTTGTAGGGACCGTGCAGCTGATTTGCTCCAAATCACACTATCACAGAGCAGCCACTGAGTTTTGCAGTTTACCGATACACAATACAAAAGAGGCAACTTCTGAAACAAAGCCACAGGGCTAAACCAAGTTCTCTTATAAACAGGAGAAACATAAAAAACCTACAGAAAGTCTTACAGAAAGTTTTCTACCCTGTGAGACACTGAAACAGTAATTCCAAATCCCCAGTTTTGTGACAGACAGAACTGTGGTACTGAAATCAATGTAATTCTTGACTTAAGCCTTCTAAAGGTCTCCCCACTTGCCCCCGTTCTCCCACAGTCTCTGAGCACTCAGGACTGTACCCTAAATGTTCTCCTGACTTCAGAACTGAAGCTACATCACTTCAAATACTTTCAGCGTTCCATTCCTACAGCAGAGGAAATTGTTTATTCCACAGCACAATGGTCTGAAAGATTTTTGTAAGGCTGACTAGAGACTGGAATGCCTCGAAACTAAGCTTTTCTATCTTCACCTCCCATCAGAAAGCTCATTCATGACACTTAAGTACTCAGATGAATCAGTTCTGAAGCTATTACAAAGCATAATGAGGAAATGCTCCGAGTCACCTGAGAACTTTAATTTCAGTGGATAAAGGAGATGCTAACTAATGACTGTCTAACACGGTTCTGTATCACTCAGTGGTGTGTGATGCTTTATTTAAAGTGAGAACATGCAACAAATAATACAGCACCATATAATTTCTAGAGATCACACTTCTAATGGTTCTTGTTGCTGCAGTCTGCATTCTAAAACCTGTCAGAATGATGTCACATGAAACAAAAGTTTAATTCCCTCTTCCCTACCCCCTCAGACTTTAACAAGCATTACTGTGATTTTGTGTTCATTAAAAGCCTCAACTGTATTTAGACATAGCATTCCCCTTCAGCACAGGAGAATGCCGAGTGAAATCAAGCAGCAGAAGACTCTTCAGCACAGAATGAGTAATCATTTATGTTCCAAGCTAAAATAACTGCAAACAGAAAACCAGAAAGCACACTGTTCTAATGTCTTCATTTAGTAACTTACCTTTTTTGTTCATTCATTTTGAACAAGGCTTTTCTAAAAACGTTTTGAACCTTGTTTTATTTTTTGCTTTCCTTGAAAAGCCTCAAGTGAACCATCTATCCTTTAAAAGATATCTTTACTACCTGCCTTTTCCAGTGGCATGGGGTGATGGTTATACTTCTTCATTATGTATTCTAGTTTAACCACACAGCTTTTCAAAACAGCCCCCACTAAAATGAGCTGTGGCTCTGGGTTTACACTCCCCATCACCATTACTGACCGTTACCAACGAACAATTTCACTTCTAAGCATACACATTTCCCCAACAGCTGAACTGCTACACAGTTTTCTGTGTTTTTCTTATAACTAGCTCCTTAATTTCAATGGTATCACAGTTTAGCTCAAGTCTGAAATGCATTGGTCCAGCTAGTGCTTATTTTTACTCAAGTGATTACAGAAAAAAGTTGACACTGACATTTACCAAAATATTTCAGAGTACACACACCACCTGCTGAGCTCAACATGAAAATTCATGCCTGCTAGTCTTTCTCCTGAGTATGACTGATTTGACTCATGCCTGACTTTAACAAAATTTCCAGATCTTTGCTAGAACTATAGTTGGTAGGAAAAATGACTAAATATGCAGCTGAATTTCTGCTCCTACGCCCATATTATTACTTGTTTTTGATGAAAGGATACAGCAAGATATTCTAAACCATTTCGTAGTATTCCGTAAGTTTAAAATTTTATATGCTGAAGGAAAATTCTCTACTAATATGTCTGAAAGCCTGCAACGAACTGCTTTCATTTCTTTCATAGACACCTATGAAAATCCCAATTTACTCAATCTGGATGCTTTTGCTCAACAGAGTTAGCAGCACAGGAGCACTGGTCCTTTGATACTGAAGCTAGAGCAGGAACATGTCTCTGCCTTCCAAGAGTCCCATGTGTGATTCGGTTACTGGTCATGACCCTGTTGTTTATTGTACATGTGGATCAGAAGAATTACTGGAATTCTTATAAATCCCAATTAAATAAAGGGTAAAAGAAAAGCCCACCTGTAATCAGACACCATGTAACTGCATGTTAATAGCCTGTTCAGTGCCCTATTGGGATATCTTAGAGTAATGCTACAGTATTATACTCAATTTCAAGAGGTCAGTAGACATTTTCACGAGTAAAATCTATTTATATAATTACAGTTATGACTACAGCTCATGCCTTATTCACAGCAAGTAAAAAAACCACACTGGAGTTTATGTAAATATTACTAATGCATACACTATGAAAAAGTAACTCATGTTAATTAAAAAAACCTTAATTTCAAAATTTTACCAGAAACAGTTACACTGAGCATTGCAATCTTTCAAAACAGAATAGAAGTTGTTTACGAGGATCCAGTAATTGATATCCAGCTGCTTGGAGCTGGGCTGCCAATTGAACATGTAGTGAAAGCTGGGCTGAAATGCTGGCAGCAAGAGTCATGCTACTCTTTCCTATGAGCTGGAATTTCACCCCAGTCTTTACATTCTTTGTCGGTTATGGTGGAGCAGCCAGAAGATGATGATTAGAGAGTAGCCAAGTAGACTCTCAGTTCTAAAAATCCAAACTTCAAGCATCTGTAAGATCTAAGGGAAGGAGGAGGGAGTTTATAGCACGGTTAAAAAGAGTCTTTCTAAAAGTGTGCAAGTGGCCATTTCAGCAACAGAGCTGATGGCAAGACACTGCACACCATTAACAGAAGAAAATCTGAGGCTGAGTCCTTGGTGAAGACACTATCATATGGGCCTTTAACTAGAAAGGAAGGCAAGCACAGCACATCAACAAGTAAGCACATGTATGCACACAAGGCATTCCAGAAGCTGAACAATTTCTCTGCATACATAAAAGACCTTGCTAAGGAAAAAAAGCCAAGGTTTTTAGCATTTAAATAATTGCCTACATGAACTTGATTTCAAATCCAACTTGACACATTCTTGATAAACTGAAAGGCCACAGAATTGAAGATAAAACATTTCCAGCACCAGCTACTGGCTTGAAAGTAAATACTTACAAGAGATGAGTATAGGAAGACATGTTGTCTTTCACTGAAAAAGTGTTTTAAGGCAATATCCAAAATCACAATATAGCCACCACAGAAACTGCTCCAATGATCCCTGATACTTTACAGCACCTACACAGCTTCCACGGCTGCAAAATGGTAGGAGCTAAACTGGTGTCTGTCCTCCTCCTCCCTGCCATGTGCCCTGGAATGCTGGAAATGTCCCAACATCTGTACATCACTAGTTGACATAAAGCAAATAGATTTCTTCCTACAGCTCCTAAATCCCTCTGTAGCCATTTATATTAGCCACTATCACTGGCAGGGAAATTGGTGAGGAATTGCCATCTTTCCTTATCATTAACCCAATTAAAAGTTGTTCAATAAGGTAGCAAGAGTTTACATAATTAATTCAAATGACAGGTTTCTGAACGTTGCCCAAAAGGCAAACGACTTTAACTGGTCTGGCCAGATGCGCTCCTGCAGCACCCAGCTCAGGGGTGGTTTTTCTTTTTTGCTCTCAAAAAAAAGAGTCAATTTACTTGCATTTCCACCAAGGAGTATTTTAGGAATGGAGACAGTAATTCATTAATATATACTATATCTATAAAAAGAAGAGGTAAGCAGTTTATTCTCCATTTCCATCACTCTGTGGAACACCATCATCCATTTTTATTAAGAAGAAGATGAAGGATGTTATTAGAATAATTTTTGGCTAAAGACAAGGAGCAGAACTGCATCGCGACCCTACTTTTTCCAAGATTTAAAGGTGTGTTAAATTATACCAAGATTTTCAGGAAATCTGTTATTTGGCTTACACAGTAAGCTATGCCTTGTGCACTGTGTTCTAGACAAAGTCGTATTTTAAAATTATGCACAAAGTTAAGAAACTTTACATGATGCCAATGAGTAATGTGTGCTTTCATAAGTACAGTAGTATACATCCTATATACAGACGCTGGATACAAGCCTCAGGAAGGCTATTAGCCAGCCATCCACAGAAAGAAGGGAATGAAGATGGTGGGGAGTGTCGTGGAGGGTGCCACACCTAGGCAGACTATTGACGCTAGTCCCACAAGCACCGATGCAAGCACGCTCCTCTGGTCCCGAATAATCATCTTCACAGTCTCACAGAACTGGAAAAAAAAAAAAAAAAGTGCAAAAGATGAGATTTAAAGAGGAAAGCTTTGGCTGCAGAGCTGGCGATGCCCGCTCTCTCGGAACAGAGCGGCGACTGCTGCCCCAGCTCTCATACGGGCTCCCCGGAGGGAGGGGAAGAGCTGGGCTGGCACCGCATCACCCCCAGCATCAGCCCTGGTACTGCCTGTGGTTCCGGCTAGAACCTGTAGCTTCAGAGCATTTTAGAAGCGTATTAATTGTTCTACTAATTCCGCTTCGCTTTTCTCGCCGCTTGAAGCCAGCCGAGTCCAGGCTCGCTGCCGTCCCGAGCAGCTCCGCGCCGGCGGCACTGCCCGTTGCGGGAAGAGCGGTATCAGCGGCGGCCGGGCCGGCGGGCGGTACCGGCGCCCCGGCTCGGAGCCCGCGGCGGCGCCGGGGGAAGGGCAGCGCCGCCGCTGGCCGGGCCGTACCTTGTCGGTCTGGAAACTGACGGGAGCTCCGTATCGGCAGTAGGTGACGAAGTGCTCGCAGTTGTTCCAGAGCAGGCTGTAGGCCGTGGCACCCACCAGCTTCTCCGCCCGGCGGGCCGCTTCCTCGCTGCCCAGTACCTGGTTCTCGAAGAGCCGATCCATGTGGTTGACCAGGATGCTGCCGCCGTAGGCGAAGTCTTCCACCGTGTCCACCCGGACGCTGGCCGTCCTAGCGATGACGCCCAGGATGAGCCGCTTGTTGGTCACCACCTGCTGGATCTGCCGACGGTCGCCGGTGATGGAGGGCAGGATGTCGGGCATCATGTGGGCGACGCGGTTCTCGCCCAGGTAAATGCCGAAGTGGATGAAGAGAGTGCGGGGCACCTCCAGCAGGTCTCCTCGCTTGAAGCAGCTGGTGTCGTAGTAGCCGGGTGCAGGCGGTGGCGTTTCACCGCCGGAGCCCGCGGGCAATGGCCGGATGTGGACGAGGAGCATCAGCTTCTCCAGCAGCAGCGAGGCCGCCTGTGGCACCGGGTTCTTCATGGTCGGCAAGGGAAACCCTCGGTACCTCGGAGCAGCTCCTGGCCCCCGGCACCGCTTTTCTAGGATAGCAGCGGGGCGGGGCGGGCACCCGGGCCGGCCCACCGGGTGAGGGGCGAGCGGGGAGCGCCCGCCCCGAGGACCGGCCGGGCTTTACCGGGGGACGCGGCGGGCACCCTCAGCCGGCCCGGCGCCCCTCCGTCCGGCCGCGGCTCGGCCCTCGGCATGGCGCGGTTCCCGCAGCCTGGAGCCACCCGCAGCTCCGCCCCGTCTGCCGCCCGCGCTGCCCAGGTAGAAGTGCGCGGCAGAGTGCGGGTAAAGCCCTTCACCCGCCCCGGGGAGAGCAGCGAGGGCTCCCGAGGCCACAGCCGCTTCGTGCGCCTTTCCCCGCCGGCGGGACCTGAAGGGGCTCCGGGTGCCCGGCCCGGCCGTCGCGGGGGGCAAGCGGCGACCGGATCGGATCGGATCGGGGCGGAGGCGGGCCGGGCGGGCTGCCACGGTGCTCGCACGGCGGCGGGACAGGGGAGGGAGCGTCTCTCTTCCCTGAAAGGAAACAGGTCTCCGAGGGAGAGCGGCAAGTCACATTTATGAATTAATTCACCCCAAAGGTCCGCCAGCTAAGAGTGGGAAACGGCGGAGCGCCATTCCCGTGCTTTCAGTTTCATGCTAATCCGTTATGCAAATAGCTAAATCCCGGCAACGGGAGCCCACAAAAGAGCAACCCTGTCAGGGCAACAATGCCGCCCCGATCGGGGCTCGGAAGTTTCAGTAACCAAGCAGGTTCCCGCCCCCTCGGGGATGGCGGGATGATGGATAGCTCAGACATTCATCTTACCTGGAAGATGACAGGGCGCGGAGTGGCAGGGGAGGTGCCGTGGCCGCAGCCTTTCACCGAGTCCCCGCCGCCGCGGATCTTTGTTCGTGCCGCAGCCGCTCCGGCTCGGCGCTGTCACACCGGCTGCCGGGGGGGAACCTTCGCCTCTGAGAAACGCGGAACGGGCGGAGGGAGGGGGAAGGAGGAAGGGGCTATCTATGCGAGTAAGAATGCTGGGAGAAGTTTGGTGGAGCGTCTTCCTTTAAACTCGGGCAAACGCTTCAACCTCAGGCTGCCAAATACGAAACGGGTAAGTGGGAAGAGGAGCGCTGGTGTCTAACAGCCTGGCAGCTCTCCACAGGCAAACCGCGCTGAAACAATAGGTTATTTTTCTCTCCTCAGTCACTTAAGACTCTGTGGAGCACGAATGAGATCTCTAGACCACCCCAGAGCTGTAGAATCCCTCTGGTCACACCAGCAAAAAAAGAGAAAACGTTCATTATCCGTTTTCTTTCCATTAGCAAACAACTCTGGTATGATTTGGAAGACAAAGGGGATGCCAAGGACCCAGCAGGTGAGAGCCTTCTGCCAACACAGATACTGAACCCAGGTTCAGGATCTTGTAAACATGGAAGCTTATTGATGAACCAAAAGCAAGTTTTCACACTTCCTCAGTAAAGAAAATATTGCAGGGAACTACTACTATTGCAGCTCACTACTTGTCAACAAAAAGTGATGGCTGGTACTCTTCCACTTCCTCCTGCTTGGAGCAGAGGGCAGCTTCCTGAGAAGCTAAGACTATCCTCACCTTCCTTCATCTTCAAAGAAAGGGCTCCCCCATAACCTCTTGTTCAGTTGCTGGTTACAGGCCAGAGTCCCAGCACTACTTAAGAGTGATCAGGCCTTTGAGATTTTCTCTGGAGTCTCAGCCAAATTTTTATGCAACAGAGGCTTACCCCTCTCAAGGCCCTACCTCAAATCACATCACTTACAAAAGAGAAAATACCTTTTAGATGTAGCTTATTATGCTGGTACAGGAACCCTGTGGATTAGCCACCAGCCACACATGATTACATAATTAAACCAGCATACTTTCAAATCCAGATGATAAAAATGTGTTTGGAAGGTTTGAGGCTTCTTCTACTAGTAAATAAAAATGGGAGGAGAAGGAGAAACTTCTCATTTTTAACTAGTGCTTTTTTTTTAATGGGTGAGGGAAAAAGAAATTTAAACACCTCATCCTGATAAAGGGTCTCACCTGTTTGGTGATGGCCACAGCAGCTGGTCCAGAGCTGGAGGCACAGATTGTCAGAGTCTACACACAGTCCTGGTGCAGAAGGGTTCCTGTCACCCTCCTGTGTGGATAAGCACCATTCCTGCCCCACACTGCCGTCTTAAGATTCCCCCTCTTCCCTTCCCTAAAGGTGTCTAGGGAGTGTCTGAATGGTCTTTGCTGAAATAGGTGGTAGAGATGCTTCAGTCCTACAGTTCAGGTTTCTCTTCCCTGTCCAAAGGAAGGTAGAGGAATTCAGCTGAGCTCCCTGGCAGATACAGAACGGGATCTTTCACATGGAGGCATCCTTTGTTTGCTTTTTTCATGCCAGTTAGCTTTAACCCCAAAATCACCAGGGTCCATTTCATGTAAATCTGGAAAGGAAACCAGGATGAAACTGAAGAGGAACTGCCATGAGAAGAAGACTCAAAGTCTTACTGCATGGGTGGGTTTTGAAAAAGGTGAAATGTGAGACATTTCTGCAGTGTAATTTCCTCATATCTTAGGCACTGAAGAGCTTTCTCTCTCCCTCTCCCCCCCACAACCATTCACTCACTCCCTCTCAGGCCCAGAAATCCCATTGAACAAGCCCAAAAGGCATTACAGAACAGATGGGTCCGTGGAATCCACTCAGGTAATGCTTCACCACTACCTTCCAACTCCTGTGAGCATCACTGTATGCAAAGCACTTAATACAACACATCAAAGTAATTCCTTTTCCATACTGAAAGGCAACTTGCAACCCAACACTTTCTGCTTTCAAACCCAAGGGGGGCTGCACTTCTATTACTGTCAAACTTCCAAAGTGCAATGTAAGGTATATTTATCATAATTTTTCATCTGAAAGGGGAAAGAAAACATGTTCTTTAGTGGTAAAACATCTCTACAGGAGATGGCAAAACTGAAAAATACACATTGTGCATCAAACACTGGCATATCCTCTTGGGTGACATTTGTATAACAGCTTTTGTACCTTCAGTACATAAATTTAAGTGGGAAAATCATTTTGTAACATTAAATATAAACCCAAAAAACTTTGAGGAAGTACTTGTTTGGACTGTTAACTGTTGTGGAATAATTTAATGATAAAACCCATGCTTTATTTTTGAGTTAGGCTGAGATGCAGTAAGAAAACTGTGAGAGGTAAGAATGGAGTCTTTGTTTAGTAGTGCAGATGAGGCAAAGTACAAAAACTTAAGTGAGAGGTGTAAGCCAGTTTCCATTACACAGAAACTCCTGTATTAGAAGGAACCTTATTTTATGCACTAGACATTACTATTTCTATCCTGCTCTCACAGCTAACACAGGAAGGAAACACAGTAGGGAAAACGCAGGAAAGGTGGGGAACTGGAAGGTTATGTTCTTGCCTATATGAGGAACAGACCTGGTTTAACAAGCAAGCAAAATGAATTTTTTAACTGATTGAAGCTAAACCAATGCTGACTGCATACATGCTCACCTTTGTGTATAATTTGTGTTTTACCAAACCTCTCTCCAAGACTCAAGCTTTACTTTCAGATCATCTGGGACTGCTGAAATAAACATTGTTTGATGAATTCAAAACATGTTAAGGCATTCAAGGAGAAGAACAGCTTTGGATAGGGATTTTTGGAGGGTATAATTTGCAAGAAAAGTATCTGAAAAGCAATGCCATTTGGTTTAAGCTGGTGTGCTGAAAGAAATAATGGACAGAAAACATGCTTGTGAAGGATGGTTATATAGCATCCAAAAGGGCTACACCAGAGATAAAAAGTAACACCTTTGTATTCCTATATCCAGTCCATTTGAACACTGTACCATTCCTTTCAGCAAACTGCAGCTTCCATTATAGAGCTGCAAGTGACCAGAAAATCTAGTATCATTTACTTATTTGGGTTTTTGTATTTAACAAAGACTAGGGACAGAACACACAAAATCTGAACAAAGAAGGGAACCGGCAAGACAGTGCATGAGACTTGAAGGCAAGTGAAATAACTCCAAACAAAGAACCTCTGAACTAAGTATCTTTCTCTTCCAGTAGAAGAAACCACATAAATTACTAAAAAAATTTTAAAACTGTTCATTTTTATTCAGAAACTTATTACATACACAGAGTCACTTAAGCAGCATATTGAGTGAACTGCAAATATTTATTGTAGCCTTTTTATCCTTGTAGGCTTGCTGAGGTCTGTCACTTTTTCACTTCCTCTCAATCGGCTTCCAAACTACTAAGGAGAGTTTTCTAACAAACAATGACTGTAAACATAATAAAACCTGCATGCCATTTTCTCTTTGAAGTTATTAAATTGGCTATTTTTCTGCAACGCAGTAATGACTCATTTTTTATAACCTGACAATCATGTACACATGGATAGTACCTATGACTTGCTCAGGCAGTAATTTTTTAGATAGATAAAGCATTCACTTATGGTTCCTTCAATTCAAATGAACAAAACCACAGAAAAGGTGGGAACAATTCATTGCATAGTCCTTATCAGCAAGCAAGAGGCTAGGATATTAGTAACAGTGATAGAGAGCAATTTAGGAAATTTAGGAACTAACATATAGGTTTGGTGACAATTAAAAAAAATACTTATTTCCATAATTTTGTCTGGTATTAGTAATACCTCGTTTTGCCAGCACTAAACAATTAATACAATCTCCCCAAAATAAAAAGAAAAATATTAATTTCTGAATATAAAATGCCTGAACATGTGGAGTAATATTTTTATGGCTTCTGCAGAGAAAATACAGTTATCAGAATTTCCACCTTGCTATTGTCCCAGGAAGTACGCTATAGATTTTTAAGTCTCTTCTTAATGAGATTAAGAAGTTCAGAAGTATCCCAATTTGAACATGCTAATCATATTGTGCAGGAAGGGAGATGGAGAGTTCATAACTAGGAGTCAGAAGACAGAGTATACTGCATTCAACATGGTTTTCCTTCACAGCAGAAGACACCATTTTGTGGGAAGGGCAATGCAAATGACAGGCATGACTTTGTTGCACAAATCAAGGATTTAAGAGCCCTGGAACAAAATAACCCCATCCTGCTTCATCCCTGCCAGGACTGCACCACCAAAAGGAGTGACTGGGCAGACTCCCCTTTCCTCATCTTCAAATTTATCGCCAGACTAACATCTGCACTTTACTACTACTCAGTGTTTTCAACTGAAGGATTAATTAGTAAAAGATACTGGAAAATGTAATAACAAAGTCTGTCATTAACAAAGTGCTGGAAGTTTGGTGGATCACCGCCAAAGGTCAGCATTTACAACCAGTCACTGTATAACAGTACCAATTACTACTTTTCTTCATTGCCCAACAGGGAAAACTGTTCCCCAGGACCAGACAGTGCTGACTTCCCAGCAATGCAGAGCAGGTGACCCAGCCCTACTCACTGCACAGGACAGATACAGCTGACGGGACAGCAGTCCAGTCCATTTTCAAATAAAGGATGGGAGAAGGAAAAGAGAGATGGACCAAACAGGAGGTAATTTCCATCTTAAAGATTATCTTGTCTCATAATTAAATGTTATGTTGCAATTCGATTAATTCTGTTTTGCAGGAAATAAACTGATTCTTCATCCACTGTATTATCTAGACAGGAAACATTATCAGGCACAGACAAAGCTATTAGTCTGGTATTACTCAAAACATTTGCTAATCTGTGCCATATAGCTAAGCCTCTGAGAAATAACTGTCAAGTTTCTATTCTTTAACTTTAAAAAAAAAATCTCATTCAAGAAGCCAGTTCTTGTTTATAACATGTTTTTATACCACTTAATATTAAAAGCATATATATTCAACATTTGTTACTCTATCAGTGATTTTAAATCAGGAACATTTTTAATCTGGAAATCCAACAGCATCTGTCCAAGTGCTTTACCCTGTAAGAAAAAGAACCAAACCAATATTTTATTTTACTATCTAAATATACTGTCTTTTTAAAATAAGTTTTTTTAAACCATTTTATATTAATGTTTTTCCTGTAATCAGTGTGAGAATTCAGTTTAAGTTCCTTGTGTTTTCAAGCATCCAAATCTGAGCAGACTGAACAGCTTCTTCCATTTATTTGGTACCTAGTACTAAAATCAATTTATTTGGTGTTCAATTCTATCTATTCACACATAGCATCACCTTACTTTGTGAGCAGTCTTCTTGACTATGCTGAGATTATTTGCACATGAGCATTTCTGAGCCTATGAGCACACCTGTGTGAGCCATAGACAGCATTGCTCAGGATCTCATCTTCAGGTTTAGAGGTTTTAAATATTTAATACTCAGATTGTATACGTGAAAAAAATTTCTTTCTTTCAGATTCACATAACATCAACACAAAAGACCTCATGTCCATCTGTTTTTTATGTTTCTATTATTTATCAGTATTTTAACTATAGAAGGCATAAGATACTCAAAAATGAGGAGTTCTCCTACAGTGCATGGTTTCTGTATATACTTGGAAACAATCAGAATTGTCTAGTAAATCTGCATTTTTCAAAATGTGACAGCCTTTCTGAAAAACTGATTTTGCTGCTGCACCAAAAACCTGGTAGTCTTCAAATCAGTTATGCTCTTTAAGATGTGCTACCTTATTAGTACACATGTTTTTCACCAAATAGTCTAAATCCACTTTCTACTTTCCTATGTTGTTTTAAAACCTTACAGAATTAAAGACACGATATCTATTAACAGGAAATTAAAAAGAGCTAGAGTCAAACCCCAAACCTCACAGTTCCAGCCCAAAAGCTGGTTATAAAGAGACCCATAAAAGATGACTATGATAAAATCATTGCTTTGATACATGCCTGTGGGTCACTTCTTAGGGATGCTATACCACCACCACCAAGGGAATTCTTCAGAACAAAATTTAATCCATGAATTCCTGGCAACTCATATCTGTAAAAATAAAAACTGCACATTATTTCTCAGGGGATTTTGGAAGAAACACGTGTAGAGAACATAAAACAAAAACCAGCATGTAAAATTTTCATGCTTCTGATCACATCTCACTGCTGAGTCAAATCTAAAAGGTAACAAGATTAACACAAGGCTTTACCTGCCTTCTTGTTCTTTCCTCTTACTCCAAATTAACAGCCCTTAATAGTTTTAAAGTTAGACCATAAGGTACATTCTCCTCTATTCGAAACTCTTCCATTTCTAGTAAGGTTGTTTCTAGAGTTCTTTCTTTCTATGAGTTGAAGTCCATATCTGTAAGCCAGAGGTTCAAGATCCAGTATGAACATGATGGACAACATGAGGAGCAAAATAAAAGTATTTTTATTAGCTCCTAGTTCTGATACTGCAAAGTACAATCACTTAATTCCTGGAATTCACTTTTGTTAACAAATGCTGCCAGCTAATTGAAAAGATCCTCTTCAATACTGAGAAACATCTATGAGTCATTACATCAACTCTTTCAACAAACACGTAACTTTATAGAAAATTCAAATCAGAGCTTTCCTGGAGCCATGTACTTTGTTCAGATAAAATTTCCTTTTAGTGTGACAGACCTATGTTTCTTTTCCACCACCGCTGTAACCATTTTTCCATCCTTGCTTTTGACTGGTGCAGTTCCAATTTGGAAACTTCTGTAGCAATCTGGCAAATGACTCTGTGGTTTCCTATTGTTACAAATTCTGTAAATAGGTCTACAGTACATTTCCATTTGCCTATTTTTGCAGTTTTTCAGTGTTTTGTCATCCTCCTTCTATTGTTGGTTTTCTTTGGTTTTGCTTTCCTCCAATATTTTCTTCATCTAAGTACCTGATAGTTTTGCTTCAATTCCATAGAAAAGGATTTAAATCAGAACATCATCAAGCCATGAGGAATTAACAGAGAAAGATGATATCCAATTCTCACTGTCTCCAGATGTCTGCTGCAATTTAAATCCTGCTTTCTCCAACATAACTTATTTTTCTTTAGTCACCTTCATCTGTTTGGGACAGATTCTTTAAATCTTTCCCCTAACATAGGTGGAATTTCTTGCAGTGCTCTTATACTGCTAATTTTGTCACTTTGAGGTTTATCTCTTTCAGCTCCTTTTGAGCACTGTGAAAACCATGGCTGTTGCTGGTGCTCACAGCCCAGTCTGCCCTTTTATCTTGGGCATATGACCCAAGCCTCTTGTGGAAGGAGATGATTCTGCTGAGCAGTCCGGCAATCACTTCAGTTCTTGTTCTAGAAAGCAAGTAGTCATGGAGTGTCTGTATCTCCCAGGCAAAAAGTTTCAACTTTAAGTTCCTTCTACTTTTTCATTACCACACTCTACTTTAGTTTTAGTATTATTAGTTGTTATTAAGAAAAAAAAAAATTTGGGTCAGCATTCTGTTGCCCTTTCTCAAGAACTAGTTGACAGACAACATTACCACACTTAAAGGCAAATTCACTGGGAAAGGAGAAAAGTAGATTAATCCAGCAGTGCTCTACTAGACAACATGAATATGAAGAATAAAGCAATTCTACAAATAAGTTACTTACCTAATTTACTAAATTTAATACCATAATCAAGTATATAGCGCAACCAGACGACCCCACAAAATTTTCTAAAAAACTAAAGAAAAAATTCTAATTCCAGTTACCACACACCATGGAAACCAGCGATTTACCAAAGCAAAGCACTACACTAAAATTTTAATCTGAAAAGCTGGCAAAGATTTCTAGGCAGGAAAGAATTTCACAACTGGAGGATGTCTCCTTAAGAACTAGACTGATGGAATTTCAATTCCTAATATCTCATCTCTCCAAAGAAGTGTCATGAAAATCAATCAGGAAAAACAAACCAGGAGAGAAACTGAAGAGCATATAAAAGCAGAGACAAATAAGCAGAAGAATTTCATTTCAGGAATTCCACAATTCCACAGCAGACAGTTCCTATTTTGGTTTGCTATCACCCAGCTAAACTGAAAAACCCTACAGGTACCTCTCAATACGAGAAATCCCTTTTAGTTTAGTTTAGATGTGTTTCATCTCCACAAAATTCTGTGCTGGATTGCAGTAAAAACTGTAAAACCATATATACAGCCTTTACAGGAACACCAAGACGCTCCAAAAGAAGAACTCCAAAAGGAAATCTGAGGAGAGGACGTCCTGAGAACAACCACCTACCTGCTGCAAAACTGTTACACTTCCTAACTTTCTTTGCTCTTCCTTAGATTGTTCTGTCAAATATGACTCCAAGGGGACTCCTGCTCACTGCTGCCATCCTGATCAACTCCATACTCCTTGTAAAGACCTGGATGGTCCCGCAGCCAAAACAAAATGTATGGGTAACTCTGGCAGAAGCATGTAACAAGACACCCTGTGCTTGTTTGTTTTGAGCCCTGATGACCTGCCTGGCAGGGCTGCCTATGGATGTATCGCCAATCATCAGTAATACCACCCATAGTATGAAAGATAACAATCCTCATAGCATATAGAAATATAACCCTGTAGATGCCTGGGATCACCGGACCCAGAAGCTCCCGCATTCATCACCTGAATCCCAGGAGCTAGAAATTCTTGGCTCTGTGAAAATGGATATTTGCATAAGGTGTTTTTATAAACCAAAGTGGGAAATGATTGAAAGACCCACAATCATAAAAAGAAAGAGAAATTATTAGGGAAGATGTTTCCCCATACCACCCAGCTTACAAAAATCAGAGCTGATGGTGTAATTATGCGTCCCCTGTCACTTCTCGGTCCAGCTTCTCCAGCTACCGCAGGGTGTGTTTCTAATTTGTAGGGACAGAGCATGGGCTGCCATTCCACCACATATTGAGGGTGGACTTTGTAGCTTGGGGAGGCTTACTTTGCTGGCACCCAAAATAAAAATGATTCATAGCGAAAATAATAGAGTAAAAAGATCTACACGTTACTTTGATTGCAATGATGATGTCACATATTGGAGTCAAAGTAAAAGAACAGCCGCCTCCCTTTTACTGCCTTGGGTGGCAGCAGCAAAAGCCTTAGGTCAATTAGGTTATCTTGCGTGCCTCCTGAGTAAACAAACCAATGTTACCTCCCTTGCATTAAGTGGCTTGCACTCAGACGTAGATGCCATCAGGCACACCACCTTGCAAAACAGGGCAGCAATAGACTTTCTACTCTTTGTACATGGGCATGGCTGCAAGGACTTCAAGGGCATGTATTCTATGAACCTTTCTGATCATAGCAAGTCCAGTCACTACAGTATTCAAATCCTCAAGAACTGATTCAAGAAGTTACAAAAGGAAGATGACTGGTTCAACAGACTATTAAAAAATTGGAACTTATCTAGTTGGGCTCTATCTTTAATCAAAACGAGTTTACTGATTTTTGTATTTGTTGTTATTGTGTTTATGTTACCCTGCTAGTTAAATTGTATGTTAAGGGTTTTTCAAAATTCTTTACCAAAGGTCTTGGCAATCAAGAAAGAATGGTGAGATGTGGGAGTTGAACCAACTGTGATAGGAGACATAAACCTGAGACCCTGGGAAACTGGGCACTGCGAAGATGCTAATTAGCTCATTCCAAAGTAAATCTTATTCCTAGCCCTGGTTCTCTGTCGGTTCAAGACCTTTGACATATAAGGTCCTGCATTTGGGATTGGTCCTTTACACTCAGGTATTCCCTATATATTGTGAACCCGACCCCTCCCCCATGTCTTTGGTCACTGCCTGCCTTTCGAACAACATTGCTTTTGGATACTGCTTCTCTGACCACATGGATTAAAGGATATCTCTGGCATACCACTGTACCCATCCTATTATAGCCACACTATTACCTGGTTAACTCAGTAAGGTTGTCGCTAAGGGGAAAACCCCACTGATGTGACAACTACACGTGGCACATTCATTGTATTTACTTTGAGAATGTATTTACAGTGGGATAATCTAGCTAAAATGAGGATTACAAAATAATATATGAAGGCCAGCATCTTCACCATTTTAAGGCTTGTCTGAGCATCCAAAGTATTTCCACACAGAAAACAAACTTGCACCATGAAAGGAAAAAAGCCACTATAACCATTATGATAGTCTTAAGCAGCAACAATACATTGACCAAAATGCTGGCAGGCATTTACTCAGCATAATTAAACAATTTAAGGTTAATTAACTGAGATGTAAAGGAAAAAAAATCTAATTGTACAATTTGATTAAATGTTTTAAGAGCTGCTTTTAAAAAACACAGAAAACAAACCTTTCAAAGAATACTCTGTGACAGAAACCAGTAAGACAAGGAATATTCACTGTTCTAGCTGAATTCCTATGCTTATGCACAATGAGGTGCCTGCTTGACCACTTCCTTTAAAGTGCTGTCCATAACATTCAGAGAAGCCAGGAATCCAGTGAGTTTCTCATTAAAATGCATGGCAAGAATAATGATATAAAATTATTTAGTGCATTTAAATCAAGGAAAAGACAAGATACTTTCCATCACAGGAAAGCAGAAACCAAGTCCATAAGGCTTAAAGAAGTATTTGCATTTGAGATATACTGTAGAGAAAAACCTTGTTCTTCAGTTCTTGGTGAAAACACTGCATAGGAAGAAATCAGCTGTCATTTTTTTAGTATTTCTGAGCATTGAAATGTTCTCAAAACATTACATATACCCCATTTCAGAAGATGAAAACAGCAAAATCTCACAGGATAGTTTTATTATCCTTCTTAAATGACTGACCTAGTACCACTGCACAAAAAGCTTCTTATTCTGTATCTTAAGATATTCAGATCTGTTAAGAATATACTCTTGTGCTCTACTGAGGGAAGCGATCACCTGGGGATTGAAAGACCATCTTTGGCTATTATTTTACCTGCAGATCTGGAAGTTTGTGAGTTTTTGGTGTTCTCTACCAAAATAATCCCATCTTTTCTCTGTTTAGTACACCTATTCAATGCCTCTGATGAAAAAGCACTTGAAAGGCAACTGGTTAACAGACTCTGTTCTGTAGTGAGGTAGAGCCATGCTTGGTATGTTTGTAGTACCAAAACTAATACATAGTTTTTAACTACTCACCATTTAAATAAAGGAAATAAAGGAAAATCAGACAGTAAGACAGCTCTTTTTTATGATGGTTAAAACTAAAAAATAAAGAAGTAATTTAAAAAGAAACTACACAATCTGAAGCACATGAGCATAATCCTTATAATCCTAAGTATTTCCACAGAAGGTTTTATTCTTTTTCCCCAGTAGCTTTCCAATTCACTCACAGAGCTCCATTATCACATCATTAAAGGAAGCCAAAACCACAAATAGATAACCTAATTAATCAAATTAATTTGGCTTCATCCAAACAGAACAAATTTCTACTTTTATTTATGAACATAAACAGCATTAAGGAATGGCAATGAATCAATTTCTAGAAGTATCATTAGGAGGCATGACATTGTTTATTTCTTCTCCTATCTGCTTGGCTTCTGAGGAGATTCAATTACAATTCTTAGTATCACAATTTATTAGATACACAGATTTGTTAGCACTTACAAAACAGTGGGTGAGATCGCACTAAGCTACTTACGAAGACAGAACCAGCACTTACAATTCAAAGATCAGGAGTTAAAATAACTCCAAGCTCTCTCTGAGCTTTGAGCTGTACCTTTCTGACTCATGCTCTTTGAACAAACAAAAAGACAGTTAACAGTTTGTCCACTACCCATGGAAATAGATGAAGGACTTTGGCAAAATCTCTTATGTGCAGCATGACTTTGTATCAAAACATGTTTTAGAAGACCGAATGGTTTGTGGCAGTATTCAGCTTTTGCTTGTTTTCGAAGAGATTAAAAGGTTTAAAATCTGTTGATCGTTTTACTGGACATCCTTAGGAGAGTGAGCTTCATTACCTCATGCTACAACAAAAGCAGTGTATGTTTCATTCAGTCCCCAGGAAAGGCCCTGAGCATCAGCCATACCACAAAAATAAGAATGTTACGTATGTTGTCTGCTGGCAGAGGATTCTCTTTAGTAGATGAGTATCACATAAAAGAGTCCTGTTTAGGATGTATTCTCTTTCAGATTTTAATGTTTTTTCTTTAAATTCTGGCTTGGTATATATGCACTAAAGTGGGTGAGAGTGGGGTACTAGAAGAAATACTTTCTCTGAAGTGAGTGATCTTCATTAATACTCAAATGCTTTGCAGAAACAGGGACAGTATGGGGCCCATTTCTGATGGATCATCAGGTAAGTTTGGGCTCCAGACTACACTGGCTGTGCGAATGTCCTTCAGGTAGTGTTTTACAGATTTCTAACTCTCAGTTCAGCAGTGGCTCAGAGGTTCAGGGAGCTTAAGTTACTAAGGCTCCTACAGTTTCCAAATGGTTCAAAACCAGTGGAAAGATAAATTTCTCAAGCGGCACTGGAAGCTATTTCTAGTCAGTAAAGACATTCTGTTCTGAAACAAAACAAAGGAAAGCTCTAACACTTCTAAGCTAATTCTGAGAATTTAAATGCCTTCACTAAACGGATTCACGGCCTTTGTCCAGCTTCAAGAGAGGCCCAAGTTCATGTTCTTTCTCAGTGACTATGCTCAAGCTGTTATTTAAAAAGGCAAAGGAAGATACGTAAAAAACCCAAAGAAAATACAAACAGGTTTGCAATATTTATGATAACGTATTTTAAGATAACTTCTGATACCATCATGTATCTACTATACAACTGTGGGCTGCACAGCAAACTACTCACCTTGTTACTAGTTCTTCTTCTGGTTTCTCATGCTCTAAAAGGTGTTGAAAGTAATTCTCCAGGGCTCGAGCAGTTAAAGTTTTCTTTAGGTACGGATAGTAGAGGGGATGCCGTGCTATCACACCTGTTAGGCATCAGTTGAAACAGGAACTTTTAAAACCAATTTGTATTTATCCTTTCAAAACCAATTTGAGATTCTCCGCTTAACTGAAACTGCACATATGGATCCCCTTTAATGAGCTCCTGAATAAGACACAACAGTCTGACAGCTCTCCCTCTGTCAGCAGAGATGTAGGGTGGAGCATGACACCAAAGTGACCACTAAGAGATCACTGGATTTTTTCTGCTGCAAACAGTCCCTGCCACTGAAAGACACCTAAAGAACAACACCACCACAACAAACAACCCACAGGCAGCTGTCTTCCCTTAAATGGTTTGCAAGACTCAGATATTTAATTAATCATAACATGGCATAATCAGTGACCAAAGGTTTGGTCCTTGCCCCACCTCTTGCATGGGATTCTGACAAGTCACAATTACATTTTTATTGCTGTAAATATGCTCTATATGCTTCAGCTAATTTTATGCTGAAGCTGAGGTTTCAGAGCAGGATCAGGAAAACAGCTTTGTGTCACAGGGACCTTTCTATCTGGACTTAAATTAAAGGTTTAGTTTGTTGTTGCTAGTGTTGTTCCTTAGAAAAGCAGTAGTCTCTTTATATCTGAAGCAGTCTATTATGTATACGTCATTCATGACTTGGCAATGCTAAATTGCAACAGTGGTCAATCATGGAGAAAGAAAAAGAAAAAACAGGAAAAAGAAAAAAAGAAAATCAACACTGCTTCAATCTTCAACCCAAAAAAAACCAGTTTCACAAACACGGACAAGAAAACTATATATTCCTGAATACAAATGAACAAAATTCATCAGTTTTAGCATGACAGCTAATAGCAAATCAAATCCCAAACGCACCTTTAATTCATACTGAGCTTTGAACACCACACGCTCTCATCTTCCAACAAGTAAGAGAGCCATTTGTTGCATGCAGAAGTAAGGAATAGAAGGAATTATTAAACAATGCAAGAAGCAGCACAATCAATGCAAAGAGACTGCATACTGAAATATACCATTTGCATTAGCAATATAGTAACAACGTTCTTGTACATATGAGAACAACTTTAGTATTTCCTAACATAGTCAATGTTTTAGCCATAGACATGTTACAAAATTAACGTATGAAAATATTATACATGATCAGACAACCAAAAAAATTATATTACATAACATACACACATGAAGGACTAGCAACTGATGTGTAAAAGAAACCTTAAAAAGGCATTTTTTAACTTCTAGCGGCTCAACCTTCCAACCCTAAACAAAACCCTTTCTTTTTAGTAGGACATGCTAGTATTTTTTCTTAGTACCTCAGATTACAACAGCTACTAATCAGAAGACTACAGATATGACAGTAAAATCCATATTCAATAAATATTCTCTTTTGTTTCAGTACAATTACAAGAAATAATTGTCAAGTGAGGTTTAAAAAAATTAAGACTAGCACTTTATATGTAACTCTTATGTGAAAATGTCACATCACTTCAGAAAGCAAAAGAAACAAAAATACCTATGTTCGCAGAATTGCCTTTGTCTCCACTTCTAGTATAGGCAAGATCTTCTAAGCGATAAGTATGTGGACCACTTGGCAGATCTGTACAATATAAAAATGAATTTATTTTAAAGGTTCTACAAATAATTGCCTATTTTAAAGGACTCAGTTTAAGTGCATGCTTTTTGCATTGTTTGCAATCCTCTGAAAACATTTCCTTCTTCTGGAAACAATCCTTCTTCTCACAGGAGCACCTAGAGAAAAAGTGGTGAAACTAGGGGCCAAAATTAGGAAGTTGATTCTTCCTGCTGCATCTCCCAAATTCCTTTTACTTTTTTACAGCCAAATGCTGTACCAGGCATCCCCTCTTCCATCACCCTTCCATATGACTTCCACCTTGGCCTTAGCAATGCAGTCTCTGAAAGAGGCATAGCAGCTGCTTGTCTTTTCTTGCTTAGCCAGTAACTTTTGTCCCCTTAACACACAGATCTCTGTTTCCAGTCGAGGTGGAAAATACCTGCAGTTGCTACTGTCCTGGTAATTCTGTAACCTCTGTTTCATCTGCTAATGCCTGTAGAAAACAGTTACAACCTAAATTCCTTTTCAAGACAATGCATCACTCACTTGTATTTGCACTATATACCTTCTTATCGAGCTGTAAAGAAGATTTATTTTACAAGTTACTGTTTTTGTAAATATCTTAATATTATGTAAGAAAATACACGCTTTCTAGGAAGCCAATCTTGATTTTTTACCTTGTCAATATCTGAGTACGGGATGTTCAAGAAACATGGAGCTTGTTGCATTTCACTGAACGAAGTTCATAAGAAATATTTTTATCCATCTATGTATCAAAAAGCAAACCCATTCCTGCCCAAATCCAGAAATTCAGTATTATGGGATTCACGCAACATATACTTGAGGTCTGATGGTTAAGTTACACAGCACAGACCTCTTGCAATTGTTGATTACTAAGAGTAGTAGGCTGTCACCATCTATCTCCTGTTCTCTAAAGTGAGAGATGAAGCACCCACTTTGCTACTGAGTTTGAGTTATTCACTGATCACGGCGTAACACTGAAACTTGAAGCATGGGCTATATCCAAGCTTTTAGGCAGCGAAATTGAGTAATTTTCAGTCAGTTTTGCTTCTGATCCAACTTCCATACGTCCCTATCAACTCTCCTGGCCTCCTTGGCTTTTCAATCTCACCATCAATAACAGACTGACCCCCACTCATGACTCACAGCAAACTTCTCATCCCTCAGTCCTTCTCTCCTCTGTCCCCTTTCTATCTTTTTTTTCATCCTTCTGGACACAAGTGGCAGTTCCTGCCCTCTCTCTGCTCCTTGGACAGCAGGAAGGGCAATTTGCAGAGCAGGGAAGTGACAGCCTTCCTGCTTTGTGGCAGCTTCTGGTGCAACTGCTGCTGATGGCAGTCAGAAGCAGCAAGTCACAAACATCCCAAATTTAAAGGAGCTGAATATACAGGGTCTCATAAATCAATTATGCTGGACTAACTTCATGTTGCAAGGCACAATGCAATCTGGAAACACATCAATTTGTCCTTTTTGTACTATTACTGCTTCTACTGAGACTATCAAACAATGTGGTTTTTTTTTATTTTTGAAATTTTGTTTTAATTTTAGGGTGTAGGAGACCCAGCATTAAAGACCTTATGCTCCTAATGCTGGCCAGGGGCATCACATAGAGCACAGTGCACCTACTATGCAGCTGTGAACTGCATCAGGTAATCAGGTAAACCCAGCTCTAACCTAATCATCCTTACCTTCAACTCTTTCCTGCCCACAGAAAATTGCTGACACAGACATGAGCCAGGCTGACCTGGGTAAGACAGAAACTATGTCCAAATCCTACTGGCTGCAGTTTTCACTGACCCTATCTGTGGCAGTGGCGGCTGGACAGATCCCTGAAGTCCATTTGGGTACGGGTGGGAGATATACTGGATAACAAAAAGGCCTTAGTAGGACATGACACATAATTTGTACAGTGTAGTATCTGTGTTTGGTTGAAGCAGATCAGGCAACACTCACAAGAGGAGCTCTGCTGGCACATGTGAGTGGCAGTAACAAGGAAAACAATAATTAAGAACTAGGGTCTTACCCCAGCAACCTCTTCTACTGGCAGAGTTGGATCAAAAAATCTTCCCACAATTTACCCAAACAGCAACCTAACAGCACTGAACTGCTTTAATTAAGCCCTAAAGTTTTATAAATATATAAGTCACTGTGAAAGATGAGCTGAAGGAGTGATTATAGTTTAGTCTGGCACAATGGCTCCTCACTGGTAGAAAGTCACAGCAGCATGAAATTTGAAGAGGCTAAAGCATACAATGAAAAAGAATAACACAGGAGTTTTGTTTTGAGCTTGAAGCTCACAGTCTTTCCATGTTCATTTGCAAGCAGAAATGTACCAGGAAATTTGGCATAAAATATGTAAGGATGCATATATTTAATTGGGGAGTATTATTTTTGATTAAACATCTCCATTGAAAGTGGATCTGAAAGTCCAGATAAAGCTCATTTTAGACAAGACTATCATACTTTGTACAAGACAGAAATCACAATAATTTTTAATGATTTCATTCAATATACAATTCAAAACAAAATGTATTGCTTCTTCAAAGGCTAAAATTTGACAGTATCTAAATTACATAAACTGCACAAATCTTTTCTCCATCTGATAATTTTCGCAATCAGTCTTTGACAATCTCCCTTTAAACAAACCAGTTCAAGTCAGCATTCTGGTGTTCTCATTTATTACTATCCTAATTGATTGATCTGTTTATCAGGAAAATGTTTTCATTTAATAAACATCTTAAACAAATATACAAAAGAATTCCCTTCAAAGCTAGGGAAAATGGTAAATTCAAATTCCACCCTCCCAGAAGCACATCTAGCAGCATATTTTAAATCCATTTTCACATATTTCTCTTATCTATTCAAGGACAACTAACAGTCCCTCACACTTGAGATTATCATGAAACTAATACTTTCCTCCTTTCTAAATGCTGACAGAAAACACTTTAGCAGAAGCTATTCCTTCTACAGTCTAACCCATTTGTCTTTCTCATCCATGCTGTCCTACATTAAGCCACAGAAGTAGCTAAGTATTTAGTCACACACAGAAAACTTTTATATTCACAACCAAGGGCAAGAGTTTAGAGATCCTTCTCAGGGGAAACAACCAGAAAAGTTCTGCTGTCTCTCAGAACTGGGGTTTTGCCTGAAAAAAGGCCTGGAGAATTCAGTTAAATGCTGGTGTCAGGCATCTCAAAGTTTTCTCAATTTATAAAAAGGCACAAGGGAGTCCAATAGCTTTTTGCTTCTCCAATATTTAGTACTGTAGTCACTTTGGAAAAAGACCCCAAACCCAGGGCCCTTACTAACCCTTTCATTAAGCAGAACAATGACTTCCTATTCCTTAACTTGCCCAGTCTGATGGTGCAAATACCCTGCTGCCCTCCTGAGAACTCCCAGGGAGCTGAGAGATGCTGGTGTGACATCAGATTTCCAACAGATGTAAGAGCTGAAACCATACTTGTTTCTGCACAGCACCAATCACTGTATTGAAGAGATGTCTGGATAGGGAAAATGAATACATGCATGGCAATCAGGCATCCACTATCAGTGGCTTTCAAATGGCAGTAAACTCACAGTCATGTATGTTTTCCAAAATTTCTCTGTGTGATACAAACATTCCCTACTAACTCGTATTAGTTGTTACACTGTTCTGTTACTAGTTTTGAGAAACACTACTCACCTTTATCTGGAATCCAGAGTAAACCTTAACATGTAAATGCCTTAACAGCCTTAATTTTTAGGTATACACAGACTTTAATACCTGAATTACTCTTTCACCATCAGTATTATTTTTAGAAATTTTTCTAACTCATAATTTTTAGGTAGAGTCACATGATTCAGATTTTCAAATCCACAGCTTGAAGTTAATTCTCTCAGTTCTCTGGTAAGCAGAAATAAGATAATGAAAACTGTCTGGGCCAAAAGGGAATTATGGAATATGCTATACTTTAAGAAATGCTGTATATAGTTAAGCCACTAGAAATAACAAAAATTTCCAGGTGTCCAGCACTTTCAATAATTGCTTGTATGAGCAACTCTGATTTAACACTTCCTTTTCATTGCAGACATCCTGACTTGCTCCATTCAGCTCACTGGTTAGCGCTTCTCAAGGTTCTTTTCTTCCTCAGAGAAATTTGGTTAGACAAGTCTAGCAGCCACACAGGAACCATCATGGTGGATTATTAACCCAGCATGGTTTCTTTTAAAGTCACCACTTCCAGGTTGATCCCGCTCTTGTTAATTTTGTGAAGGCTGTCACATGGAACAGAAGTGAGTTTTAATTGTCTAAGTGCTGTAAGTCCATAAGTCATTCTGTTCATCTGTCCACTATTCTGAACACTATTCCTAGGATTCACAAAAAGTAAGATTACAGTATACTGCGAAACCATGTTTCAATTTCAAGCCAGCATTACCTGGTTTTCAGTTGTGTTTAAGGCTTAGGGGTTTTTAAATAAAATTTACTTCCATATTTGTTATAGTCTCAAATACATGTTATATTGCATGACACTAACCATCTTCCAAGAAAACAGTTTGTGTTTTGCAACAGCCATAAAAATGTATCATATAAGGAGGCAAATTTATTGCACAGACAAAAATCTAACACTATTTACTAGGATGAAAGTAGCAAATGATACATTCACAAGCACAAAGATGGACATACCTTTCAGTTCACTGCTAATCTTGGGCGGATCAAATGAAACCACCTCATCTGATGTGTACATGAGATCGTCCTCAAATATCTCAACATGCTGCCCATTTAAAAATAGGTTGATCTGTACAAAGAACACAGATTTTCAAACAGGCAAATCAGAAATCCATTGCAATGTGGATAAATAAAGCATATTCCTAATTAAGTACTGATCTAGTAGACTTCCAGTAATAGCTTCACGGATAAGGCTCTGTTGCTCCCTTTTAAAGGGTCACAATACAGTAACAATTCATTATAAACCTAAAAGAAATCTTTGTTTAAGGAAAAAAAATGGTATAAAAAACCCCAAAGAAATGCTCCATCCAATTTAGTATCTTTTAAAGGAAAAGAAATCTCTTTCCATCTCATTCTATATACTGCAACACTGCTGGAATTTTGTGT
The DNA here is from genome assembly GCA_026413545.1 of Cichladusa arquata. Lineage (NCBI taxonomy): Eukaryota > Metazoa > Chordata > Aves > Passeriformes > Muscicapidae > Cichladusa > Cichladusa arquata. Next base: position 1,194,363 of record JAOTQP010000002.1, on the reverse strand, counting down.
CACAACTCTTGCCAGTTGAATACCAAAACTTAAACATTTCCATCTTTTCCATGATGCAAGCCCCTTTTCTTCTTAATGTCGCTGTCTGTATTAAAGACAAACTTCTCTCTGCATTCTGTGTTCAAATACATTTTGTAAAAGCTGCTAAAAAAATACAAAATACAGGAATTTTGGACTTGATTGTTGCTCAGTAGCAACACTCAGAGTAGACTGTAAGTCAAGGATTTTTTGGTTTCCCACGCTCTGCCAGCAAGCAGGTGCAGGGAGGGAGCACGGCCAGGACAGCTGACCTGAACTGGCAAGAGCGATATTCCACACCGAAGAGCATCATACCCAGTATATAAATGAGGAGAGTGGGGAGCTGCTGATCGCTCTTGTGGGACAGGCTGGGCATTGGTCAGCGAGTGGAGGGAGACATTCTACAGTGCATCACTTGTCTTTCCTGGGTTTATTCCCCTCTTACTTTTTCATCACCCCCCTTTTAACAATACCAACTACTACTACTTTGTTTCAATTACCAATTGTTTTTATCTCAACTTGTGTGGTTTATTTTTTACCATTTTTCCAATTCTTCTCCCTGTTACACTGGGGAAAGGGGGCAAGAGAGTGGCTGAGTGGCACTTAGTTGCTAGCTGGGGCCTTTTTTATGCCCAACATGGGGCTTACTTGGTTGAGATAACAGATCTGATTAGAATATGCTAAATTTCTTATAAGCATGCATTGTGTTAGTTTAATAGTCACAATGGTCACAATGACTTACTTGCTCTCAAAGTTGATGTTTGTTCCTTAAGTTCAATTATGTATCACCTTATTTGCAGTATCTGTTCTCTGTTATGATGTTTATTACCCATGGAAACTGGGCTGAGGTTATCAAGCTGTACTTTGTAACACTGGCTAATGATACGATATAATTGCTGGTTGTGAAACTGATCTGGTATTTGCACTCAGCATTGCTGTCATCCATGTACTTGAGAGTCATCTATCAGAAAGTACTGATAATTACACTTTTTGCCTTTTCTCTTTGGAAACTCAGACCATGGAGGGGACACACTTCGCTTCCTCTTCCCCTTATACTCCAGGCTAATTATAATAAATCCTGAGAATTTTTAATATCCTGGGATGCTCAAATTAGCATTTCCCTATCATTATGTCTTCACAGAATCAATTAGATTGGGAAAGACCTCTGAGATTATCAAGCCCAACCTATGATCCAACACCACTACCATGTCAACTAGATCTAAGTGCCACACCCAGTCATTCCTTAGAAACACATCCAGATATGATGACTCCACCTCCTCTCAGGTAGCTGTAGCATGTCGTAAGGTTTTTCCCCTGAACCTCCTTCTCCCCAGGCTAAACAACCACAGCCCCCTCAGGTGCTCCTCATGAGACTTTGTGCTCCAGATCCTTCACTAGCTTTGCCAGCTTCTCTGGATGTGCTTCAGCACCTCAAAGTCCCTCCTGAATTCAGGGGCCCAGAACTAGACTCATGACTTGAGATGTGTTCATATTCACCAGTGCTGAATACAGGGGGATGACCACTGTCCTGGTCCTGCTGGCCACACTATTGCTGATACAGGCCAGGATGCCATTGGCCTTCCTGGCCACCTGGGCACACGGCTGGTCCATGTCTTGTGAATGTGTTCCAGGTCTTATGTTTAAGCAGCTATTTAAGACTACTTCTCAAAGATCAGCCCTGCAGAAAAAGACTCTGAGGTGATGGTTGATGGAAAACTCAACATGATCCATCAGTGTATGTTCACAGCCCAAAAAGTCAGTCAAATACTGAGCTGCAGCAAAAGGCATGTGACCTTTAATTGTGTACAGTGCCATTGTCCCCAAAATATGAAGGACATGGACCTGCTGGAGCAAGTCCAGAGAAGACCATGAAGGTCACAGAGGACTGGAGCACGTTCCCTACAAAGACAGACTGAGGGAGTTAGGGCTATTCAGCCTGGAGAAGAGAAGCTTATGTGGAGACCTCATAGCAACCTACCAGTACCTAAAGGGGCCTACATGGAAGCTGGAGAGGGACTCTTTGTCAGGAACTGTAGTGACAGGACAAGGGTAATGGATACCAATTGAAAAAGGGGAAATTTAGGTTAGATATTAGGAGGAAATTATTCACTGTGAGGGTGGTGGAGACACTGAAACAAGCTGCCCAGGTACGTTAGAGATGCCCTGTCCCTGGAGGTGTTCAAAGCCAGGCTGGTTAAGGCCTTGAACAACCTGGTCTAGTGGGAGGTACCCCTGCCCATGGCAGTGAAGGTTGGGACTAGATGATCTTTAAGGTCTATTTCCATCCCTTAATATTTTATGATTGTCTGATCTGCCCTGAGGCTGGATAGTTAATAATGGCAAGGTACAACAAGTGGTATGGGCAAGTGCACAGGACTGTGAGCAGCTTGCATTTTGGAACTTTGACCAAGTGCAGAATTCAGAAAAACTAGTAAAGTATTTGGAAAAAAGTATGCTGTCACCTTGGCAATTCCAGAGAGACACAAATCACTGCAACATCCTGGCCCAGGTCTACCAAACTCTGACACTATTCTTCTCAAGGGGAAAAGAAAGTCTCTAGATCTGATGATAAAACAAAAGCCCTGCAGCTACTCCAACCCTGGTTACAGGCACTGCAGAGGAATGACAGGACTAACCCCTCCTAATTATCAGTCATTCCTATATACAAAAAATGGACACAAAACTCAGCTTGTAAAGGAGGATGAAGCAGGGCCATCACAAGAACAGGAGAAAGAGGCAGAACAAGATAACTATCTTTGAGTCAGATGTGGGATATGCAAAAATATTTCTCCTGTCTTCCAGGTTAGCACATTATCACCTGGCTGCTATGAAGCTGGGATAATGGAGCTAGTAGCCTGTAATTAGAGGGTAGGGAAGCAGGCATTTGAAAAAGGGGCCTAGGTCCTCAGCCTCTGAAGATGACTCCTGTTAAGTCTGAAGAAAAGATAGCCCTTCAAGGAAAATGCTGTATGTCACCCAGATAAGAGGACCACAATGCCGGGAGGTATGTAGTTCTTGAAGAAATTAGCCATGCTAGAGATGATTTATTATGACCTGACCAACATGCAGCTACCCACAGATCCAGAAGAAGCTCAATTCCTCTGACCCACAGGACAGCAATTTGTGTGCAGCACATTATCACTGCATCCCAACTGATTGGCAGCAATGACCTGGAGAGACAAAGAAGCACCAGCCATGGATCAAGTGGCTCAACACCTCCAACAATATCGGGGGGGGGGGGGGGGGAAGTCTTTCTCCCTGATATACATCTGGATCAGTATCTCAGCTTTTAACAGTAAGCATCCTTTTGATTAAGAGGAAGTATGTAGGAAGTATGCATACAGCAGGCTACCCTTCACTTTTACCTGTGGGACCACTGAATGGACATGAGGAAGGGAGTGGCACCCATTTCATCTGTATTGGAGGACTCCCAATATGAAAGATTCGGACACAATCAGGTTAGACTTCCAGAACAAAACAATATAAACAAACTTAGCTACAACAGTTATCAGTGCTAAGTTGCAAGCAAATGCAAAATTACTCTAGTCAGAACTCTTTCTGAAGATTGTCGTTAAAGAATAACTAATAGTGACTTGCCTTCAGTAGGTTTGCTGCAGTTTCTCCCTACATTAAAGTTTTAGGTTACCTTCAAAGCATAAATGGAGAACAACTACAATTTGAACAGTAAAACCACTGGTGATCTATGATAAAATCAGTACAGTTGCATAAAAGCAGTGGAAACAACAAACAAGACGTTGAATCCAAACCAACACCCAGAAAGGTATTACCAAACACAAAAGAAAAGAACCCACTGTGGCAATGTTAACATAACTCATAATCTGCTTATGGAATTTTTTTAGTTTTAGGTCAAATGCTGACCTACAGCAACTAGACTCTTTGTAACTGAACTTCTAATTTAGAAAATCAGTTAATTCATACCTTACACTGTAATCTCTTACTGGACAATAGCTTTTAAAATATGGCTAAAATTTTGAATCAAGGACTTCAATCACACCACATTTTTACTCTCAATATTACTGCAGGACAACAGTGATAGGACACATTGCATCTTGCTGAGAGCATATCAGTGACCCAATCAGATTAGTTACACAGAGCAAGGACTTTGATTTTCTGTATTGAAAAGAGTAAATGAGACACTGCTTTCTTTCCTTGTCAAATTACTGTTACTGTTTAATCTCAACAGCATTTTACCAAGTCTGGTACACAGTGCTAATTAAGCAAGTTAATACTGAATTTGAACAACACAGTAGTAGGCTAAACTTCTATAAAGATAATAATTTCACACTAAACTTGGCAAAGACAAGCCATTTGTGTAAGGCAAAATGTAAGTGATGATAAAAGTAAGTACTTCAACTTTGGACAACAATAAAGGTGGGTTTTTTAAAAATGCTTTTCCACTGTGAAGAATTTGTAATTAACTTAGATTTAATAACTAAATGGCATCTTCTCTGTAAAACTGTGAAATTAAAATACCTTCTTTTAATGACGAATACTACTTAAAGAATAGGGCTTGGTTGTGCTAAGCACTGTATGAATGTTGAAGAAAAAAACAAAACAGCCTCTTTCTGATTAAGCTGTTTTGTTTGTTCCCCCTTTTGTTTGTTCCTTGCCCACTTTTTCACTTGCTGCCTGTGCTCCCAAAGCTTCCCTGAGCCACCCTAAGCAGAAGCCCATGACAATAGCTGTGGCTCAACACAGACCAACATTCCAGCCTTTGGCCACTTTCTTGATGGTAGATGGGTGAGAAGGCTGCGTATTATGGTGCCATGACATGAAAGGGATGCAACAGTTTCAAGTTACTTTAAAAAGAAGGGCATATATGCAGTTTTGTCTGCAGTTTCCAGAGGATAAATTCAGTATCTGATGGTACTCAGAAGAGCAGAGACAATGTTTATAAATCCAAACACTTCATGGTTTCAGCAAAACCAGTTTCTTCAAGTTTATCCTGAAAACCTCAAACTAGAGAGGGGAACATGCATCACACCAAAGAAGCAGGCTCTAGATTAACATGTCATCTTGCACTGTAATTTCTAACCTAGGGCTGCCTAGATATCTGAACTGTAAATTCCTGGATTGAAAGAAACCATTGCTATGAACTGAATAGGGCCACAGAGTCACAGGTTCCTCCATGATGGCCCAACAGTTGCACAGGCTTTCATAATTTGACAGTTTTTGTAATACAGGCAGGAAGAGAAATTACTACTTCTATTTTTATAGACAGGATATATGGAAGGAAAAAGCCCAACTCTCTTGTTAAGGCAAAATCTGTTGAATCAGAGGAAATTCAATTATTTTAGTATTTATTCCCAGTAGTATACACAAAATATACCACTCCCCAAGGACTCAGGAGATGTATCCAAGTTCACAAGATTAATGTTCCACTCTTTGTACGCCCAATCGCCTACTCTTGAAAGAGACTTCAGTAACCTTTAAGAAAGTCTACAATTTTCTTAAGCACTCTTTGCAAATCCAGTAAAAATTATTTAAACCTACAATTCCAGGAACCTGAAAAGAGAAGCTCAGTCTTGATGCAAGATATTTAAAAATTGGCAGTAATTAAAATGGAAGGCTGGCAAGTTCAACTGTTGCAAAACATTCTGTGTGAATAACATTAGTATCACAGGAAAAATATTTTAATTTTAAATATTTAAATATATTAAATAAATATTTAAATATTTATTTTTTTTAAATATATAAATATTTTAATTTTAAACCAGACTACTTTGCAGTTTTATTAGTGAAAGTCACCAAAAAATGTCACAATCAGCAAGACTTTTTAAATTACTTCCAAGAAAACAGAATTCAGACTTTAAGCAGCAGGTCTTACCTGAACATTGTTTTTGGGATAATAGAAGAAAAATGGCTTCAAAACTGGAGACCTAGACACACAAAACAATAAGCATAAATGCATTTACCTAGACATTAACGAAACTGGCTTATCGTACACCTTTGGACTATTCATACTTCAAATACTTCGGAAATAAAATCCATTCAACCATGATTACCAATGTTTTTTTGACCAACTTTGGAAAGCCTGAGAAGTGTAAAAGCTCCTTAAATTCCATTATTACGAATATAGGATTTTGTTTAAAACACTGAAGAAAATTTTACTGAGCGGAGGTAGCCGAAACAGCAAAAAATATTTTCTTGACAAATGATGTGCTTCTTGACATTGAAGTCGACTACACTGTCAGTAGCCCCACACTGACACCTAGGCCAGCTACTGGAAATAGAGCCACAGGTTCTTCTCCCGTCTTCATGTGCAGTATTTGCTAAATGACAGGTAAGTTTTAGATGAATAAGCATGAAAATATAAATAAAAATCACCACAAAATTTAAGCCATATCTAGAACAAAACTGAATCAAGCAAAGTTTTTTTTAAAACATGCTCAACATTACTATGTTCAGCTCAGTGATGAAATGGTTTCATGCTATAATTTTGTGGGATGTTCTAGCATTTGACCTTACATTTCTAGGAGAAGTGTGCTCGTACAAATGTTAATTTGGTGGGCCCATATTCCAAACTGATAGCTGGAAAACTGGTCCAGAAATTTGCATGTATTAATGTGATCAAGCCACTGCCTTGCCCCAAAGTTGCATTTCAAGTTTTCCCTACAGCTTATTAAGCAAAGACATCGCTATGAGCGGATCAGAAACCTACATAACTCACATTTAATTCAATAAGGAATTTTACTGTTTTCATGTATCTCATATAGAACTCACTACTATCTTCTTATCAGTTATTAAGCACAGAGTGGCACAGGAAGATTTAGTTGCTTCTGTGATTGCTGTCCCAAGCTGGGGAAGGTTGTGATGGTGACTGGTAGGAACATTATCATCACCCATTAGAACAAGTTAATGACCAAAAGTGAACTTACACTCTGGGGCGCCCTCCAACAATTCCAGTGAGGCCCGGGGCTGGAAAAGCAAATTAAATTCATAAAAGAATGATTAAAGTCCTCTTCAAAATATCAAAGCTTTCATCTTATCATAGCTTGAATTGATCAATTTTTAATAAATGCAGGGAATCTCTAGAAAATTATACATACATTCTCATAAATTAACAAAACTGAACATTTTATACAAGTTAAAAGGCAAAATACAACTGTGAATTTCAACAAAAAATATTAATGTGGAAAGTGTGAACTAAATCTTTAGAATCTTCATCCAAACATGAATATGAATTTGTGTATGAATATTCATTGTACATGAATGCCAGTGAACTACAACATTTGATAGAAAAATAATTTCACTTTAGTATTTTTGTCATTCTTGTTTTATTTACTTTAAAAGACAAAAGAGAAACAACTCTGATGGACCGTGGTTTCTTTTAATATTTGTTTAATATGACTTTGCTTGTTAGGATTAACTGTTTGATTTGAATTATTCCCTCTAGCCTTTAAACTAACTTTGCTTTTTTAAGGTGCTGGGTACTGCATATAACATTCTCTCTCTGTGATACAGAGGCAATTCAGGGCCTTAAAGCACTAGCACGAGCCCAGATCTGTGGTAAGTCAGCACGGTATTATCAGGCTGCCAGGCTCTACTATCATCAAACCCATCTGCTCAGACCAGTATTTCTGAAAGAAGCAGTTCTGCTCTCTTTATCCCGAGCATAACTTCTCACCCTTCTGTCTGGCTTGGACAGCAGGAATACATGATGCATCAGAGCTCCAAATAGTATTGCAGGGGAAAGAAACAGTAAAATGCATACATTACATCAGCCTAGGAATTAATTAACAACTGTGTTAAGCAATCCCTTTTAAAAGTAAGTGCTGTGGAAAGCTGCCCACATGGTGTATGTGGCCAAATCAATTCTGGCTAAAAGGGGCTTCATGCTTTCTGCAGGTATGAATTCCCCCAGTTGGTATTCCAAGCAAACTAAAAGCCATGTAACTGTGCTCTTGTGAAACTAAAGCTAACAGTGATGAGCACTCCACAGCAGGCTGTTCTAGCTTGGATTCAGTGTCTTGTCAATCTGGACACACAAGTGGCAGCAGAGATTACAGAACCTTGCCACATTCATCCTCATTAGAAGCGACTTCCCTAAAAAAGAATATTATGTTTTATAGTACAGAAAAAAGACTTCAAAAGAAACAGCATCACAAATAACCACCTCCCTACTCACTAAGTGCTGCTAAAAAATATGGTAGTGGATAGAATACGAAAGAATCCCTTACATAAGTATTACACAATTTTAAATGATCAGCGAGGTTTCAGCCCTACACATCTTACCTGTGCACTCATTCAAGCAGAACTGCCACTCAGCAACAAAACCAGCTGCAGTGACTTTATTGAACTATGTGCCTAGTTTGTTTATTTAGGTTGCTGGGGAAGGAGGGTGGAAGGTTAAGGTCATGTTGAAAATACAGGTCCATAAAGCTAGTTATATTATCTGTGGATTGTCATATGGGCCACTTCCTGCTAGGCAGCTGAACTGCTCATTAAGGATACCAGATTTCACTCCAACATCAATTTCAACTTCCTAAAAGCTTTTAAAGAAAGCTCTTCATTTGTTTGCTTTCATACAAGGGATCTTAACCCCTACAACAAATAGTTCTCAACATAGACAAGAAAACAATCCAAGTAAGAGCAACAACTGCTCATACCTCAGATAACCTGCTGATCTTTGAGAAGTTCCTGAGCATAAGCTACTCTAACAGCAGATGTGTCTTTGGAGGTACTACAGCTATCCCTGCAACTGCAGAGCAAAGCTACACCAATATGCCAGTTGCAACACTATTAAGGTCTATGCTATGATTATTGTTTATGTGCATATAAATATGATGGAAGCAATTTTAAGTCAAATTTAATTTTTATCTATATTAAATTCCTGGTTAGGCTTCAAGCAGAGAAGACAAATCTTAAATTACTGATTGTAAGCCACAACCAGTTTGTTAATTCTGTAAACCACACAAGAGGTGTAAACACCTCACCTCAACCCCGGTCTCAGATTCCTATTACATTTCTTCAGTAAACCAAAGTAAGGCAATGGAAGGTGCAGTACAACCAAGAAGGAGTGACCTTGTTACTGTGGCCAGACCTGCCTTCTGCTAATTAAATTATGATCTCTTTGGAACAACCACTGTCCCAAGAAAACTTCTTATAAAAATATCTCCTCATGTTGTACTTTATGCTCATGTTACATTCCTCGCTTATGTATCTGTACAGATGCACTCCCTCCTTTCTGGAAGGCTTATCTTTATCTATAATGACACAAATTTGTCATACTTGTAGAGAGTATCAACCAGGCTGTAGTCTCAAATTGCTAAGATTCTCAGCCAAACTGAAGCTCTTGATGTACTTTCCCAGAAACTTCACATGACCATTTTTTGTCATCAGAGCTCCATTCCTTCATGCCTCAAGGCAGATAAAAATATTGTTTCATCTGCTACCACTGAACCTCTTGAACAAGTTGCTTCACTTCAAGCTAATGAACTCACCACCACCCTGCCAGCTTCTGTGCCACAGAATGGCATAAAAACTGATGCACTGCAAAATGGGGTGATTCTTTTTAGATGGGAAACCTTCATTCAATGCATCTATATCCTATTAATCTTTTGCATACAGTATTTGTTGGTGTCAAACTGAATATCATGACACTTACTTTGATTCAAGCATTTGATCCAAAAGCCTTCTATTTCCTCACAGTGGCTAGGGATCAAGCCTGAAAACTACAAATTCTCCAGGTTGCTGGGCATTTTAAACCAATGAGTACTGGGGACTACATCACTGGGACTCCACTTTTTATTAACTCCCAAATACATGGCATGGTTGGAAAAACTTCAGGCACTAAGAATGGTAAATCTACTCCTTTCTAGGTGACTAAGCTCTGATATGGGACCCTTCCTTTGGATTCTGTGTTGAAAGGTTTAAATATACACTGAATCTATTAAATAAATAAATTATTACTTAGAAAGTGCTTTTCTATGATTAAATCTGTGCAATTCTTCATACAGTCTTATCCTGCCTTTTCATTTGATGACTCCTTTCTCTAGCCTACTTTAAGTCTTACTAATTTTCAGCTCAAGCATCTTACGAAAAACAAACCATCATCCTGTGTATACACGTACATATAATAATTATTTGTCGGGTTTTCTTCATGTCCATGATTCTTCCAGCACACCTGCAGACTCCCAAATTTTGGGTCCAGTGGCAAATTTGATCCAAATCTGAAGGATGGAGAGGAATCTCAAGAGTATCAAAGCACACTTACACCCTATTACTGGCACTCCCCTGTGAGCTGAGATGTAGGAACAGATATCCACATGAATAATATCACGTGAAGCCCAATCAGGATACACTCCTTGCTACAACAGCTTGACCATTTCTGGTTTCCCATGTATGTTTTATCTCTCCAGCTGCGTCTTTATCTTTTTTATTTTCTCACCATAAAACCCATCTGTGGGTGGACTTGCAAATACAAATTCTTCCAAAAATCATGTACGATATGCTGGAAAAGAAAGCAAGTTTCTGATGAATTTCATGAGCAGAGGTAGCAGGCAAACTAAAGAGTACTTGGAAGAACCAACACGGCTCTCAGCTGGGGCAACTCAGGGAATGGATCCACTGAAAACCAGCCCCGGTAAAAGATGCATAAAATCAGCCCAAATAAGCACCTATTTCAATACAGAGAATGACCATGTTCAAATACATTATAATCTATGTCATATATACCACACACTGTAAAATGCCCCACAGCAGAAAAAAACCTGGTTGGAACTTGCAATCAACCTATAAGATGCAAATTTCCAGTGAAACAAGCCTCATTCCTTCCAGCTCTCATTATTCCCCACTGGACTTACAGATGGTAGAAAAGCCTGATGTTTTGCCTCCTTCATATTTCCTCTATCCTATTCCAATCTTACTTGAATGGTCACATCTGATTTTGGATTATTACTTCTTATTCTTTAATCTACTTCTTTCAAAAAAAAAAAAAAAAACCCTCTGTACAATTCTGTATATTTTTCAACAGAATAAAGCATTATGCCATATATGAAGGATACTAAGACTGTGTCAAGCATTTTGCAAAACATTTTGGAATAAAAAAGCATGAAAATGCTCCAACTACTTGAAATCAAGCTTTAAACACTTTAAATTTAATAAAACTTAGGGGTTTTTTTTTAAGTTTCACAGAATTTCAAGATACAGCAACATCTCTTGCTGAACAGTTTTCAGCTGTTGACCCCTACATTTCCAGTGACTGAATTAGCTCAGCCAATAGGTTATTAATGTATTTACCGTATATTCTAAGGAATGAAACATGTTTATATACATAAAAACCAGACAAAGTAGTCCACTTGTCAAGTATTATTTTTTTAAGTGATCAAACTAGAGAAATCTGAAATCACAGATTTTATGCTCAGCTGTTCTTACAATATGGTTGAGCACCAGTATAAAATGCATACTGCCTTTTTTTACAGGGGTCAATTGTACGTTCTTAATTATTCTATCTATGTGCTCTGAAAACAGCAGATAGTTCATCTTCTATAGTATTATTCTCAAAAAAATGGGGACTGCAGTAAACTGCTCCAACAAGGACATTTCTAAAAGCATCTTCCAACACAATTAGGACATCAGTCAAAATATTTACATATACTCAAGCACTTTAACATCTCAAGTTGTATTAACCAGCTGTCATCTTAGTGTCAAACTCCGGTCATTTTAATGTGAAATAAGGGTCAGAACGTGATTTCAGCTATTAATAAAACATATCTTAGCTACTGAACCCCTGCTAAACTATAAATGCCACATTCCCACAAAAAGGCTCTTCTCGAGCTTCTTCTATACTGCATTTCATCCAGAGAAAAGTATCTGAATTAAAGAAGACAATATAAGGACATTAAATCAATGGAAATTATTTAAATTCTAACCATTTGGCTGACTGGACTGTACATAATAAAGAGATTTTCACTGAGTAATACGAACCATCTCCATGTTTGCTAGCTTTTATGAAGTGAGGGTGAAATTCTATGGACCAAACATTGCAGAACTGCACTGAACTCCCACAGGCTACTACAGATTTAAAAATCAGAGTCTATGTGTCCAGGATTCTCCACTGTTAAGCACAGGAATCTCACTTTACAGAACGAGAAAATAGCCATGAAGACCCCACTATGAGGACCGAACAGTACAGACTATAATGAAGACTGAAAGTTATTCCTTCTTTTCAGAAGGCCAACATGCATAAAGCAAACCAAACTTGCTGCTTGCTGTTAAAAAAATCCTGGCTATTATCAACTTTCAGACTATTAAGGACTAAATAGAAAGAATAATTTTATCAATTAAAAGGTTAAACTCAAGTATTAGCTATAAAAAATTAAAAGATGGGATAAGGTGTGTTTGGCCTTTTTTTAAAAATAGTATGTATCCCTTTAAGTTCATCAGAACAGCATAATTCAATTGAAAACTGATTAAGCGTTTGAACTTGTGAACTAAATACCTTACGCAGCAGAAGTTTACTGTAAATGTCTTCCATTTCAAACAGAAAATAAACAACAAATCACTCTCCAACATGGCATGTCTATACACAGTAAGTTCCAATTCTCTGAGCTAAAGAGCCTCATCTGCAGTTTTAATAATACTTAAAAAACATTTCTGTGGAAGTACACTAATATGTCCTGCTGGGCCTTCAACAAAAATAATGGAAATTTAAAAAGCATTAGGAAAAAAAGTCAGGGAATAACTATGAAAATCTCAGTCATTCATTGTTGACTATGGAAGCTTCTTAAAAAATGCCACATCTCAAAATTCTCTCTTGCAGGTCTAATTCCTTGCATATATTGAAGAGCACAAATACAAACAGGCTTCAGCCCACTTCAACATATAGACAGCATTCCTTCTTTTTATGCAGAGGGTGCATAAAAAGGATAGGATTTCCTAAGAAACTGGCAATTTCAGATCTGCACAATGCCTTTAGATGGTTGTCCTTCTACTGCTGTGGAGCAGACGGGGAGGAATCGGCACTCTCAAATTGATCAGAAGCTATACAATGCTCTCCTTTTATGAGGCCTAAGTTTTATTATCCTTGAGATATACAAATGCCCAAAAATGTTATCATATCCAAAAATCATATGCTGCAAGATAAGTCAGAAGTTATTAAATACTGACATTAAAACTAAATTTGCTAAAAAGCACATCTGATACTCAAGACCAAACAGTCAAAGTTTTAAGCCTCTGAAGTGAAGCATTATGAAGATCACTCCTCAACAAAATTACTGTGATGTGATTTTTAATCACAGGAAGAAAAAGAAGTTATTTAAATTTTACTGTTGTTACTGCAAAATCTGAAAAATACAACCGAAAACTCTCTCAAAAGGTTATCAGGCAAATAGGTAAAACATTTTGACTCAAGTGATTTAAATTCAGCCTAAGTGAAAAACACCAAAATTAGGCCATTAGTACTAATTATTAAATAAATTAATACCTATTTATGTAAAATTTGTAATTTTCATATTATGATGTTGCCAAAATAAAATTACCAACCAACTCCAGCTGACAGCTCCACAAGAAGTGACTAGCAGGCTAAAATCACCTGATGAAACACCAGAAATGACAGTGCTTCTGGCTTTCACTACTAAAGATGCAGCAGAAGCTCTTGTGACTCTCCATCCTTATTCTGAACCATCAAATTTCTTTTCTCCATCTCTCTTCTCCTCTACTCCCCGTTCCTAAATTTTGGCCAGCTTGGTCCCCTTAAATATTGGGAGCTGCTCTTCAGCATTTCTTAGAGGGAAAGCAGAACCAAGGACTTTTGATTCACATTCTTCTATGGTTATGCTTTCCTTCACTATCTCAGGAAACTATCTGTAAAGCAGGCAGAATAATTTCCAATGCTACTAGATGTTAGAAAGCTGATCATCTTTACACAGCTTGCTAAAGGTTCTTGGATGAAAGGTGCTATATAGGAAGATTATTACCTGTACAACTGCCTACACATTACTTAAGAGTAACAGGCACCAAACTGCTACTGAGGGGAAGAATATAAAAAACAGTACTCCTCAACCACTAGATACAGTCCAAGCAGAAGAGAAAATGCAGAACAAGAAAGAAGAGTTATTTGCAATGACTCTCATAGTCACGATCTCACCTCCTAGAAATGAGCTAACATAGGAGAGTTGGGAGGGGTGTGACCAAGCTGACCATCTTTGAAACACAGGACTTCATCTTTTAAAGGATTTCCATCAGGAAAAGCCACTCATGCTTAAAATCTCACTTGGTGCATATCCCCATAACTGGCACCATTTTGGCAGAACAAAGCCACATGTAGTTACATCATACAGATCCATGTGCGAAGGACAGAACCACATGATAGGGATGCTCTCTCCATATAAGAGAGAGCAGCCACAGCTATTTTTATTCAATGCTCAGTGAGAAAAAGTGGTGCAGCACTGTACAGAATGGGACCTCAGGTGCTCACTGCCCAGAGCACTTACACAGAGCACACAAGGCTCAAGTCCTGGATTCTGTGCCTGCAGACGCTTTGACCCTCCCACTAGGGTGACCATACTGCCATGGGGCATGCTCTGTCTCTAAATGAAGCTATGACACCCCAGAGAATTCTAATCATTTGGTGAAATAGAGGGGAGGGAAAAAGCTCAGGGAAAAGGAGGAGGGAAATGAACACCAGGTGCTGTTACTGGAGAATTCACCTAGGACAGTAACAATCTCAACAGTCTTAGTTCTGGCCTTTGTTCCCAAGATCACTTACCCATCTCTACAAATCTTGTCTGTGGAGCTGCCCATTTTAGGACAATTAAGCATCAAGAATTCCTTTTTCTGCACTTCACAGCAAGATTTGGAATTCTACACTACTGTCAGAAACTAAGCAGTTAGTACACCGCTAATTACTGTTTGGCAGAGTTACAAAATTCTAAATGTCACTGAAGAAAGAAAATTAAAAGCATTCTTCTTAATCACTGCTTTAAACATATTCCATGTCATCAAGTAGCTTACTAAGCATTTAGATCCCAAATCCAACCCTTCTCTGCTTATTAAAGAGTTTATGAGCACAGGTAATACAGAAATTTACCACACAACAGCAACTGAAAGAAGTGACTTTATGAAGCAGTCCCAGTACATATTCCACAAATAAAAAAAAAAAAGAATGACCATGTGGTTGTTCAAGCACTTGGAAGCATGTCAGTAAACAACCCTGATAGCCTCTGACAGTGGTCATTTATGTCATGGAGGCCAAAAACCTTTTTGCAGTCCTGTACCTGGCAAGGAAAACCACTATTTACCACGAAATGCCTCAGAAATAGTCTCTTTCCCACTGCTGCTCATTAGCAGCAGGCTCTAGGAATTGAAATAGATTTTTTTTTTTGGAGAAAAACTTCTATAGGATGTTCTAAAAAGCTTAAACTGTTCCTTTAAGAAACAAACCCAGCACCCCAACCATCATTCACACAGACTGCCTAAACCTATTCCACACAGGAATGCATTTGTTTCATCACTGAAAGCCCTGATAAACAAGAACTGAAGGTTTGCCAGCCACCTCAAGGCACAAATGTTCATGTGTTACACTAACTCAATTTCAATTCTACACATACTCCACCCAACCCACATAGAGCAGATTTTTCACTTCTACAAGGATCAGCGGTAAAAGGAAAAAAACCTGAACCCTTAATAAAACCAACATTTTCAGACTTCAAATGAGGTTTATATACACAGCAATTGCTTTATAAAAGAAGCAGAGATTAAGAATGGAGAGACAAGTAGAGGTCCACTAGTTTTGGACCTTACAAATAAGCAATGATTTTAAAATCCACCCAGCTTTCTTTAATTCAAAAGGATGTTATCTAGGGCATTGTCTATGCATACATAGAATAAATAGTAAGAATAGATTTTTACTTTTGTAGTCTGTTATGGAGAAATCACTATGAAAAAGGAGAAACTACTTCAATTATGATTCCCTAACTAGCTACAGAAAGGATAATTTGGTCCAACTGAAAATACTATCCTTCATTCATAAGGAAAACTCCAAGTCTTTAGAAGCAACTTACATCTACAGTAAATGCTGACCTGCTGATCAGCCTTCAGAATTGCAAAATTTTAAAATATTATCTCAATGAATATTTACAGTTAGCTCTACATGATCATATCTATATTGTAGGGTCAAAAAAAGAAGTATAACGATGCACTGGCTTTGTCTCTACAAATACAACTTTAAAGAAAAAAAAACTAACCTGCATTAAACTGTTCTCTGCAAATACTGTAAAGACTGTAACACATGACACAATGTGAGAATGTGCTCACTTCTACACACCTTTAACCCACTGAAAAAAAAAATAGCTCCTTAATTGCAAGGCAACACCTAACTATTCCTCCATTAATCAGGATTTTAGATTTGCTGTGGAACTTCAGAGTTTCAGGTTAAGTCCATAGAATTTAATTTTGAAGATCTATGTAAATCCTAGATATAGTCTTCATTAAGGTATGCAAAAGCCACTGCAAAATATCAAAGCTGTAGTCCTCACATGAGGCTGCTAAAATTTAAATTCACTTAGAATGGGTAATTTAGGCACAGAACACATGAATGAGCTTAGAACTCAGGTAGTTATAATGGTGACACCTAAGGGACTTGGGAGTAGAACAGAAAAAAATTTTGTTCAAAATAATCCAACAGCAGGTCCCCCAAGAATTTAGAGAAACAGATGACATTTACAAAAAACAAATGTGCTTTTTTTTTTGGAACAAACATTTAGCAAGCAATAGAAGCACAGATCATTTCACATTACATGACCTTTAAGCAAATACTTAAAAATACCCTCAAAACTAAGTTGGACTTAATTAAATTCCAGTGGTTTGATTTTATCTCACATATAAATTAAAAAACAAATCTTGCAATAGTTGCAATACATCACAAAATGAAATGCTGACAGAATAATTTGAGGTTAGACTTAAAACTGCAGGATGAGAATGTAAGTTGGGTACTTAATAAGCACTGTGAATTAAGATGCAGATTGTCAGCACCATCACTGTACGATTAAATTTTTAAAATTATACCTGAATGTTGTAATTACTTACACAAGCAGCTATGCATTAAACAGTTGGAAGTACAGTAGCATCAGTAAAAATCCTTTATAGTAAGACCAGATAATGTAGTATGAAGAGATCCTTCAAAACTCTCAAACTGCACATCTCTTCACAAACTGCAGTGTCATAGCTGGACACTGAGGTGTATTTTTGCCAGTTGAGTAACACTCAGTGTTTATTGACAGTGAAATCTAATAGCATTACTAAGTTTTAGAAACATGGTAAAAAAGTAAATCACTGTTGCAGATCAGTGCAGTTACATGTAGGAAAACACATGGATGAGAAAAGGAAAAAAAACCAGGAAGGAACAGTAGCAGCAAGGGAAGAATAAAGAATCTAAAAGGAATTCAAAGGTGAACTTCAAGGACTTTCATTTCATCATTCAGCTAATGTTTGTTGAATTTCTACACCAAGCTTATATACCTTTAAAGATTACTGTTTCACTATAAACAACATAGGGAAGCTTAACATGACTGAGTTTTTGGGTGCTAGTCATGTTCAGAGAATAAAAAATAACTTTAAAATTCTTACAAGATTATATGAGTAATTACCCATGCCAGTTCCAGCTGGTGCAATCTCTCTGGAGAAGATTTCTACAGCTTCTCTTCGTTTATGGTGTACAGCAAGCCAAATAACAGCTTCCCGAGGACCCTGCTTCAAAAAGGTTGAAATTAGATTCGCTTACATGCAAAACATCGGTTAAGTTTACAAAACTGAAAAGTAGCTCAACATCCCAGGTAAATCATTTGGTGATTTTTTTTTTATCCACCATCACTGTAATTTGCTGTAAACTTTTCATTATCTTTCTTTTGGAATACTGTGGAGTCAGTTATTGGGTATTTCAAAGTCACTAGGGCACTGTGCCTCTTCTCCAGCATTCTCCAAAATCAACTAATAATACAAAATACTTGGATTCACTGTCAGTGGAACTGGCAAACATACTTTCCTGTTACTCTAAGTGCACTGAGAGTACTCTGGAACAAAGTTAGAGAGTCAGGTTCACTTCTCTTAGCATCAAGAAGGAAGCAGATCTGTGCACAGAAAAGAATTCAAATCTAAACCTTGGGAGATAAATGTGAGAACAGAACTTGTCAAAACCACCACATTTTCACAGAGAAGAGCAGATTCTCCCTCTAAAGGTAAACCAAATCAGTACGTGCTCCCTGCTCTAGTCAAAACACCTGTCCTTGCAGACAAGCTCTCACTTCAAATTTTACTCCAAAAATTCTATTTTCAGCCACTGAAGAATCTACCAATGGAATCAATGCACAAAAAATATGCAGCCATACAACAAACCCAACAAATGCACAATTTTAACATTCAGTGTTCCCAAAACTATCACAAGATTCATTAAATTACTACCAATAATAATCAACCAGAAACATTCTTGCAAAAAAAAAAAAAAAAATACTCATGCATTCACATCTGTCTTCCAGTTCTAAACTGTACCATATAATCAATAATCCATTTAAAGTTCCATGATTACCTCCTTGCCTGCAAATGCAAGATACAATGGTCTATGAAAATAAGCTGAATCCTGTTTTGAGTGGATGAACCCAGTATTAAAACTGGATATTTAGGCTGAAGCCATTAATCTCACAATATCAGAATTAAAGCAAAAAAACCAGCAAAACAAACTCTTAACATCTTGGAAATCAATTAACAAATGATTAGCAGAAAACTAACAGAGCACATACACAGTTTGTACGTGCACACAGAGTTTTTTTTAAACTTTAATGCCTGTTGCACTATTAATAAATAGCTTTCATGTGAAACACATCCCGAATTTCCAAACCACGAACTCACTGACACTGTGTCACTCCTTCCTCCCCCACAGAACACAAGATACTAAAACACCACTAAAATTACTCTATGCTGATTCAGGTCCATTTCTAGCTCACACTGGGCTGGTGCTGACAAAGCAAGCTATCAGAGTGACAGGCAGCAACAATGTCAACAGGTGGAGAAGTCAGAGAAACAGAAGTGCTTGCCACTCTTTCCTATTTCTCGAGAGTATTTCGTGTTGTCAGAACAGTCAATACTCCACACAGCAGCTCAGACTACAGTATGCAGGCTCACGTAAGGCTGGAAGACAGTGATTTCACAACTGCAAAGGCCAACCATTGCACCAGTTTGACAGGTATGCACGGGAAGTAGTCCAGTCACACCATACATCTACACTAATCTCCAAACATTGTCCAACTTACCCTGTCTTGATATTCACTTTGAGCTTCTTTGCTTCAAATTTAGGTGGTAGAAATTTTAAGGCAAGAGCTATTTTCCTTACGTGTATGGCTCTGATTTTGAGCACTATGATTTGTAACCCAAATAACCAGGTCTAATTTGCATGGAAAAAGACAAGGTAGGAAAGAGTGTTTAAGGGACTACATTATCCCTCCCTGAAGCCCCAATGGGAGAATGTTTTCCTTGGGATTCTATGATTTTGTATTTTAAATGGAAAAGCAAACTCCACTCCCCAACCCTTTTTCTCAAGCTACCACGGCTGCTTTCCAGATGAAAGCTCCTCTGGCTACTTTCTTCTAAAATGCTGGAGGAAGCATGAAGGGGGAGGCAATAGAGCGATTTCCTGTATTTCAGCCTTAGCTCTCACATCCTGTTTCAGGCATGTATGAGAAGCATGGCGATAACACTCTGTTTACTTTTAATATAAGACCTGGGAACTGAGGCTGGAAATACAGAAAATACTATGAATACTCCCTTTCATTTAAAAAAAATTCTTTAATGTACTATAAGCAAAGCAAACTGAACAATCAGGAGGGAGAAACTGTTCTTCTTCAACTCATTATTCACTTTGTACAATGTGACAGAAAATTTCTTATATAACAATTCAATTAAAGATGTATTACAATGTGTAATGATAAGGAGTTGGTACAAACAGAACACAGACAAGTTGAACATCTGGAACGTCTCCTTCCTACGTTTCAGAATTTTGATTCTGCACTCTCAGTAAGACACTTAAAATTGCAGATTTTATGGTCCTAAAATGAAAAATACCACATTATAAAGCTCAGTCTTCAGGAAGCAACTTTTGCTGCTTTGCTGAAGGAAACTGAAACTCAAGCACTGAAATGAATAGCAGCAGATATAACTTGACCAATTTCTAAGAACATTCAATTTAGAATACTAGTAAGAAATCCACTGTCCTTCTCTACATCACATTCGCAGCTCCTTCAGATACAAACTGTTGGTTATTAAATGTCGGCACTCGTAAGAACAAACTTAAGAGTTGAGTTTTGCCACGTGTACCTTAAGAGTTTTGCAAGACTGCCACTGACAAAGAAGAACTAATTGCTTCTGTTTTGGAACAAACTAAACTGTCCAAATATTTAAACTGCATCTAAGTGAGGACATGATTTACAGTCTTCTTCCTTTAAAAAGGACTTTCATTCTCTGTATTAGGAAAACAGATCAGGGATATCACAGCTGCAGTGGCTATGGCCATCATTCATATTCTTACATATGCAGCAGTCACAGTGCTAGTGCACAGAATTACACAGCTGAAGATTATTTCTCAAGTAGTACTCACAGACAATTTTGAAATTATGCAGGCAACATTATTGCTGAGATTTCCTGATTGCAGTACTTATAATGCGGTCTTTTAGCGTTACATCTAATGCAATGTAAGTCGATGCCACCGAAGTTATTATAGTAAGGTATTCCTTTAGGAGAACATCAGAACAGAGTACAACAACATTTTTGTAAGATTTCCTATCAGTGCTTCTGGAAGACTCAATACTGCAAAGACCTTGTCAGTGTTAATACCGTACATTAAGTAGTGACAGTGAGTTCTTTGCAACATGAAGGGGTGAAATTCCCAAGATGATAGTGACTTCCTTTAATGTTATGGAAAAGATAACAATATGGAAAGATTAAGAGAGGTCAGTAAAAGTTTAAGAACACTCCACTGCATACTTACACCATCTATACTCCTTCTAGCATGAGGTCCATATGTATCTTCAGACCCTAAAACCTGTATGTTAACTGCACTGTAATCTTCATACCCAAGGTGATTGAAAATAAGACGAGTCCTGCAACAAATGATTTTTTTTATTAATACACTGTACACTGTCTCAAAATTATTATCTTAAGTAACCCTGTGTGGTCCACAGAAGCTAACTCTGTCAAGTAGCTGTGTAAAAGATTTTATCAGCTGAAATATCAGAATTTTGTTAAGATATATATTTTGCTTGGTAGAACAAGTAACATTTCTTGCTTTGGTGGAACATTTTGAAGACATTACTAATGTATCATTGTTGTCATAAATATAACCACAGCAACTGAAACAGTGAAGCAATGTACAGGACATTAATGCAAAATAATATTTTTTAATTGCTGTAAAGAGATGGAAGGGTGTTCATGCATTACAAATGAGGCCACCTTTATTTTTGATGAGAAAGAAAAGAAGACAGACAACATCATTTAAGGTAACTAATTTGCAAACTGTGTCTGCACTAAGTTGCTTTAAATTATTTATCTACAAACATTACACTTACAGGCACTACAGTTCAAAATACATTCTGCAGGTCATCTTTAGTCCTTTCATGTGTTAGTAATGCAACAGAGAATCATGAAAATAAAAGGACACTAGAGACTATTTCAAAGACTTCTTCACACACATTGTCAAATCGCTTCTGCTTTCAATAATGAATAAATAAGTAAAGGAGAAGTAGACAAGAAAGAAGCAAAAGAAGTCATCTTACAAGCTGCCAAAGCTGCTCAATGTCTTAGGCTAATAGGTAATTTGACCTGTATAAATGAAGCACGTTAAATTTGTGCACTTTTTTCTGCACGTATTACAGACTACTGGACAGAATTTAACCTGGAACAGACTGGAAACTGAGTAGCTGAAAGATCATGTCCTTAGAATATTCTCTTGAAACAGAGAGACAAGTGCCTAAAGACAACTGCATGAAGTTCACTCAGTAAGGCAAAGTGCTGGGTCCTGCACTTGGGTCACAGCAACTGCAGGCAGGACCACAGTCTGGGCAAGAATGGCCTGAGAGCTGCTTGGCAGAAAGAGGCTCTTGGGTGCTGGCTGACCAAATGAATGCAAGCCAGCATGTGCCTGGGTAACCAAGAAGGCCAATGGCATCCTGGCCTGGATCAGCATTAGAGTGGCCAGCAGGACCATAGCAGCGACTGTCCCTCTGTACTCAGCACTGGTGAGGCCACACCTCAAATGCTGCGTCCAGTGGTGGGCCCCTCACTTTAAAAATAACATTGAGGTGCTGAAGCGTGCCCAGAGATGGGCAATAAGGCTTGTGAAAAGTCTAGAAAACATGTCTTACAAGGAATGGTTGAGGGAGCTGTTTGAGGGAACAACTGTTTGAGCTGAGGGAACAGTTGGGGTTGTTTAGCCTGGAAAAAGGAGGCTCAGGAGAGACCTCAACTCTCTCTCATAACCATGTGAAAGGAGGGTGTACTGAGGACAAGGCCAGTTCCTTCTACATGCCTGCAGTTAGAGGACCAGAGGAAACACCCTTAAGCTGAGACAGGGGAGATCCAGATTAGAGATCAGAAAAAAATTTCCACTGTTTAGGCCATCAGGCAGTGACATAGGTTTTCCAAGGAGGCGGCAGAGCAGCCATTCCTGGAGGTGTTTAAGAGGTGTCTGGATCTGCACTGGGTGATGTGATTTAGGGAATATAGTGATAGAGCTGGGCTGATGGCTGGACTCACTGATCTTAAAGGTCTCTTCCAACCTCGATGATTCTATGATTTTATGAACAGAAATTGGTAAAAAAACTTCCAAAAGAGTTATAGTTGCTGATAGAGCATTGAGAGGGATCAGAACAGCTGAATTCTTATTCTCTATCTGGGCTGACATACACCAATCTTTTGATGTGTCAAAGAAACAATTCTACATATTAAGACTACATTTGAGATGGAGAATGTGTTTTTGTATATTGTAATTTTCAAATTAGAGAACTTGCCCACAGACATGCCTAATGGGCTAGAGGCCACTTATCACACCAGTTAATCAGCCTTCAACTATCTCACATCAGCTTTCCTCTGATGCTTACTCAAGAGAGCACAGTAAACAAGCTAAATTAATTTTCTAGATCTCACAGAGCCAGCAACAGCACCACAATCTGTTTCAGTCAAAGATTCACAGAGTCCAGTCTGAAATAATGTTCAAGAGCAAACATGAAATGGAAAACACACTATCCTATTTTTTCCTTAAAATAATCACCTAGCTTCCAGAAAGATGGCTTTTTAGAGTTTCTGACTCTCCAAGTCTTTGAATTTAACACCTCCTGAAGGGTTTTTTCACAATTTGATTTTCTCAATAGCTCTTGGACACAAGCTTTTAGCATATGCAATTACACAGCCCCTATTAGCCTGCCCTCATCTGCCATATCTCTTAAGGGGTCAGACAACTCTTCCTTCAGCACAGTGCTGCATATAGGCATGTGAACAATCAAACCAAGTTCACAGTAAACCCTGGATTTCTGACTTTCCAAGTGAGTTTCTGCATGGGTCTAAAACAGGATGGGGAGGAAACTTTATATAAAACATGGCACAAGGAAATAGATCTCCTAACGAGAAAGACGAGCTACTCGAGTAAGCACTGAGAGATTCCTGATATGGAATTATATTTAAGAGGAATCCCTCCTTGCCCAAATATACTGGCATGACAAAACAGCTGAAAGTTTATCACTCTGTCTTGCAATTTTAACCCTGTTCCAGCAAAAAAAAAGCAAAAAACAATCACTGGGTCATTTTAGAAAACAGTAAAATAAGCATGTTTTAAACACAAACTCAGTAAACTTCCTATATTTCATACCAGTAAGACTTCTTAATAAAAAGTTCTGTCAAAGTTGCTGAAAACTAGTTTCACATGGGTTTAAATTTTATTAGATGCCAGAGATAATCTCAATCACAGCTTGCTCCTCACTAACATGGGTTTCTCTCCAGCCATCTATTTTCAAATGTGTCTGGCACTTTTCTCACTCTGTCAAACATAACTGAAGTGCAGCTATATACTGAAAACAGGTTTCTTGAAAAGGCTACTTAAGTCTTGCAAGGACACAGGAAAACGATAATCTTCTAGGGCTCTTACAAAGTTACTATTGTTGCCATCACGTGTCACTATTCTATCTGCAACACCTCTCCAAAAAAAAAAAAAAAAAGGAAAGCCAGAACCCCTTTCAAGACTCAAATACCAACCTTTGCAGAATAGCTTCTGCAGTGCGTTTTGCTTTTTGTACCGCCTTTGGGCCTCCCACTGGACAGACAGCAGTAGCTCTGAAGCCATCCAGATATGTGGCATTTACCTAATGATAAAGAGGTTATGGAGTTACAAAGAATTCAGTACTAATAGGCTATAAATGCTCTCTGGCAATCATTATCTATACAAATACACACTACTTAAGCCAAGTAGCAGGTTTTTACATATCAAATAAGGTTTTCCTTTTCAAATTTTCCACCTCTTCGTTTTACCCTTGGGGCAGAGAAGATGAGAATAGTGCTAAGTTTTAGCATTTTCTCCAAAATTTAAGATTTTGTTAATCAAAATATATCTTTCATGCCACTAAATGAGGTAATACCTTATAAAATGTTGAAGGAGGCAATCCTTTTGCTCCACAAACTTTCACTGCTCCACCATCAAAACCTACAGTGGTTAAAAATCAATATTTCAGCTTCTTCAATATAACTTCAAAGATACTCTTTGGTGATACATATTAATCAATTAAAATTGCAAAAAGCAAATCAGTGATAGCTGTACTGCCGCAGAAGAGAGAATCTTTCAGAAAACAGTCCTTCCTGCCTTAGAAAGAACAGCAGCAAACTGGTGACTGAATTTATGACTTACATGAGCTTTTTAAAAAGGGCAATTGAAATGTTTATTCACACACTTAAAAATACTTCACAAAGAAAGCAGCCTTAGGACATTAGATTCAATAGTTATTTTCCTCTTAATATCCAGTTACTGCAAACACACACAGAGCATACAACTTAGTGCAGCTGGCTGGAGTGGACTTCAGTCCCTCACTTGGTAAAGAATCAAAACGTGAGAAACCAGTGAGAGCTATTGGTTGAGAGCTTAGTAAGTGAAGGGTAACTTAACTTCAGCTCTCTTGTCAATAACAGAAACAGCCCGAATACACTTTCTAGAGCAACAACCATGTTAAGTATTAGGAATATTAATGCAAAAAAAAAAATGGAAAAAATTGCTGTGACAGCATCAGGTTCAAGCTTGAGCTGGAGAAAATCAGTAAGTGCTACTCTTTGAAAATCAGCAGTGCAGGATCAGCATCTCATGTTTGAGGGACAGAATTACAGTGCAGTTCACCTGTGCCTAACCTGTGTTTGCAAATATTTAAGAAGTAGTTCAAAGCACTACACAAATACTCTGAGAAGATCAGAACATATCTAAATAAGTAAATGTCACTAGTACAAATTTTACACGCCACTCACCTAACATCATCATTCTCAAGACTGACATAAGGCTAATTTAACTCCCTCAATATAGAGCTATATCCCTCCATTCAGGGTGAAGATCTGCAAGAGTTTTATGTTCCACATGAAAGCATAATACAAAGAAAAAAATACCACACAACCAATGCATAGCGTCCACTGACAAAAAGAAAAGCACCTCTCAGCTTAAACACTGCAAGTAATCCAGTAGGACAATAAAACTGGCAACATACACATCAAAATTAGATAGCCTGCCTGTTTTTACTGGTGTACATGTCAAAGCACTTCAAACTAAAATATTTAAGCAATCTGCTCATTTTCCATCTGTTATATTTCTAAGAGGACTAACTGAAAGTTCATGTGAAAGTTCATTTTAAGTTTAAACATGTCATATCAGGTCATTTGCAAGCTAAAAGTTCATAGGAAGGTTAGGATTTATTTTTTTAAAAAGACTAGGGGCTAAGAGCAGCGAGCTGGCCTTATCAGGCTGCTGTTTGGTTATGTTGCATGAGCAGAAGATTCACTGTACCATGTTACGGTACTTTATTACTCAAGTAAAATATTTTTTATGTTACCACATTTTCAGTTTTATTCCACCAAATCTCTAATTTGAGATTTTGATTGCTCTAAGCTTCAGAAAGACACATGGCATCCTGTCACAAATAAGTTCCATTAGAAGGAAAAAAATATAATATAGATGCAGTAAAAGGCAAACTTTAGATGACTGAAGATAAAATTTTTTTCAAGCTGTCTTACTCAAATTACAGCTCTTCAAATCTGTTAAGCCGGGGTTTTTCTGTTTTCCTTTTGAAGCTAAATCCTGAACATACGTTATATCCATCTTTAGTCTACCTGCTGTTAAGTGTTCTGAGGATTGCAAATGACTTTTTAAAAAAAGATTCTCTGGTGGAAATCCTGTACCTAATCATGCTTCTATCACTTACTATGATCCACCTAAATGTCTAAAAAAAACCACAATTACCAAGTAGTGCTTTGAAAGACACAGCCTTTTATTGTTACCAACACTTCAAATGCTGTAAGCAAAAACATGTCCAAAACTTTTTTTTGAGAAAAGAAATTTAGCTGCAGTTTAAAAATAATACTGAAGTCACAGTGAAGCTGTCTCCATGTTGCTCACACTGAATACATAGTTTAAGGACTTAACAAGGCATGCATTAAAGTATGCAAAAGTAAAGTAAAAGAAGCAATGATAGAAAACACAAATTAGTCAGCCAGCAAGAGAAAAAAGATTGTTTAAAATTTCTAAAGTAATTTTTAGCAGAAGTCCTTGAAAGTATCAGTTTAATACAGCATGACTCTAAGGAAGTGATTTAACAAGAAATATGCAGAAACTACACGGAAATTAAAGTAGCTGCTTTTGTTTGATAATGCACCTCATTGACACAAATATCTTTACATGAAAGAGGACTAACCTGGAATTTCAGTGATGGAAACCTGGGAAAAGTCACACGTAACATCTGGTAAAAGATAGCGCTGAGGATTGCCCAATTCATATACCAACTGTTCAGCTACAGTGCCAAAAGATATCAGTCCCCCTGTGTCTGGTGGCTTGGAAAGAATAAAGTCTCCTTCAGAGGAACACTCTACAATGGGAAAGCCTATGTTGTGCCTAGAATGTGAAAAACATTAAGAAAAAAACCCTATAAATACAAAGGAAAAGTGAAAAGAAATACTAACAACACACTATTACTTACATTAATTTTTACATTAATGACCAATTAAGTATCAAGAGTTATGATTTATCTGGTTCTTTCTGCAGAAACTTACACTAAAAAAAAAGCCCTGAACAAACTGCTCAACTGAAATAATACAAGGATATAGTCTATTGTCTGGCAAAGAAACGTAGATATAACAAGAGATACCACCTGCAAAAATGGATGTAGGGAAGGGAGTGGAGAAGGACACTAACAGAGACAGTTCAAGTAAAAAGAAGCTGAAAGAATTAGAGAACTATGATTAAAGATGTAAATTTAGAGTAAAATAAACAATGGTTAATTCTAGCCCTGTTTGGCTACAGCAGCGCACACAGTGTGACGCTGAAGACACCTAAATACATCTTGCACTCTGGATTTCTAGAAAGGCAGTCAAAGCAGGAAGAACAAACTGTGCTGGGAACCTCAGATGAAGGGAAGGAGGAAACAGGAATAATCACACCTACAAAGGATAACTTCAAATGTTAATAATAAATTATAGATTAGGAAAATCATAATCTGAAAACAGAAAGACATATGAAAGTTAAGATCTTCAGCACACAGAAGACATAACTAACAGAAGATTAAAAGGCACAGCAAAAAGAAAAGCAGTGAAATTATGGACATTTTCATATATTAAAATATTCTTCCTCCTCCTCACATTCTCATAAGCAAAATACACAAAAAGTGATCAAATAACTCATAATAAGAGGCACATACTGGTCATTACAGTAGCAGGGCAGAATTTTCAGGACTATGTGGACAAGATCCAGACATCTGCTTTTCTAGCTAAAAGGCTTTCATTTATTTACAGAGAATTTGAGCAAAATTAAGAACTTAGAACTTTTCGGAAGTACCTGAGAACTAAAATAAGAGTGCAAAGATTCTTCTAAAAAGGCTACCTGACTCCCTTCCCTCTCACAGAATGTCTGAAATTTGTACAAGTGTCACACAGATATAAAATGAACACAGAAAGAGGTTTTAAGGAGATATAGTCCCTTGTAAAAGCTAAACCATTCTAAAAAGGTCCTAATAATGAAAGGTAGTGAACTTTACCATACTCATTAAAACAAATTACCTTCAGGTCTTTCATACAAACTTAAAACCAGTATATCCCTAACTTAATTATTTTTGAGTAGTAGTGGTAACAATGTGCTGAACATACAACTGAACTGGTTATCAGCAAAGGTTACATGAACACAGTTTGTATAACATAAATCCACAAAGTCTGGAAGAAAGTAAGCAAAAATACCAGTGAACTCTTAAGGGACATTCGTAAAAGTTCATGGGAGTTTGAGCAGATTCCTTATCACCAAGAATATTCAAACATAACCCC
>JAOTQP010000002.1:1151454-1165432 GCA_026413545.1 Cichladusa arquata | reverse complement strand
AGAAGAAAGAGAAAAGATGGTAGTAGGAAGTATATAACATCCACAATTTTAAAGTGTGACATAGAAAAAAGGTCCTGAATGTTAATGTGTGGTAACAGACTAATGTGTTATTATCTTGATTTTAGATGCAAGGAGACACACAGAGGAAGAATCATGATTCGGCCAGTGTAACAAGGCAGGATCAGTGACTGAACAAGGCTAGAATTTGGAAGCTTTTGCCCTCTTAGTATCTTGTCTATGTGCTTGACCCTATCACCTATCTATCTGTCCTGTCTTAAAGCAACAGCACCAAGTGCCCTGCTGGCAGGCCTCAATGCAGCTTATTCAGATCACATGCCCAGAAGAGATACCACTTCCATTAAGACAGATCACCCAGAGCAGTCCATCTCCCTGCACTGACAATCAGTGTCCCTGCTGCAGCTTACTTTGATCTCAGTCATCAGCACATGCAACTCTTACACTACTCTCCAGAGATCTTTGTTTTGAAGGAAGAAGTAAACTGTAGACACTCAACTTCCTACTCTGAACCACTGAGTCTACTAACATTGATTCAACTTCATTTTGCTCAACTTCCACTCTCAAAACCGCCAAACCATTAAAAAACAAAACCCAAATACAATAGTGAGACAAAGCGAGAAATTTCACCCCCTAATTTGGTCAAAATACAGCAAATACTGTCCCCCCCTCAGGGTACACCATCACTCAATTAACTTTTCTGTGTGGTCATATAGTAGCAGAAGATGTGTGCTCCCCCAAGTTATTCCAGCCCTGAAAGCTTCCCTCACTTTTTTAACAATTCACAACATAGAGATGCAACGATCTGGGTAAGAAGCCCCTGGATTCTACCTGGATTGTAACTGATGACTGGGAACAAATATCCAGTACTATCTTGTAGCAGATGGCAGTAATAACCCACGTTAACATACATATGCTTAAGACAAAAATGTATTTTGTGAATTGCTAAAAGACATTGCTTAAAATTAATTTTTACCTTGGAAATAAACTGGTCTGTCACGCTATAATACAGTCAAATGACAGCTACTTAAACTTGGCATAAAATGCTCTTTAGAAGCAGTAGCTGCCTGGCTCAGGTAGACCACAGGTAGTATAGCCACACCATCACCTTCACCAGCACTTCCACTTTTAAAATAGTGATTCTTCACCTGATTCACTTGTAGGTTTTGCTGAATGACTGCACACCATGAGACATCTGCTCTGTGGGGAACATGCCAACTTTAGGCCGTCCACAACCCGTACAAGCTTTACATTCTATAGTGAAGTAGGAAAGTAACCACAGAACTATGAACTTCAGCAGCAACTACGCCCATGGCATCCAAAGGTACCTTGGCTATGTGGCATCCTTCAACAATAAAAGAATTGCATCAGCTTAGTGACAAAATCCCTATGTAGGATGAGGCAGTCACAAGCAATGGAAACAATTCCAAAAGGGAATTAATACAATTAATTCAAATTAAATTATATAAATTAATAAAATACAGTACTAGAGATAAATATCACATACTATTTTAAAAATATTTAAGCAGTTCTTTTAGCATAGGGTCAATATACACAAGTAATATACATCAGTTTGTGAGGGGAGATGACAACTACTATTCTTTAGTCCAAAAGGTCCATTTCAGGTTTCATGTTAGCTACTTAGCAAGTAAATATATTATATTATACTATATTACATTACATTAAATTACATTACATTATATATAAATGTATATATAAAATATACATTAATAAACCAGAGCACTGAATGAGATGAAGCTAAGATTACACCTCAGAAAACCCCTCCAAGCTGGGCCTAGATAGGAGTTAATAGTTAACACAAGTCTTAGTGAAGGCCTACAACACAGGAGTACCCAAGTTACAAAACTAGTTTTGCTGCTCAAGCCACCATCTCATCAACCAACTCTTAGAGCAATCAAGAATCGGAGTCTCCTGTCAAGTTCTCTGTCTGCCAACAACTTACTCTTGGATTAACTTTTTCCATGTAAAATGTTGGGGTTTTTTCAGCTTTTGGCTCTCAGAAATGTTACAGTTCATGGGCATGTCACAGATGTTAAATTGAGCTGTCTAAGCAGGGATCTGGTACAGTATTCAGAAGCCTCTGAGGAGCCATCAAGGTAAACCTCCTTGTTTTGCCATATTTCTTACACCACTTGAATTAAAAGGAAAGTAAAATCCATGACCAATACTTTGGCTCAGGGAGAGAGACATTAATTGAGACAGAACATGTATTTCTCCCCTCAGAAGTGTCAAATCCCTCAAGTACCTCATTCTAGCCACTACCTCTGGCAACAGAAGATGTAACAGTGAGTGTTGCAGGGGAAGTTGCTGCAATAATGAAAACAAAACCCCCAAGCAATGCATGTGACATGCAAGTGAACCAGGATCCAAGTAAGCTGTGGTATAAACTTTTTGCTTTGCAGCAAATGCAGTTTCCTGGGATGTGACTCATTGAATGCCACACTGAGGAGAGGTCTAAGCCAAGGTTCTCAATTCCTTAGGTGTGTATTTTAACCAGAATGCTATTAGGCAAAAAGCAGCAGCTCCTACCACTTCTAGCAGTGTTTTGACAACAGGTTCAAAACCGGTAATACATCAGGCAAGATCAGCACAAACTTAAAAAGTAAAGGTATGAGCATCTTTTTACACATAGGTATCAAAACACTTCCTAACATGCAATTCTGCTTTAGGCAAGACTTACTGATTACATCACTTGTCCCCTCTGACTAGGGCATTTCAGACTATGTCTTATACCTCAACTTTAAATGGCCAGACAATTTCAGGCTAAACAGACCAGCTGCCTAGTGTTTTCAGCTCCTGGGAATACATGGTGCTACAGAGAAAAAAAAATTCCACACTGCTGAATGAGACTTGCATGCTGGATTTTGTTCTAGTCCCAAATGAAGAAATCTGGATCCAGCCTTTAAGAGACTACAGCTATTGACTTACCCTTTTGGTCATCCCAGGCCAGAGGATTATGCAGTCTCAACCATTGTACACTCTTGGCTTAGGGCAAAATGTCAGTGTTTATCATCTCCTCAAAATGATTACTCTACTGATCAGCCTTAGTTTATTCTCTCCTGCATTTCAAAACAAAACAAAACAATGTACTAATCACCCACTGGCACTAAATAATAGCAAGAGACAGCAATGTCTCGGGACAAATTAAATTAAATAGAGAGCTGTGAATTATCAATGTAGTTCTGGCAATACAGTTCATTTTCACACATGGCATAAATTCCTCACTGAAAGCTGTGCAATAGACACTAAATCGAGAGCAGCGATGTACTACCACTTCTGCTGACCATCTGCTGTTATACAAATAACAGAACAGGAGTAAGTGCCTTTTTTGATAACACTAACTTAAAATCAGCATTTAAGAATGCACATTGCTCTTCTATAGACTACGAACTAATGTTTCTAGCACTTTCGCTGCTAAACATCAGAGAATTCACACAGGAGGAGAGTCAAGCAGCCACCTTCTCACTGGAAAAAAAACCCAGCACCTATCCCCTCTACCTGTCTGTCTTCATGAAAACCTTACACCTTCAAGATTCCCACCTTTAAGTCAAATGCATTAAGAAGATACACCCAGGACAAATCCCAGTGCCTTATGTCAGTACACAGAAAGCAAGTAAGTTTGGCTTCTATCAACTGAAGTAACCTGGAGAGTCACAAGCTGGAACATGCACTTCATTTGTTTTACATTAAAAACTTAATTTAAGGAGACAACAAAGAAAATGAAAGAATACTTAGGTTTTAATGATTAACCATTAAATGGCCACAAGATACCCACACAAATATTCCTGAGATTTAAAGCACCTTTTTGCAGTGGAATTGAGTTCCCAGAAGTATCTGCATCAAGCATTTCAAGAAAATTAAAAATAAACAAACAACACACCCTCCCCCAAAACACCAAAAATTCACCACCTAAACTATGTTGGATAAATGAAGTGGATTCAATCCAGTGCCTCAATAGTCACTGAGACATGATACTATATGCACAGAATGTAAGCTCTAACTTGCCTGGCTTCATACAGATTAATTAAAGTACTCTTGTTTACAGAGTTAATTATTTTTGCTTATGCATAAACAATAGATTAGATTTATAAACTTGAAATGCAGCAAACTCTTTGGGTTTTGTTTACAAGTTAGAAAAAACTATACCCATCAGTCCTTACACAGAAGAGTCACATGATTACTGTACTTGGGGAGAAAAAAACCCCAAAGATAGTAAAAAAAAATGACCCCAGTCTAAGCCTAACCAAGCTCATCCTCTGCAGTAAGGTGTGAGGAGGAGAGAGGCTGCCCTCCAGTGTTCAGTTACCAGACATCAGTAAGTGCAAGGGATAGGTTCTCTGCTCTTGGTTGCACAAACGCACTCATGGAATAGGAAATTCATATGTGAAAGGCACATTAATGATAAACACAGATTTAACTTGGCTTCTTCACCTTACTATTTACTGATTAAGTTGGGTGTTTTGGATTTAACATTAGGTACCACAGACACAATGATTTACTGAGATCTAAACTACGCACTTATTTTCAGGAGACTGCTAAAAGTGTAGTTTTTCCTAAATGAGGGAGAAATCATTAAAAGACACAGTCAAGTAACTTCTGCAAACTCTGTCAGAGCTCTGTTGACCTATCTGCAATATAGCTAGTGTTAGTGGCTGCAGGTATGGCATGTTTTGGTCACTACTGAGACTTATTGTACATTATTACAATGTTATTATTGTACATTATTATGAATGCATTATCTGTATGCATTGAAAAGATATTCAGACTGTCTAAACAACAAAAATCTCATGCCACCAAGTTTCTTTAAACTAAGGAGAGAAGAGGTTATTACTAAACTATTAAATGGAAAACACATTTTTCTGCATCCCAAGAGCTTTCATGATATTTGCCCTCCATGCTTTTGGGTCTAAATACAGCAAACTATTTATCAGGAAACCGAAACTCACCCAATTAATCTTCTCCCTGCCTTCCTTCTCCTCATATTCTAAATGGATGTGCTGGATCACAATTCCACTTCAGTTAGTGAAGTGGATCTCCACTCTACATCTCAAAACTTAAAATCAAAGCTCACACATTATTCAGGTTTTGACTGGTTTTAGCAGCTTATCATAGAGGCTGATGTGTTGCATTATTTTATTTCAAGAATTTCATGAATTATATGTCTAAGACTCAAAAATTGCAAACAAACTGACTAGTTTTAAGGCACCATGATCAATTCTTTAGCAGATTTAAACTGAAGGTAAATAAGTAAATGTTATATTAGCACAAATACAGTCATGGTTTCAGGGTATGTATGCATATTGATGGGGACAAGGTAACAGAGCAGTATCAGGTGTTAAACTTCTATGTTCTTTAACAGAGATTTAATTCAGCACCAGTCAGCTCTAAGCCACTAGCCCACTGTGATTTCAGACCAAGTTCTGTGATTTTACAGATACAAAACTATTAGCTATGCATATTCCTGTACGTAAACACATCTGTAAAATGAACTACTACCACTACAACAGCTCACAACTTAATATGTTCAAGCTTCCTTTCTTTTTAAAAGCCAGATTGACATTTCCCACAGGAAAATACTTAAAAATAAAGACCTATCAAAAATTTTAGTAAGAACATTAGTATTCCGTTTTTTCACTTTAATTCTTTTATAAAGCAAGGTCTTCTAGAGTCATAGTTACAGAAGATTTTAAGAAGTTTCATGATACAGCATAATTAAATTATTGGGAGAGACATCAGAATAGGAATTATAAATTTCCGAACCAAATAGAGTAACTTGCTACTATAAAAACTCTCCTTTGATTTCTCATAGAATACAACAGTAAAGATGAGTGCAGTTTGTTCAGCAGCCTTCCAGTAGGCAGGAAGAAATGTCTGATCCTGTTTGTTTCAATGCCATACATGCATTCACCTTTAATCAGCAGCGCTCAGGAACTCAGAAAAGCAACACCCAGCTTTCAGGATCATGCTCTGAATCAGAAGCGGTCACTACAAGAAGAAAAAGCCCAGGCAACCATATGGCTCTTCAGATAGCAGGGCACAGTCCTACTGGTTCATCTGCCTGGAGGCAGAGAGAGCTTGGGAGCAAGAACATGCTGTATTAAAGCACTCTTCTCTCCTGCATCTCCCCACTGCTCTTCAGCCCTTTCCTCCATCACAAAAGAAGAGCTGCCTTTCTCATGATACAGCACAGGACAAGATTCCTCCCTCTCATCCCAAGAAAAACAGAAATAACTGCAGCCAGAACTATGTAAAAAAGGTGTTCCCCAACTACGTTTAAACTGCTCTTAAAAACAGGTTGGTAAAAAGCAGGCTCCCTCATCAGGCAGAACAACACACCTATGTGTAACTCTAATTCAACAGTTCTGAACACAAGGTACATGCAGAACTTTTTGGAAGGACTAATCATCCAACACATTTGTGTTCATCAGGTTATTCAGCCAAACACAACTACAACATATATTCACCCCTACCAAAGCAAATTACGTGAAATTTTTGACTTACCAGCAAGCATCTCTAACTGAAGACTATTGTAACAGCCAAATTATCAATATTGTCTTTTCCAATACAATCGTACATCAAAGTCAACAATAAATCTTTTCAAAAAGCAGAGACTACTGAAGGAAACAGGAAAAAATAGTTTAAAAGGGAAAAAAGAAATCAAAGGGCTAATTTGTTTTCCAAAATCTGCTGGAGTTAACAAAAGAAAGAGACCCTGTCTGACCAAAAAGGGAAATTTCAAAAGGGAAAACAGAACTTGCAGAAAAGTAACACTGAGGTGGCAAAATATCAAGAGGCCCGTATTGTGTCCCCAAAAAGAGAAAGGTAGAAGCAGTTTCCACAACAGATATAAGCAGAAAACCTCATCTTTGGTCCACTACAAACATGTATGCCGGTATCAAGTTTACCTACCAGTCTGGTACAGTGTGCCAATCAGTGAATATTCCACCTGTACACTGAGCACCACATTCAATCAGATGACCTGCAAGACTGGGAAAAGGGCATTAAAGTAACTAAGCATAACGCAAAATCGATTTTCACAAACCCAGGTTTAAAATACAATGGAAATAGAGGTAAGTAACAAAACGCACTATTTTCCTCCACAAGTATCTAACACAATTATGAATTATACATTAAGCATAACAAGGGATCATGAAAGATGAATAGAGTGTTTAAAGGACTAACTTTTACAAGAAGAATTTTCCTACAGAAAATTAATCCCTAGAAGATTACCTCACACCTAAAACCAAGTTTCCTTAGTAGTTTCAAATCTTGATTTAAATTCACTATCTTAGTAGTCTACACTAATTCTACCCCTTTCTGAATCAGATCCCTAACCTTAGAACTACAACAGGGATTTGTAAATGGGAACACTGACACTGAGTTCAACAAAACCATACCAGGATGCTGCCTTCTGAACAAACCTGCTTTTGTGCACCTTTCAGAGCCCTGTGACCTCCCCAACTATCAACAGTGGCAGCCAAAAAGAAAAACCTGGGAATCAGTGGCCTGTACTACAAAATTTCATCTCTTGACACAAAATGAACAAGAGAAAATTAAGCTGTTAAATAAAATCTTTCAACCATTTCTTCCTTTTCTTATTTTAAGCTGGTTCCAGAAGAGAGTTTCTATAATTTCAATTCCAAGTGAGAGTACTAAGTGAGCCTTAAAAAAGAACTCAAACCTAACAAAAACATACAAATAAATGAATGCAATGATAATATAAAAATTAGCATGTGCTGAAAAAGTTGCTATCCTCACATGATGATACAAAATACAAATTTACCCCATTTCTTCTTATATCATTTACCTTCCCGCAGCTAGCAAGTCATAGTCATCCCTATTCCAGCCAAACTAGAAGAAAAACACAAATATTTTGAGTACACAAAAGTTTAATACAGTACAAAAAACTGCACACAGTATATTCTTTGCTTTGAATAACAATGCATTGGATATATTTTAAATCTAAGTAATAGTAATTGGCAGGTATTGTACATGGATTTGAGCTCCTATACAGAAAATCAGCAAAAATCTCTGACACATTTCAGTATTCCTCCTATTGATATACCCTGACAAATTTAAACTCTGAAAGTCATATCCTCTTCAAAAAAGTTGGAAGTGCAATATCCATATTACTTAAAACCTGCACAACCTACATGTTTAGAAATACAGTACTTATCTTGTGTCACCTGAACACACCACTATGTGTCAGTTCCTAGAGTACTAGCAGTCACCCTCAAAAACTGGAAGTACACTTTCTGGTTAACTGGAAATTTTAACTAGAATATTTTCCCTGAGTTCAACCTGCAAGCAATACAGCAATTGTTTCTTATCTGGCACTTCGCAGAAACCTTTTCAAACTTTCCTAAATAAATAAATTAGATAAGGTTTCTCTGGAGTAGGTAATACACACTGACAGTTGTTGTTTTGAGAATGTAAACAACTATGAACAAAATAAGTCATAATGGAAATTATAAACGAAAATTAATTAGGTAATCTCTGACATGCATAAAATCAAAAAGAGTATGTCTTAGAAAGCATATTTTTAATGAGACACATACACTCCTATTTTTTAAAATATGCACCAAAAGAAAGCTTCTATATTTCACCATGTGTAATCCTTCACAAAAATTAATGAAAACCTATGAAAAATACTTCAAAAAACTACATACCATGTAGAAATTCAATTTTTGAATTTTAAGGAATTTCAGAAATGCTGCATTGACACTTGACTACTTTAAACAAAACTGCTTACCCACTGAACAAAAAAACCCCAGTGTTCTAAACCACCTCACATGCTACCCCACAACCAGAGCAAGCTCTACTATCAACATCTTGTGGTAAAGAAAAATATACCTGCACACCTAATTTTGCAGAAAACCAAGGGGAAAAAACCCAAAACAAATGGTAAGAGTGAAATACTGGTGAAAGAGTCTAAGGCTTCCTAAACTTCACCTGTGCTTTCCAGGTTAATGGTACACAAGTTAACAAATATCCCTACTATCAATTCAGAAGTGGAAGCTGACAACTTTTCATGCATGTAAGAAAAAAATTACAGATGCTCATTATTTTTAACTTATCATCTACATTTTCATAAACAACAAAAATTGTCTGACAACGACTACTGAATATCCACTCACATATATTCATTATCATCTGGATATTAACTCGTACTTACAGAATGAATGAGTGGTCCTAAAACAATCCCACTGTCAACACATCTGCCTGTCACAACAATATCCGCTCCAAGGTCTAGAGCTCTGCTTATTGGTCTTGCACTAAACATGACAAAACACAGCAGTAAGTACTTTCATCTTTTAAAGCATCATTTAAAAGACAGTTCCCTGACACACAGAGGTCAATAATCCCTTAAAAATTGCCTAGGAAATCAATAAAACCTACTTTAACAACCAACTTGTTGTTAGGTATGTACATCAAGAGTATTTTAAAGAGCAGTCATCAGGGCACTATTAAATTCAGGTACATAAATAACTGAAACACTTCTCTTAATGTCCATAGAAATTTTCTTGAACAAAGTGCAAAGAGGGACACTTCTATCATCAACTACAGGAAAGAGTGTTTTTCAGAGATTCATTAACCATTTAATTTGTAGATGAGTGTATAAAGATGAATATTTTTTCCACTGAAAAACCCTGGTGACTTAGCCCTCCAATTTGAAACCTTTCACGTCAATTACCTAAGCGATTTAAGAACTCAAAATGTTGTCCAACTCCAAGAACAGGACCACTAGGATCATCAACTGGAAGAGATGCATGTGACCACTGTCTCATTTCTCAATCCTTCCCCTTTACTAGACCTGATTAACACTGATTCATCTGAAGTGGATGGTGACAATTAAAGTGTGGCTTCACAAAGAGGTAGCTAGAACATCTGCATTCAGAGATTTATGGAAACGCTAAGTATCATAAAGGAGGGAAGGGAGATCTTTCAAACAAGTGACCATCCCAAAAAAACAGTTTCCGAAATTTCAAGAGTAAAATGCCTGACACAGAGTTCAGTGCAACATAACAGAACCTCCTACAGCACTCTGACAACATCCCAGTAGAACAATTCCCTGCTTGCACTTCTCTAGTGACAACAGAGTAAACTACTCCATTCTGACAGAATACTCAGCATATGAAAAAGCATTTTTGCCATTGTTGTAATTGAACTAATACTGTTTTAGCTTGAACTAAAACCAGATGATTCACAGATGGTGGATTGCTAAGGAGTCATAACTTACAAGCTTATAACTGAAACTTATTTACAAGTTACAAACAAATTTTTTTTCTGGTTGCCTGAATAATTCAAAGGTGAACCTCATATACTAAGTGGTTCTAGCTGCAAAGCAAAACAGATTTCTATATCCAATGTGTTAAATTTAGTTGTTCATAATAAATACAACATGCTAAAATAACTCACCCAAGATACACATTCATGCTGTGAATATTCTCTGGAAATTGTTTGCCACTCTCTAAATCGGTGATACCAGCTCCTTTTAAGTTTTCTTTCTGTTAGAAAACAAGCAGAACACCCAAGCTATGAGTATTTTGAAGTTTCTACTGTAAGCCTCTCATCAGCATCAAACAATAAGTCCACTTCATAGCAACTCTAAGCCAAGAATAATTATTAAAAGTATTAACAATACGATCAGTTGAATGGCTAAAAGCCTTACATACACTTTTAACCACAACTTTTCCAGCATGCAGAAAATTAAGGCAGTCTTTAAAGAATGTAATGTTCCTTTATATATGACCAACAACAATGAACTGGTCTATTTCCTAGGCTTTAAACTGTCTTTAATTGCTGTAGGACTAAATAAATCAAACCATGCAAACAGAAATGTATGTGCCACATCTGCTACAGTGCCATGGCCAGAGAACAAGGATAATCCTGTAGCTTCATATGGTACTTAAAATAAGTTGTGTTTCCAGAAATGTAGGTGGGGGACAGGGTGCATTTATGACCATGAATTAGGCATCAGTGGATTGAAGGGACAGTGACTGCATAGACACAATGTCCATACAAACAGTAAATACTAATTTACAGGTGGGATCTGTAGTGTGAAAAAAAAACCCAACAACTTCCATTCTGAACTAATTTGGTATTCTATGATAAAGATTTAAATCCTCCAAACTGCAAATAACATTTACCATGTTTCATGTATCAACAGTAGAAATTGTCTGTAGACCAGAAAAGTTGTGTCCTTTTTGTTCCTGTAAGTTATGTACTGACAACAGCATAGAAAACAATGCATTTCAGATCAAGTATGTCCACAACAAGCTCAAATAACAACCACTTCACTGTTGTACCAGTAATGAAATTCTGGCCCACAGATAGTAAAGTAATTTCAGTAGGGCAGAAGTTTCTTAAGAGGAAGTCCAAACACCACACATAACTTGCAAACGAAGAATCTTACTTGACCATCTTCCAAATTCAAGAGCATGCAAGGAGTAACAGATCCTAAGCAGACAGATAATTTTCCAAGTTACAGGCAGAGATTTAACCACAGTGCAAACCTCTCTTCTCTTAACTACTATTATGTATAAATTCATTTCCCAGTAGCTTCTCAGGTATGTTACAGATTTCACAGATAAACTGTAATTCTTTAAGTAAAAAAATCTCATGTATTTAATCTTTCAAAATTTTTTTTTAATATTTAAACTTCAAACCTCTCACTTAATTTTACCTTACTGGCTGTAAACTAATCACTTAAAATCAGGAAACCAGCTATCTATAAACAAAGTAACATCTGGAAATGCCTGAAAACCACTAAAAAAGCTAGAAGAGATAAGCATTTGAATGTATGGTATCTACACCATATTCAGAAGAACTAACATGCATTATTATCTAGTTTCGACAGAAGCAGTAACAGCACGTAATAGCTTCTCCTGAAGCGCAGGCAGACCTTACAAGAGATTCACATTTTGCTTCAAAAAGCTAAATAGAAGATCCACAAGCTTATAAATTTCATCTCCACTACATACCAAACACTGGTGTGCCAATAATTGTATTTATGCATTAAAAAAACCTAAAAGATAATGAAGAACACTTCTGACAGTAGAAGACTACTGCATGAAGACACACAAAGTTCCTATGGGACAGTAAATGCCACCTTCATGCTATACAGACTCATACTACCAAAGGCTGAAAACAAAGTGAAATACCTCACTCATCAGGTCATCACCAGCAACAACAGCTATTTTTAAATCAACATCTGCTTTCTTTGCCACCTCCTGAAGGGCAGCTGCACAAGCAAGTGGATTAATTCCACCAGCATTACTGATGACACGAACACCTAACAGAAAAAAAAAAAAGGCAAATAAAGTTCAGCAGCATCAATAATCCTGTACTTCAATAAGTGTGCCAAAACACAAGCAAGGTAACACACATGCAATCAGGCAAAATACAAAAACCACATTAAAATATGAACCATGTTTAACCTGTGAAAGGATCAGAATAAGCCAATAGAACATTGTTTAGAGAAAAATAACTGCTATAGATACTTCTCATCTACCCTTTATGAATGGAAGGAGAAAATGAC
Organism: Cichladusa arquata; assembly: GCA_026413545.1. NCBI lineage: Eukaryota > Metazoa > Chordata > Aves > Passeriformes > Muscicapidae > Cichladusa > Cichladusa arquata. Next base: position 1,152,855 of record JAOTQP010000002.1, on the reverse strand, counting down.
CAGAAAGACACACATAATGAGGCAGACAGCATCAAAAATCTCAGACAGGAACAGCAGCAGACACTGTGAAGCTTTACTAATTTAAACAAAAAAAAAAAGAGTGAGTGGAAAGTCATACTGTAGAATTATGTAGGAAATTTGAAAAGCTTAAATTACCTTGAAAACATCTAGATCTCATATTTCTAAAAATATCTGTAAAGTAATCTGCCGTTCACAAATTAAAGCGATAGTAAGACATACATGGAAATAGATGCATATTTTTAGAATTATAACAAATATCTTAAACCAATTTCACCATCAGACTTGTACCCCACATCAATTACAATGGGATTTTTCATAGAATCCTAGAATGGTTTGGATTAAAAGGACCTTAGAGATCACGTAGCTCCAAGTCCCCTGCTATGGGCAAGGTTATTCAGGGCTCCATCCATCCTGGCCTTGAACACTTCCAGGGATGAGGCATTTACAACTTCTCTCAACAACCTGTTCCATCTTCACAGTAAAGAATTTCTTCCTAGTATCCAATCTAAATCCACCCTCCCTTCACTTTAGGGCCATTCCCCCATCTTCTATCACTACACATCCTTGTAAAAAGTCCAACTCTCTTGCAAGTCCCCTTTAGGTACTGGAAGGTGCTGTAAGGTCTTCCCAGAGCCTTCTCTTCTCCAGACTGAACAGCCTCAACCCTGTCAGCCTGCCTTCATAAGCAGATGTACTGCATTAACATGCAAACTCATGCAAGGAGTAGCATACCTTTCCTGTGAATATCTTTTATATAGGGAGCCATGGCAGTGGAGACAAAATCCGGAGTGTAACCTAAAATCTGAAATAATTAAGAGCTATAAACATTTCTTATAGGTATGTCAACCCAACCCCTTTCCTTGGTTAACACAGAAAACGAGGAAGAACAACTACCTCTCAAAATGTTTGGATAATATGATGGGAAATGACATGAACACTCTCATTACACGAAGCTAAACAGATGCAAATAAATACATGCGAATAAAAAGTATACTTAAGAAACCGTGTCCCCGTAATCAGCTATGCCTTAAACACGCTTCGGGCGCGGTTTGAGCTGAAGGAGAGCTGGGTTAACTCAGAAAGCACCGGAGCGCACCCGCCCTGGCCAAGCCCAGCAGCACGCTGGGCCCGGACACCGCCTCTACTTACGGGAGACCGGGCCTTGGCGGCCGTCAGCAGCGACATGGTGATCTCGGAGAGGTAATCGAAGACGAGGAAATCCAGCTTCCCTCCGTACAGCAGCTGCGGCACTGGCGGGGCAGGCCAGAAGCGACCATCAGCAGGGGGCACCCTCGCCCGCCCCTACCCCCGGCGCTGGCCCGGCCCGCCCGGCGGCAGCCCCGGCCCGGCCGCTTACGCAACGGCGCTGTCTATGGCGCC
>JAOTQP010000002.1:1067601-1150587 GCA_026413545.1 Cichladusa arquata | reverse complement strand
ACCCATAATAGTTACACAGGCATCCTGAGCCAGGGCCAGCATTGCCACATCTTTAAAGACAGTTGACAACTAAAAGGAGGATGCTTTAATTGAGCAGGGTTAGCTTGTGAGTGAAGTTTTCCATGTTACTCTGTGTGTGGTTTGAGTGCACTGAATTTCTAGTCTCTGGACGTGAGGAAAGTGTCCCCAAGCCAGGAAATTCCCTGATATATAAGGAGGAACGATTTCCTAGTCCTGAGGTCTGGGCTGGAGGGCTGTCTCAGGACATCTCCTCAGAGGGCTAATCGTGAGGGTAGGAGGCTAATCTGGAGTGAGGGTGCTCCAGAGGGATTACTCTCTGTCTGACATGAACAGAGACTGTACCTGAACCAGAGCCTTACTCTGACACTTAACAGCTTGGCCTTCCTTAGCAAGTGCACTTCTATTCCAAGTGGGTTTGAATTATATCTTGCAAATGATACAATAATAAAATTGGGAGTCTGTAAAGGAGTGATGAAAAAATGTTTTGTGTAATACTGGCAATGCTAAGTATGCGGTGAGAGGGGGGTTTTACTGATGTAAAGAGTAGCTATGTTGAAAATAAATTAGTACTTCTGGAAATTCTTGATAAGACTTTCAGTTAGGCTATTTTCAAATTGTGATTAGAAATTATGTAGTTGAGAGAGGATAGGAAAATCAGACTTTGGTTCCTTATTTAGTGAGGTACAATATTTTCCTATTGCAAAGAAGAGCTATAAAGCACCATTCTACGTTCTCAGTGCCTGAGTGATGAACAATTCCTGTCCTAGTCTATTAAACACGCAGAACCAATGAGGTCACAAAGAAAGAAAATTTGGTTCCCTACACAGATTTTATTATTACACTATGAAAAATTTTTATTATTATGTTGAAAATTCACAGGTTTTTGAGTCCCTATAAACTAGTAAACATCCAAATAATCACAGTAGGGGAAAAAAACCACTAGGTAATGGATGCATAGTTGACTCCAGAGAGTTTTGTCCTAAATATGTATTTATTGTAGCTCCTTAAAGTCAACTGTGAAGCAAGAATCAGAAGGAGCACTATCTGGTACAAAATAGGTGGCTATCCGTATAGACATAAAGACAGATGCTTTCTGTAAATAAATCTAAAAGTTTCTTCCGTGTATGTTTTGATATGGAATACATTGCAGTCAGATTCCAACATACTGCAGCGTGCCAGGAAACATGGCTAGTGCTTTGCAAGTCATGCAATCCTCTCAAATCCTGGGGTGAAATTCAAGTGTAGTTCACCTTGGCTGAGACACTATTACCAACGTGCTGCAGTCCTCCCTTTTGTGCTTGAACACATCCTGATAAACAGAGGCATTGATTTCCCATGGATGTAAGTAAAAGTTTCACTGGAATGGGTTGGGCCACATTTCCATGTTACAAAACTCAATTTCGGGGCCAGAAGAATTTCTGAGAAGAGCTGGCTGCTGAGGCCAAGGGACCCAGAGACCAGTAGGTGGCTGTGTTTCACCGCTGTCCGCACCCTCCTCACCTGCAAAACAATCCCTGGCCCCAGAAACAGCCACCTGCTCCCACCAGCATCCTTCTGTGCATTTCTTTCCGGATGAACTGGGCACATTATCTATATTAAGAAATAAATATTTACATGCACATGTGTACATTAGTGAAACAGTCTTGGAATCTAGAAGGTGCTTTATTCTTTTAACTTCTCTCGAGTATTTTCATAGCATGGATTTTGACAGCCACTGCTCATGGTTCGGGGGAAGGACTGGATCTTGCTTTGTCAGAAACCATTTCAAGGTCGTCATCAAACCTTAAATGCAATTTTAGCAAATGTGGATGTTGACAGCTGTGTGAGACAATTAATATCCAAAATATACACCCCATTATTCATCTCCTAAAAACACAGGGGAAGTATTTGGGTTTGTTTCCATTATTTGCAATGGTGCAGTGAAGTGATAAAGGGACCAAAGACTGTATTCTGTTGGTTCCCATGGCAAATTTGTTTCTTACTCAATTTATACTTGTCCATAAATAAGTACACTATTTAATAAGCTTATTGAGATTCCAGCAAAATTATCCATTTTTCTGAGAGAGTAATTTGTTCACTACGTCTAGCCCCTCCATTTCATAAATTATTTTCTTAAAATAGACTGAATTTTCATTACCATCACCGTTCCATCCGGAGCAGTAATGATTGGCTCAGAGCCCATTATTTCATACATAAGGTTAGGATTGTTTTAATGAACACACAGGCAAATTAGATAGTAGTTCTTCTCCAGGAAGGCTTGGGAAGCAATGCTCTCCGATGATCAAGTTTTACTTTTGAGATTTTTTGAGATGATTTAAGAGATTTTAGGAACAGTTTATTGCTCTTTGAGGACATCAGATGGCACTGTGAGGTTGCCAGTGAAGCCCAAAAGAAACTACAATCAGTAACAAGCCTGTGTGGCATTCACAGACAGGAGGTGATAGTAAAGATTTGACTGTATTTGTGACCTGTGTGGGGGATATGGGTCAACAGTAAAAGCTGTCACTCACATGATAGGAACCCATTGCTTAATGTAACATTTTAAAGAATAAACCAGAATTTCTCTCATGATTTGTGAGAAGAGAGCAGGAAAAGAAAAATCTTCTGGCTTATGCCACAGAAAGAAAAAGACTACAGATTAAAAAAATAAATAAACATAAAGAAGAGCTTTTTTTCTGCTCATGGTTTACATGTAGATAATCTGAGCTTCACTTTCCTTCAGTAACCCTAAATACTTTTATTTACATTTAATTGGCTAGTGCTATTGATGTTTCAAACTTAAGCCTGTGCTTCTCTTCCTGAAAACAGAGTCATGCACCAGCACAGAGCACAGATAATGTATAAAAGAACTGTGGAATTCATTCTTCTACTTCCATTGCATTCCAGCCTAATCCTGGAAGTCAGGGAGGACAACACAGAGTACATTTTTCCAAAACAAATACACTTTCCATTATATTTCTAGGATTTTTCTGACAGTCAGGCTTCCTCTGATTGCTTAAAAAAGTACAGGCAAAGTATTTCACAGGCCAGGGGTTTATTGTGAAATACATTACATTTATGCTGTATTTCCTTTAATATTATTGTCAATAAGTTCCTGTCCAAACCAGTAACATCTGCCTATATGTTCAATTATTGAAGTAGGCTCTGTTTAGTTTATTGAGGCTCTGTCCTCTCAACTAATTACAAAATACTCAGCAAATATTTGAATTTACTACTTATCTCATTCCCACAAATTAGTGCATCTCTCTGTTTAACAAATAAGTTCACTGTTCTTGCCCTCAAGGTAAAGTATACACTGCAATCTCTCTTCTGCAGACAATCTGAGCCCCAACCTTTTCTGAGTGAATCAACAGTTGAAAATGGTTTCTGTAGATCAGTAACGGCAGAGAATTTACTATGTTGCATCAAATACTCCTAAATAAGGCACAAACAACTCAAAGCTCAATAATGATGTTTCACTGTACATGGTTTAGAGCTTTGTAGTATTTTAGTAATTTTTTAGAATTTCGAGGTATAACATCCTGTATTACAAGATGTAGTACAGAAAAACCTCAGCTATCACAAAACAACAGAATAAGTTACCTTCTGAATCATCTTGACTTCATTCCTTTTTATCACATTCCTTTTCTTCAGGTATAAGATCACTCTTAACACCTTAAGATTTGAAAGAAGTTTAAATAAAATCTCTAAAGCATGAAATTAAGTAAGCAGAACTAGCTAAACAAAAACACTATAGGATTTTTCAAAAATAAGATAATAGCTCATTCAAACCATCAAATATCTGGCTTATGGATATGAGGTGTCATCAGAAGTGTTATGATGATGAAGAGTCTTGATTTTTGGTCCTTTAATTTTATGCATTTTTTAAAATTCGTTTGTAGTAATAGTTTAAGTCAAAATAAGAACTATGTATTAAGGCAATAATCCTTGGTTATTCTTTGCAGAAAACAAAAGGTCTTTTATGTTATTAAAAGTGCTGACATGAACAGTCACGAATCAATGTAATTTCCCTGTTTTGATTTAAGAAAATACATTAGCCTGTAATTATTAAAGAATACACTCTAAAGTGTGTATTCACAGTGTGGAGGCAGCAACATATATTATAATTTCTTTCCAAAATGAAAGGTTCTGCCTGACATGAAGTACATAAATTTCTTACTGTTCTTCACTCAGTTTTCAAAGCAACAACTATTTCCAGCCAGTATTTGAGCTGAAGCACAGTAAGTACCTGTACTGGTGTCACAAGTGTAAAGAAATTAAAGGTTCTTGCTTGCACAGCAACTGATTTTTGTTGACTCATTTCACTTCAGGAAGGATCAGGGAGAAATGTGCTGCACGGAGTGTACTATCCAATTGGAAAAAAATGTTGTCATTTACCTTTTGCCTACATTTTGAAATTTGAAAGAGAAAGATTAGTTAAAAACTTTTTATTTCATTTTCACTTTAGTGCACTTGGCTTTCTCGCCCACCATCAGCATAACTTCGTTACTAGAAGTCTCTATTTCTCACCTTAATTATCACTCACTCATTGATTGACCTAGCAAAGGGGATTTCACCCACTAATCTGTTTAGTAATGCAAGCAGAGTGATACATATTGGTGATGAATAGCAAAGCATTGTAGAGATTTTTTTTTTCCCAGCATTTACTATTTGATATTTTTCAATATTTATTTTTAAATAGGAAAAATATCTTCTGGAGCATCTAAAAAAATGCAAGTTCATGTCAAGTCCACTGAACAGTTTTGGTTAAGCAGTAATAAAAGCCCATTGGAAATCTTAAAACTCATCACTAAAGCATTTCTAAAATATCATAGACTGATTTTTCAGATTAGATTCTTAAGGCAAGTAAGTATAAGCTTAAAAACAGATGTTTTTCCAAGGCAGCCATAAGGATATTCCGATATTCAGGAACCAATTTACAGGCACAAACATGTTTCTTGTGGTTTGTTTTTCTGAGGAAGGGTTTTCGGTGAATGATGAGAAGATGTTGGATAGTGTCCCAGTGGCTGACAAAAAATAGTAATCAATACTGAGTTGAAGAAAGCTCTTTCAAACAAATAGTGATTCACCTTTACTCTCTCCTCAAAAATAAATTGCAGGAAGAGAGTACCTGAGTTTGAGAACTTTTCCACCTGTGCTACACAAATTGTTCCTCATCTGTTACCAAACAGATCTGTTAGCAAACAGACTTACTGGAAAGAAAACACTGTCCAGAAAATCAACACGGCTAAATTAGGCTGGCCAATTCTGAGGGTACAATTAGGTCTCTAGCACACTTGTTTGGTAAGTGGGTAAGCTGTTTTGCAACCAAGACCCACTAACACACAGTGGTATGTAAGGAAGAAAAAATACCATGTAGTTATTCCACTAAGAATACATATTGCTTTCAACTTAATTAAGAGTAGGAATAAGATCTAAGTAATAAAAGGTGAAATAATAGAAGAAAATAAGAAAGGAGCAAATATATGAAATGATTAATTATTCATGACCATGTAATCAGTAAATCAAACAAAAATTTCCTGAGGTGTAAATACTTATATCTGCTAAGAAGTACCTTAGTTGTAACCACAAATACAGCTGAGCAATACTTATAATTGCAGTGGGCAAATATTTGGCAATCATTGAGGCAATGTTGAAAATTGACTCCTTCATGAATGTAAATATATGCAGTGATAATTTTGTGTAACATAAGCAACTGACTGAAAATTCGGGTTTCCTGTTCCTAACCCATTTGTAGTGATAATGATCCTTTTGTTTTTCCCACCAATTAGGCATTTATCTTGAACATTGAAACTCTGTTTATACATTATTATGTCATTGTAGCCATTCTCATGCTTTAATTATAAAATCTTGAGGTTTTTACCTCAAGATTAGCTAGGCTTTTACTGCTAGAGTTCACTGTTATCATCTTCTCTGACTCCTGAAATTCTTGCCTAGGAATGCAAGACATTTTTTTTTCAGTTTTCTGCTACCAAATAGTCTTCGGACAGAGTTTCAAGCCTGTATGTACTACTTCTAGTGACAAAAGGGAAAGATGTGTTCTTTATTCTGGCAGAGGATGAGGGATACCTGAATTGTGCTACGTGGTTCACCTATTGCATCATGAACAGTACTCTGCAGTGTACACCGGTGTTAAAGCTGTTACTTAACAAAGTTCAAACCAGCAAGCTGCTCATGCTATCTTGTCGTGTCTAAGGAATCCTGCTGGTGCACGGCCTCTAGAATGGTATCTCTAGGACCCTATTGACCCTTGTGTCATGAACTGCAAAGAAGAAGCAAAGCAAGCTCAGTGCATGAGCAGCAGTGACAAGGAGGTTCAGCGGTAGTTGTTTCCTAAGTCCATGTTAGCACCACCAGTGAAGCAACAGTGGAAAACACAACAGCAGATAGACTTCTACCCAGGTCTATTTGCTTTATTTTCACACTTTAGGAAACAGAAGTAGCTCTGTAAAAGGTGGAACCGTGTCCTATTTGTATCAGTAAGGTCAACAAAAGCACAATCTGCACATGGCTCTTGAAGGTAATTAGTACCAGATTTGGTAAGTCAAACCTTTAGCATCAGTCATCCTTTGGAAAAGACTTGGAAGCCTGGCAACTGACTCTCTGGTGATCAGTACAGTTACTGTAAAGCTGATTCTCCCAGGAGCAATGCTTCAGCCTCAAGTAAGTGTCATATCAGATTGATTTTTAGCATCTTAAATGCTCACATTTTCTTTTGGCAATATGTGGGTGAATCTCTGAACACGATGGGAGCCTTCTGTTTGACCCAGTTTGACCAGATTAAAAGCAGATATACAGGTCAGGAACTCTCCATGTTTCAGGGCATAATTATATCTAGTTTTCTAATTATCTGGTTCCTATAGAATGCTTTGTTCCATGATGTAAGTACCGATTAAGCCAAGTTGAAATATTGATCCTGTAGTACAGAGATGAAGTAATTTGCCTGAAATCACAAAGCTTACCCCAGTAACAACAGATCTAGCCGTGAGCCCCAGTCTTACCATTCTTCTCATCATGTGGTCAAACGTAACAGAGTCAAAAGCCTCATTCAACCATGTCTTATCACACATCATGCTGTACAAGCACAAAATCAGGTTTCTCAGCAAAAGCCATAGTTTAGAGATCAGGTCTAGGTCATAAGTGGAAAGGTGCTAATGCTACCAATACAGATAGCATTCAAAAGGACATACTGAAGTAATGTGCTGGAACAAAGCCCATAGCAGAAGACAGGGCTTGTCAGCACTCTCGTAGCAGTATTGGATAAGGCGACATTATTTCCCCAGTATGGAAGCATTGACCAAAGTCATTGGAATGGACTCACTGTGTTGAAGGATAGGGAACATTCATACTTTCATTGCCTGTGAGAGATACCACAGACTTCCAGATATGTCACTAACCAATGACTTCATACTCTGAAGACTGCCTCAGTTTTGTCATCCACAGAATAGCGAAAATGATGTTGAGTCTCTGTGCAAAACACGTAGAGATCTGTGGTGGGAAAGGCTTACATAATCTCAAAATATCATTTATTGTTAGGCAATTGGTAGTTGGTACAGATAATTCAGATTGCTACTGTGGCTTTTCCCTGTGCTATTCAAGTGAATCTTCTGCCAGTCCCCATCAGGAAGCAATGTGTGAGTTTGATTATGCTTGTAGGTGTAGCATCTCCACACCTTGTCTCACCTTCCTGCCTCCCCTGAGACCTGGCGGGAGCAGAGATAAAGCGACTAGAGTGCAAGGAGAGTTCTGAAAATGGGAGGAGTGTAAGTTCTGGGAATCCACCTCAAATCCCTACCCCACCTCTTCCCACCACCTCCCAGTTCCCGCCCCCAGCTTCAGCCTGCTGCCTTAAACTGCTGCCGCGCCGTGCTGGGTTGAACAGTCTGGGCTGCTGAGTGCACAGACATGATGGGCCTGAGGCTGGGCACCTGGACTCCCCTGGGGTCCCTCCTCTCCCTGCTTTTTTCTACCAGCATGGCGGTGAGTGAAGAGACAGCGTTTAGGAAATGTGTTAGCGCAGAAAGTGGTGTTGGAGAAAATCCACTAAAAATGGTCCTTTTTCTTCTCTTTAGTACATTGCTACCAGAGAAAACTGCTGCATATTGGATGACAGATTTGTAAGTGCCTGGACAATTTTCTTTTATCTTAAGAATGTAACTAAAACTTTCCTATGATTATTAACTAGCATTATCACTTGAACCTCATCATTGTTTTGAGTACTTATTAAGTGTGCTTTGCTTAAACCTGTTATTTATTGATAGCAGTATATGCTTGGTGAAAGTGTGCAGAAGGCTGCACTGTGGATAAAAGCATATATCCAGCAGATGCTACAATAATGGCATGCACTGTTTTCTTGCTATTTGTGCATATATTGTGAAAGTAAACTGTCTGTGAAAATTCAAAGAAAGCAGACAATGCCTGCCCTTTCTTATCCTTTATCATTTATGTCAGCAGTGTCAGAAGGTTCCTCTGCCCAAATATTCTGTTCTGCTTTCTTTGCCCCTGAAACATTGCCAACTATTTATCTTTACTCCTTAGGGTAGCTTCTGCCCAACAACTTGTGGCATTGCAGATTTCCTTAAAAAATACCATCCTGCCGTGGATAATGACCTACAGGAAATGGAGAGAATTTTGCAGCGGATTTCTAATGCCACAGTAACAGCAGACCATCTGATTCAACACATCCAAGGCCTCTATCCTTCAGACAAGCAGACATTACCGAGTGAGCATATAAAAATGAGTATACAACTGAAAAATATTATTCATGTGGTTTTCTTTTGTAAATTTGCCTAACTACAATTATTTTGTACCTTTTCTGTTTTACAGATTCAATTGATGATTTCACTCAAAGGTCCAGGAAAATAATTGAAGAAATTATCAGATATGAAAACACTATATTGTCTCATGAAAGTACTATACAGTAGGTATCTTCCACTTCTTTTATCAGTGACAATACAAATTGTTTTGTCAAGTGCCAAAAAGCCTCTCTCAAAAAGGTTTTTTGTGCTCTTGTGGACAGTTATTCCTACACTGCCATTAGTAGCTGCCTAGCAAGACACAGAAGGATCACGAGAATCTGATACTGAATTATCTGCTTACCTGGATAAACCATTAATTGTGCAAGAAGTGCAAGATAAGAATGTCATGATGCCTGGCAATATCTTTATTTATGTTTCTCCTGCTGTGCCAGCTATCCCTAGATTTTTTTCATGACTTTTGGAGGTCATGAGTTCTTGCTGTAAAGCAGATATGTGGAATGTTTGTGCAATCATTCACTCTGGCCAATTTTGCTGCATACATCCATGAAAAATACCTCAGTTGCCTAGTTCTAAATCATAAGTAACTATAAATTCAGTGATAGTCTTTTATAAGTTGACACTGGAAATAAAATTGAAAACATCATTAATGTTTCTAAATCTTAAAGATATGTCTTTGACAGATCTCCACTTCTATGACATTATGTCAAAGTGTCAGATTAGGCATTATGACACTTACAGCAGTTTATTTAGAGCACTTATGTTTTAGAAATACATCCATAATTAAAGAGGAGTTTATAATTTACTTCAGGAGAGCAAAGTAAAACTTCCCATGGAGTTATATTCATCCATTAATTAGTGGTTAGAGTTTTGCTGATTAGAGTCAAGTTTTGCATATGGTTATGTTTTGCATGAGGTTAAGCATGTACTTTCCTATGTTGCCTGTCCTTAACTCTAAATACCAGTGCTAATAGAGGCACCCTGTTTTACAGGGGTGCATGTAGCAGCACGTTAGATACAAGAGGCGTGTATCCAGAGAAATAAATATGTATTACACATTCTCCAACAGCGGATACAACAACTCATTTTTATGTCTCTCTGTCCAGACAGTTGACAGATACACATATAATAAATGGCAACAGGATCACAGACCTGAAAGAGAAGATTGCCCAGCTTGAGTTACTCTGTCAGGAGCCGTGCAAAGACAGGGCTGAAATTCAGGAGACAACTGGAAGAGGTGTGCAAAATGCTTCCTGTATGGTGGAGGACTAATTCAGCTACAAGTGCTGCCACTTGGCATGACAGCAATGATTTACTTGTTATCTTACGGGTCATAGACTTCTGTAAAGATACATAAAATGGCTAATTATAAGACCAGTCAGTACAAGTTAGATGCTCTGCAGGCCAGGATTCTGGTGGAACGTAGTTCTTGCTTGGCCTTTTTGGCCAAAATACGATCATCCTGAAATGTGTGCTAAACATGAGGGGCATGACTAGAGTTTCCATGGACCTGGGACAAAGAGAAGATAACTCATTATCACATTTCTACTTAGCCATGTGGAAAAAAAATATTATTCCGTTAGGTCCAGAAGTGTCTTTCTTTGTTACTGTAGAAATTAATGCAATGATTTTTTAAACTGTTTAAACTCTACATGAGACTAAATTAATATTCACTTTACACAAGTCCTGTGACCCTTGGTAGGATTTTTTATGGCAATGACATGGAAGTATGTAAACTAAATAGCTAACTTTGCAACAATGGTATTTAGAAAAACTTATACTAAGGAAGTTACAATATAAAATAAATGTGAGGATAGAATTGTAGCTACATTGAACATTATCTTTACTTCAGATTGTCAAGACATTGCAAATAAAGGTGCAAGGAAAAGTGGTTTGTACTTTATCAAGCCTCAAAGAGCCAAGCAGTCATTCCTAGTCTACTGTGAGATTGACTCATATGGCAACGGCTGGACAGTACTACAAAGGGTATGCCACTTATGTATTATTGCTATAAACAAACTTATTGCATCAGCACTGTTTTTATTTACCTACATATGATACATATCTTTTTGACTGAGGTTTTTTTGTTTGTTTGTTTTTGGTTTCTTGGTTTCTTTCCCCAGAGACTGGATGGGAGTGAAGACTTCAGTAAAAATTGGGTTCAGTACAAGGAAGGATTTGGACATCTGTCTCCAGATGACACCACTGAGTTCTGGCTGGGCAATGAAAAGATGCATTTAATAACTACACAGTCCACTCTGCCGTACACCTTACGTATAGAGCTGGAGGACTGGAGTGGCAAAAAAAGGTATATGCTTGTGATGCTTCTGAAAATGACAGCTTAAAACCTACTGCTCCCACTGCTGCATCAGTTTGTACTAATAAAAGTTTGCTCCTGAAAAATTATGAACCCTTGGACCAGCTAACATGTGCATGGAACTGCTTTGGCTCCTGAACTTACAGCTGTGACAGCAGTCACTGGGTGTGACTTGCTGCCAGGCACACGTGCCTGTCAGGAGGTCACATGCTGTCAGCACACATTTATTAGGCAGAAAGAATCTGTTTCTTCTCTTCAAGTTTCTTTGTCTTACATATCTTATGGACTAAATTATCATTATAGGTCCCTTCTATTCTGTTCTGTTCTGTCCTATTATTTTATTTTTTTATTTCTATTTCTATCATGAACATGGGAGATTATATATATATACATGTGTGTATCTGTGTGTATGTGTTGATAATGTAGATATTTCATACATCACTGAAAACTAGTAATCAGAATGTATGTCTGATACTGGAGCACAAAAGTTGATTGGATGTGTGTCACTGAACTGAGGCCCACAGTTACATAAAAACAATTCCTTTTAAAATGCTAGGATGCAATAAATGCCTTTTTCTGCAGTTTTAACACAGATGTGTTTTTCATTTGTGCATGTGCTGGGAATGCAACGTGCTTACTCAGCATTGCTCTCTGTTCACAGCACTGCTGACTATGCTGTATTCAGAGTGGGAAGTGAAGAAGACAAGTATCGACTGACTTACGCCTACTTCATTGGGGGTGAAGCCGGGGATGCCTTTGATGGATACGATTTTGGAGATGACCCAAGTGATAAATCCTATACCTACCACAATGGCATGCGGTTCAGTACTCATGACAATGACAATGATAACTATGAAGGCAACTGTGCTGAGCAAGATGGATCTGGGTGGTGGATGAATAGATGCCATGCTGGCCACCTCAATGGCAAATATTATGTAGGTAAGGTGTCTTCTAAGTGCTTATAATCCAGGACACCACATTTCAATGACAAAGGAAAATGAGTCACATTTATAGAGTACACTTTGCCTTCTGGATTTTCCAAAGCTGGCATAGCTCATTTTTTGCAATAACTGTTAACACCAGTAGTAGGAATTTATGACCGCTCTCCATTCCAAAGTAGGAGAATCAAAATAGGAGGAGAAAGGTGGTGAACAGGGTCTGTTTGGACACCCAGGGATGCCATGGAGATGTCAGGACCAGAAAAATGTATGGGCACAGTAACTACTTTAGAAAGCAACCAACTGTTTTGCTCCAATTGGTGTTTCTTAGGTGGCGTGTACACAGCAGAAGATGCTGGTCCATCTGGATTTGACAATGGCATTATCTGGGCAACCTGGCGTGACCGGTGGTACTCCATGAAGAAATCTGCAATGAAAATCATCCCATTCAACAGACTGTCAGTAGATGGACAGCAGCACAACTTAGGCAATGTCAAACAGGTTCGACCAAAGGGCTGAAGAGATACTTAAAATGAACATAGAACATTGTAATAATTTCAAACACTGAGCATGGACAGCTGAAGCTAAGCCCACTGCATCTTAGAGAAGTTGGCTTTGTTTACCATTTTGTCACAGAAGTATTAGTACTTTGATTTTAGTGCACCTTCTACATTACAGTTTCTTTTAATGGATAGATAGATAGATAGATAGATAGATAGAAAGATAGATAGATAGACAGATAGATGCATAGTCTTTAATAGTCCCTTGCCTTTGTGTATTTTAAATGCTACATTTTTAGTTCCGAACCAATATAACTATGTGTGAACACTATCAACATATCATCATAGTCTTACGTACTTCTTTCATTAGAAGAATATTAATATTCTCTTTTTTTTTTTTTTTCTGTTTTAGGTTGGAGACGCATAAAGGACAATTTGGCAAGACAAGTCTGAACAGGAAAAGCAAATCTTTTCTGTCTTAGACACTGAACTTAGCAAACATTACACAGTTCAGTTTTGACTGTAAAACAGCATTGACTGTAAGATACTCAAACCTCTTCTGTGAGCAGTGCTTACCTCTGTAGATGGTTGTTTTTTCTGCACATATTCTCAATACATTTTTGATTATTACAAAAAAAGTCTGAGTTTGTTATCTGTGGTCCACAGCTGGCCAAACAAGACAAAGAAAACTTTTGATAGTTGGATCAAACGTATTTGATTCAGTCATTCCTGAGTTTCACACCAGCAGTTTCTGCTCTTTGTTAAGAAGCGTGTGTTCGACCTATTTCTCCATAAATGTGAATAGTATCCATAAGTTTTCAGGTTTTCTAATAAAATTGCTTGGTGACATAGATCAAAGTACATAGCAAGTTGAGAGTAGTCTATTTTGCTGCTGAAGTCTTAGCTTACCACAAAATAATTAATACATTTTCAGTTGGGATGTTCTAGGTAGTATCAATGACCAAGAACAGGTATTTTACTCCACACCATACATATTAACAAGTTTCTCAAATTTTGCTCAGAATAAGTTTCATTTGCTATATGACACATAGTAGTACACTGTACAGCTGTTATTCCCACATACCCCTCTTTTTTTCCGCCAATATTTAAAAATTACTTCAATGTATTCAGTGCCATGGAACCAAAAAATGTTAAAATTTTCAGCAGAAATTAATTGCATTAAACTTGAATTTTCTTTCTCTGGATCTGACAATAATTTGCCATGTGACCCATATAAGCAAATCCACAGCACAGATCGTGACCAGCAAAGAGTTTGCAATGCTGTCTGAATGTACCTTCTCAAAATCTGATGAGCGAATTTGAGGGGTGTGTAAGCAAAGCCCTCAGGTGTGTAAGGTTTGTGGATAAATTGCTCAATGAAAGATACACTCAGAGCTAGAAATTATCACTATCTCAAGCTGATGCATTAAAAAGTGAAAGGGGAAGTGTATCCTGGTCTTTATTTTTAGCTACTTATGAAAGACCAGAACTTTGCCTGGTATCTCTAAATAGCACATTCAAGTGCTTTATTTTAGAGACAGGAGGACATTGCAGTGATACAAGAGACCTTACAAGCAGTTTATGCTGCCTCAACATTTTCCGGTTTTGAGGCCCAGATGTCTCTTGAGGCTGGTGCTGAGTATCCTCCCTGGATCTGAGTCTCCACAGCATGATAAACTGCCTATGCCTTCTCATTTTCACTAAAATTTTGGCATTGTCCAATCTTTACTCTCAGGCCAAAATCTAAGAGAGAATGAGAGAAGAGAAGAAGGCATCATTACCTAGGGTCAGATGAGGTTAACAACAACTTGAAAAGAGGGATGACCCCTCCACACCACTGAACTGGTATATTTGCACAATTCTGTTTGCACCCATGCAACCAGCAATGATGCACAGCTCACTGCCAGCCTTGACACTCAATTCTTCGCCAAGCAAAGCAGTTTTCCTGAACATTTTGTGCTGTAAGGCCTCTCCCATGGCTCCATGGAGCTGAAGCAGTATGTGTAGAGAGGCTGGAGAGAAAGATGCAAGGGAAGGTCTTCTGATTCTGCAAACAGCCACTTGAGTAGCATTGATTGAATCGCTTCCACTTTTTGTTTTCAATTTATGCTACCTATGACATCCCTTTAAGTTGATATTATTTATATATTTTCAACATGGATTAAAAAAATATTCCTTTCACATCTGTCACTATGATATCTGTATTTACATCTGTTAGGTCAGAATTGTTATTGCCTCTCCTGGTTTAGATTTTGCCTGCAATTTGATGACAATCTCCTGTAATTACACACATTTCGTGGATATGAGCTGGCATTTTACGGATTTCTCACCATAACTAAGATCGGCTTATTCTTCCAGTTGGTTTGTTGATGGGTGTCTTTAAGTTTTCACAAATCATTTTAATCTCTGGAGAGGAGCATTTGCTCCAGTGGTCAGAAGTGTCAGAGTCAGGAAATCCAAGAAGCCTAATCTTTCAATGAGGTCCTATGTCAGAGTTAATCAGTGAGATCAGTGAGTCTTCAGGATCCCAGCCCACTGTTGTGTTTTCTGGGCCCTGAAAGAAATCTGGCAAGACTCATGCCTCTGGAAGCTGCTTCCTATGGTATCCAATCCCCTATCTATCAGAAGGAGGTCAGAAAAGATCTCCTGTTTCTTCTACCTCTTAAAAATAGAATAATACTCTTAGTATTATTTTTTGCAAGCAAGTATAATGCAATTGAAATTACTGCCCCTATTTTGTGTACTGAGAGCTGAGTATATTTCTCTTTTCTAAATTGTTTTTATCATACACGACCCTTAGACCATAGCCCATAGTAAAAGTTACCTGTATTTAGAAAAGTATGTACCTGTATGTACTTTATAAAAATTTATTAAAAGATTTGGTAGCCTTTCTTTCCCACCTTGACCTTGCAGTGATTCTTCCAAAGAACACTGTAGCACAAAAAAGGAATCTCACTCCAAAGGCAAGGGAAAAAAAGTGAATGAGGAAGAGATAGAGGAAGGAAGAATCAAATAAAGTGTATGGACTTCTGGGTCCCTCAGTTCTGGGATATTGCATGGGGAAAATGTGGGACAAAGTGCTGGGATTGACTAGTAATGACTTCAAAAGGGTTAGGTAGTCTGAGGAGCATATGAAGAGAGTAAAGATGAGAGCTGAGGCTGAAAGGATGAAGTCTAAGACAAAGCATCCATAGATGGGTCATGAATGAGCAGGTAGAAGCAGAAGGCACCATTTGGAAATTGATGGTAGGGCAGGAGACAGAGAGTCCTGGGCAAACAAGGTGAGGCTCACATCTATAGGGCATACAAACCACCTCTAAATCCCAAACTCCCCAACTGTTACTGTGGCATTCAGCCAAGAGCAGGACAGATGAAGTAGTGAACCGCACTTCTGTCCTTTGATCCTGAATTAAAGTTAAATCCAAAGTTTATCTAGCTCTTGGCCTCCCGTCTCTCAAACAAACACCGGTAGAAGTGACTGAATGATTGCAACATGAAAGCAGAGGTACAGGCTGAAGGTCAGGCACAGATTCAGCCCCTAACTGTAAAGCCTGAGAAGCTCCTCCTTCATTCCAGCTTTCCCCAGCAGTTGCCTTAGCAGCAACCAGGAAACCCCTCATAGCTTACCTAATGTTGATGATCAGATATAATTTTTTTTCCAGTCCCTCTAGCCTTGGTGGCCGAGTTTTATTTGGACCAGAGTTAAGTTTACTGTATTTGAGTGTCACCAGAGACCTGTGCCATCCTTCAGGGTCAGAAGAGGTCTGGAACATGCTGTGTGCCATGTCCCCTGTTACCCTGGTGACCTGTGCCTGGAACACCACCTAGCAAATTGTCACATCATCTGTCAGCATGGCTGAAAAGGCAGAAATTCTTCTGCTTTATGTGTTCTTACTACTGTTGATTTTTAAGGGGTACTAAATTACAAATATAAAGTTATTATTGATGATCACAAAATCAAGCATCAACAAACTGGGAAAAGTTAGAACCAAAGGGACATATCTGATCTGCATTATGAAGGATGCTTTAGTTGTTGCATAGATTGTAACACAGAGAGTTAGCAAGACAGGGTGAGGTACAGTGGCCCCTTACTTACAGCTGATACCCTGCAGAATTAGGTGCTATTCCTGCCCTGATCACCCAGTTCCTGTGGGACCAGAGGCAAGACAATCACGTGTGTCAGAGCTGGCTGCCAGCTATTCCTCCTGAGCTGCAGTGCACAGAGAGTGCTGCCAGCTGCCAGCTGCACATAGCACGTGCTCTGAAGACTCCAGACTATCAAAGTGGATCCCCAACATTAATAGCTACTTTTTGACTTAACCTTCTCACCTAGATTCTAAACTGTGAAAAGAGGAAAGTCATGGCCAGGGAATGAATGTAATGTACCATAGGAAAACCTTGAAGCTTTAAGCAATCTGCTTCATCTGACAACAAAAAGAGTATACACCTCTAGGCAGATGCTTGCCTATGGAGCACCATCTCCATGCTCAGTGTGAGGCAGAAGGGGTTCAGTGGAAGAAATATCTCATGTGATCCTGTGGTAAAGCACAGTCCATGACTGTATGTCCAACGAGAACCCATGAAAGTTGCACCTGCAATTCTTGCGTTCCTAAGCATGAGGATAACATGTGATTTTTCACTAGACTTTTGTATCTATTATAGAGTCAAAAATTGAGCTTTTTTGAGTTTAAGTGGGAGATTCTCCATGGACCTCAGTATGTTTTGTTCAACACCAACATGCAGACAAAGCAATTACTTCCTTTTTCAAATATCAGCTCTTTGTTTATGCAGCTAAATGCCCATCACACTGAATGTCTGTTTTCCAGCAGGTAAGCACTATTGATCTCATTAGTGCTGATATACATCTTCATTGACTGTCCAGTTACAAGAAACAGTTTTAGACAGAATGTTTTCCTGGAATTCTTGGTGTTGCCAGCATGTTTGTGTTGAACAAACTTATCTGGAGCAAATAACACCAGAAACTTGTGCAAGAGTCCTTAAGTAATCACTGAAAGGGGAGGGGAGCATTTGGTGTGTTTTTTTCTACAAATAGAAGGGAGCATAATGATTAATCTCAGCTTCATATTCCGGTTTAAATTGCACCAAAAGACAGGCAAAGAGCATCCTTTTCAGTCACACTTCTTGCTTTTCTCCTGAGGATGATACCTGTGAGGATCCTTTGTGTGTTCCTGTGCCTCAGCATAGCCTGGGTATGAATTTGCTTGCTTGGTTATTTTTGTATCTTTCTGTTTTGAATAGTAAGCATTTATTTAATGTTCATTTATGAGATAGATAAATTTTGTCTATCACCTAGCTTGTAAAATTCAATGCACACACATATGCAGCAGCTTCATCACTGATGAAGTTTCATCAGTACTTTTGGAGTATGCAGCTGTCTATAGTTTTGCTTAACTTGGTTTTGCTGAATCTGCCTGCCTTCAGGATCAGCAAAGCAAATCCATCAGCATGAATTCAAACATACATAGGTGATGCTCTAAGTCTTAAACATAAGTGGCTGGATGCTAGTGGCTCCAGCCATTCAGGGATATTTATGCTTTTTGGGATGAATTGTGTTTTACTTTGGACAGTATTTCAGCAGGATTTTCTACCTACAGATGACATGCAATACCATTATTATGAAAGACACATTTAAAAATAAGGACTCTTGTAGCAGCAACATCAGCTTAAACTAGAGCTAAGTAGAATTAAATTTTTGATGAGGAAGGACATAAACTTGATTTTCAACTGTGCTAATATAACCTTTATTTTTACCCCCGCATTGAGGACTCAGTCCATAATCTTATGCTATAATCTTTACATTTTTCTTTGTGACAGCTGTTTTTTTTAAAGAAAGTGCCTGTTTTAACAAATGTCAGAAATTATAGGAAGCAGTTGGGACAAAACAGAAGCAGTCGTATTGGAGGTATCAATGCCTAAAGGATATTTTTGGATATATGGGCTACTTTTAGGAGGCACTTGGGCCTGATCAAATCATTAATTTATCAAATTACTGAATTTGAATCTGCAGATTTTAATAAAGACATTCCAGTTCCTCAGAGTAGTTCTGACCCTTCAGGCTAGAATTAGAATCACTTTCTCAGCTTCAGAATTAATCATCAGTCATAATAAGAAGTAGTCATTAATATTTTCAAGCATTAATTATAATGCTTGAAAAGCACAAAAACTGCACAGAGGATTCCAGTCAGACCTAATTACATCTTAAGGCCTAAAGGCTTTTTTATTCTTTAATGAAATAAAATAGGTCTTTTACTAAGTGATAACACTGTAGGAATCTTTATCGTGTTTTGGCCTGGAATTAGCTTGCATATATCACATTTTCCTCTCAGGTTTGAAGGAAAACTTGGCATTTTTATTTCTCTTCTTTCCATTAGCACAGTGAAATCCATCCATCACTGAAATTCTTTTTTAAATTTTGTTAGTAGCAGGTGGTAAAGTGACAGTAAGAATTTTAGAGTATTGCAGCTAATGGGAATATTATTTTTAAAGTACTTACTTTTACTTTTCCAGTTTCAGTCTAATTTCAAGTTAATTTTATATTTACACACAGGACAAAATATTTCTGTGGAATGATATTGTCATTATATATCCTGAGCATCAGTAGCTCTCTACAAAAAAGCATTAATTTTAAGAGATGTAAAACTTTATTCTGACAAAGCAAACAAAAACATATCTTACAAGAAATGTTGGAATAAAATCCTTGCAGTGTTGGGTGTGATGCTTACCAGCTGTGATTGCCCACCAGCTGAGTGTTCAACATCAGCATTGTGTTTCTGCTCCTTTGTTCCCTTAAGCTCGGTTTTACTTTTCCCCTTTTTCCTCCTGGCAGGCACAAGATGGAGAGAGTACCTTTCAACAGGTGGGTGCAGGAGTGCGTGGTCCCAGGATTGTGGAGCACAAGTCCCAGTCCAGCTGCCAGTCTGAGAAGAGCTGGCCCATCTGTGCGGATGATGACTGGGTGAGCGATTAACACTGGGGCGAAAGTGGGACCCCTCTGTAGGGCACCTGTGGGCCTCAGCTGTATCAGCAGCTGGATCACTACATCAGGTGCCACAGGCCAGCACAGGGTTCAGCATTAGGGCCGAGGTAACACTTCAGGTCGGGGCAGCCTGCACAGATCTCCTGGAGGAAATGAAGAAATGAAAAACTGAAGACAAAAGAAACAGGGAGAAGTTTGCAGTGGTGCAGAATGAGAAGAGAAAGTAAGTCTGGAGAAGAAGGATTAAATAAACAAAGGCTAACCCTAGAAAAACCTAAGAACTACTTCTTTTCAGAATTTTGCTATTGCCACTTTTGGAGTTCGTAAAAGAAAGGCACCAGAAAGAGTTGTGCGAAAAAGAAAAGAAGCAGCTAGAAATCACATACACTCACTAGTTAATGTTTAGGAAGTCAGATTACAAGATGCTTGATAGAAGTTTCAAAACAATTGACTAGATGTCTTTGTATATAAATTATTAATTTCTCTCTTTCTTGCTTCTTGCATCTCAGTCCTTTTCTATGCTACATTTATTTGATGACTTCTTGTCAAAGAGCTTAAATCTGTCAGAACATTAAGCTTTTCTGAGGAAAACTGCTTAAAAATGCTGGCCTCTAACATCCTCCCTCAAACTGGATGACAGGCTTCTTACAGCAGACCTTTAAGAAACATATATATATACAAAACATCTCACCTATGAAGAACAGAGGAGAAGAGAAACTAAAGGTTGGTTTGTTACTCACCCCACAGTTACAGCAGGTTTCTGAGGATGTGCTTCATTAATTTCATCATACAAGATGTTTACTTTTGAGGATTTTAGCACAATTATTTCCCTCTTTCAATTCTAGGGTACCAAATGTCCATCAGGATGCAGAATGCAAGGACTGATTGATGAAAAAGACCAGGAGTTTAGTCAGAGAATAGAAAAAATCAAGAAGCTGCTCTCAGATAATCAAAACAACTATAAGAAGTCAAATCAGATAATTGTGGAAACTGTAAATACACTAAAACCAAACCTGGACAGTGCTCAGGGTGAGTACCTTGTGCCCAGTTTTATGATCCATTACTGAATTACTACTTTTTTGTGAATAAGCCATATGTAGTGAAAGTACAGACTGCACTGGATATTATTAACAAGAAACAGAACAACCATAATAATAGACTCTTAACCAGTTAGCAGAAATCAATTTAATTTTAATCCGCTCAGTACTATGAGAAGTATTTCTCAATTATGTGTTTAATTACATATTTTAAAATATGATGCATATTTAGGAAAGAAAAGCTCATGGGCATAGCTGACTGTGAGACATTTTTGTTTCAGAGCTTGATGAGACTTATGGTCGCCTGTCAGGAGAACTGAGACGGAGAATTGTGACATTAAAGCAGAGAATTGTCACTCAAGTGAACAGAATTAAAGCTCTGCAGAACAGCATCCAGGAACAAGTGGTGGAGATGAAGCGCTTAGAGGTAGGTGTCTGTTATGCACTTCCCATCCTTTCCAGGGCTTAGCTACAGAAAGGGGACCTGTCCAT
Source organism: Cichladusa arquata (assembly GCA_026413545.1). Lineage (NCBI taxonomy): Eukaryota > Metazoa > Chordata > Aves > Passeriformes > Muscicapidae > Cichladusa > Cichladusa arquata. The sequence goes on along the minus strand of JAOTQP010000002.1, from coordinate 1,129,529 downwards.
TATGGTGAGCACTGCTCCAGCAGTGGGAGAAAACATGGTACAACTCTCACAGGATCTGACTTGCTGAGACAAATGCCCAAATTAGTTGCTTTCTATCCATCCTAGTTTTCTACTTCTGCTCTATAGGAACCAGAGTGAGTTCCATGAGGTCCTAGTCCCATCTGCTGCTTCTCTCTCAGGCCACAAGGATGCTCCATCAGCTGATAACTGCTTCTGTATGAGGCGTTTATCCTCCTGTAAGGAGTTGCTGAGTAGTTAGAAAGGGGACATACTCTGTCCATATCCAGTGCTGCCACTGCTGCCCACAGCTAGGGTTGGCATTAAAACCTGTGTTCCCAGGTTGCAGCCAATTCTTCTGATGGTAATACAAGGAAAAGTTCTGACACAAACAGTGGTTTTGCTCAAAGGCTCATTTTAATTCCTAGAACAGAAATCCATCATTTGGATCATTTGAGAAAATAATGGTAACCCCAAGATGTCAGACCTCACAGCAGGGCCATGACAGAGTCTTCCCCTCTCTTTGGAAGGCTCATTTCTACCCCAGTCCCCATGGACCATGTCCAACTCTGCAGCACTCCTTCCAAAACCGGAAAGACACCTCTAAACCCCAAAAATAAAGGTAGCAGAGATTGGGAACCTTCTACAATATTCTTCTCCATGGAACTCATGTGCATGGTGCTATTGCACATTTTGTATTTACAATGGAAATAAACCTATGATGATATCAAAACCAAACTTTGAAAAAGCTCAGCTGTAGGTAGGAAGGTACTGGGGCAGCTCTCATCTTTTCCCTGTTCAGCAGAAGATATCCTTGCTTGAGAAAGTTGGGAAAGCTCCCTAATCAAATTACTTCTCTCTGCTTATGTAGGTGGACATTGATATTAAGATACGAGCTTGCAAAGGAACCTGTGCTAGAAGTTTTGATTACAAGGTGGACAAAGAAAGCTACGAAAACATCCAGAAGCAGCTTGCCCAAGCCAACTCCATCAACTTGCACCCAGAGCTCCAAACAACCACCTTGAGCACACTGAAAATGAGGCCACTTAAGGACTCTAATATTCCTGATCATTTTAAGCATAAGCCTCTGCCAGAAATGCAAGCTCTGAACATAATTAATGACATCAAGCAGATGGAAGTGGTATTAGAAAGATCAGAAACAGATGCAAAACCCTCCCGAGGCGACAGCTCATATCACACGGCAGAATCAAGGGGGGATGAATCTTCATACCCCAGCAAATTAGTTATTCCTACTCATGGGAGAGAAACCTTTAGTCCGGGAGACAAAACCTCCTCCAGTGTTCGTAGATGCACCAAAACTACCACCACAAAAATTGTCTCTGGGCCTGATGGCACTAGAGAAGTAGTTGAGAAAACAGCTTCTTCTGATGGCTCAGACTGCTCTTATTTACCTGGAAATATTGGGAGGGAAGGGAGCACCTATCATTTTAGTGGTGCAGATGGCTTGCACAAGCTAGAGACTCTATTCCCTGAGCTAGAGTCATTTTTTACCCCTGACTCTCCATCCACTGCTACTAAGCACGTTAGCGGATCTAGCAGCTTCACAACCAGCAGACGTACAACTGGCACAGGCAGTAGCCACATAGGTACAGGAGTATCCAGTCATTCAGGGACTTATGGGGGAAAAGACAAATTTGGAGACTTAGGAGAGGAGGAGGAAGATGACTTTGGAAGACTTCAGCCATCTGGATTCCCATCTGGCAGTGCAAGTCACTCTAAGACTGTAGCGACAAGCTCTTCTAGTTTCAAGAACAAGGGAGGCTCTACTTTTGAAACCAAATCAGTAAAGACCCGTGAAATAAATGAGCAGCTAGGTGGGTTGGAACATGATCAGAGTGCAGAGGATACCCCAGACTTTCAGGCACGCAGCTTCAGACCGTCAGGAGGGAAGCGAAGGACACCCAGCACTGGGAAAGGTAGTTATTGAGGTAATGGAGCCAAACTCCATCAATAACCAAACTGACAGATTGATTTTAGATACTGTAGTACAACAGTGTGATGATTAAATGTGTTTTGTTTGTTACCACCTCAGAAACATAAGGGAAAATATTTCATTAATACTTAGGCATTATGTAAACAATTCACAATTTAAAGAATATGTAGTTTTCTTTCCTGAATTCTTTTTAATTTTGCCTGTCACTATACCTAGCATAGTCCAAGACGTGTTTAACAATTTTCCTCTGAGCTATTGGTATTTGGATTCCTCTGAACCTTTCATTAAATTTTGCTGATAACTTCTGTCAAACCAGATCAACTTTTTTTTTTAGACTGTGATGATATCCGCCAGAAACACACTTCTGGTGCCAAAAGTGGCATTTTCAAAATCAAGCCAGCGGGATCCAATAAGGTTTTGTCAGTTTATTGCGACCAAGAGACCACTTTGGGAGGATGGCTATTGATCCAACAGAGAATGGATGGATCAGTGAATTTTAACCGGACCTGGCAAGACTACAAGAAAGGTTTCGGCAGCGTGGATGGCAGGGGGCAAGGAGAGTTTTGGCTGGGCAATGAAAACCTACACTTGCTGACTCAGAATGATACTCTCCTTCGGGTAGAGTTAGAGGACTGGGATGGAAATGCTGTGTTTGCAGAGTATCTCGTACAGGTGGGGTCTGAAGCTGAAGGGTACACCCTTGCTGTGTCTTCCTACGAGGGCACTGCCGGGGATGCCCTGATCTCTGGCTGGCTGGAAGAGGGCACCGAGTACACATCCCATGCCCAGATGAAGTTCAGCACTTTCGACCAGGACCAGGACCATTGGGAGGAGAACTGTGCTGAGATGTATGGGGGGGGCTGGTGGTACAACAGCTGCCAGGCTGCCAACCTCAATGGCATTTACTACCTGGGGGGCCACTATGACCCCAGGTACAATGTCCCCTACGAGATCGAAAATGGAGTAGTCTGGCTGCCATTTAAAGCCTCTGACTATTCCCTAAAAACTGCTAGAATGAAAATCAGGCCCATAGAAACCCTGTAGAAAGACAGGCCTTTAATGCATGTTAGGCTACAAGTTGAAAAAATTTTTTATATATGTATGTATGATGTACCTTTACCCTGTGAATTTGAAGTCAACTGAGCACATTTGGAGATTTAAAAATAAACAATGATTAATTATCAACAAGACTTTTTTGATCTTATTTTTAACTGACAAGGAAATATTGATTTAAAAACCCTTTTGATATGAAATTATCTATATCTATGTCAAGTCAAGCTCACACCTTGACTTGAGATAAAAACTTTTAATTTGAATTATTTACTTTGTTTTAGGAGTGTTAAAGAATGAAAAATATTTAGAAGTATGTCCACAATGAAATCCTGCCTCCATTGACATGGACTGTGAAAGTCTAACCAGGTTCAACATTCACACACTCATTTCCATTTCAAGGGGAGCACAACACAGTGGGAGTCAGCTCCCAGAGCCAAGGGTGGTGTGGGTTCTCACTTTTGCCATATACCTAATATGGAGTATGCTTTGATAAAGAATGCATGCATTTTAGGACTCACTTTTAAGAATCTCCTAGGCTTTGATTTTATAAATATGGACATAGACCTTCCATTCCACTGATGAATCATAGATAGATTACCATGCATACTTGTAGCTCCAAAATAAGACAATTCCATGATAACTCATCAAAATGCAACTCCCAAAACAGGCTATTATTTCCCAGCAACCACTAAAAGGTTGTGACTCTAACCAGAACACACAAGATGAGGAACCATCTGAATGTTTTTCAGCACATGTGCCAAGCAAGGATTCTTCTAAGGATAAGAGGTTTAAATCAGCTTGCTGACAGTGTGTGGTAAGGATCTTTTAGAAAAAAGCTAGCTGCATGGAATATCAGTTATACTGGTCACACAATTACAGAAGACCACATTGTATTTACCTTTATACCTTATGGCATAAAATTACACAATATTTACAATGTTTACTATTTCTGTGCTTCTAGAAAGAAGCATGAGCAAACATTCTTACCTCTAATCTCACTGACGTGTTGCATACCATTTAACAAGATCATCAAATACTGGCAAAGCAGCTCATTTTAGCCTTTTTTTCCAGTGCTTCTCAAATACAGCCACTGTCCAACCTTTTTGGAAAGATTGCTGAAGAGCAAAGACATCTTTACAGTCATGTGTGAGGAGGTGTCTGTGCTTTTGGAAAACGGGTTTCCACTTGCACATTCTATTTTTCTTCCTTAGCCTCAGTGGAAGCCTGCCTGTGTGGATGCTGAACATTTGTGCTTCTTTAGTGAGAAGGGGCCATTATGTCTCCTTCTTGTCCTCCTGGGCTTCACAGATTAAATAAACACCAAAGGTTTCAGGTGGGATCCATCCACCCCTAGTGATCTGGGTCCCTTCCTTTGTGGAGGAAGGCATCCTCTTTGAGAAATGTTCATCCTGTCTACCAGGGTTGGGAAGTCTTGTCTTTGTCTGCTCAAGGGAGCATAAACTACTAGGTTTGATGAAATACTCAACCTCCACTACTCTATGACTGCAGACATTAATTACTCTAGTCCCATGATAGGGAATGTGTGAAAAACACGTATGTGTGAAAGCAAGTATGTGAACCAGGTCCCAGAAAAGGACATATTTTATTCAGCAACAGGATTTGAGCTAAGGGACCAGTGACCTACTCACTTGTTCAATATTCTTTTAACTTTTATTCCTTCTCAACTTGATACACAGGTAGTTACTGTTATTTTTTATAATATATAAAAAATCCTGTCTCTTATTTAGTGGAATGCATTTCCTTCTCCACAGATTATGCATAAATACTTAGGAATAATATGAAGAACATTATAGTTTCAAGTTTTTATTAGTTTTTAGAAAATATTTAGAAATAATCCTCTCCCCTTTAAAAGAGATACAAAAGACCTTTATAAAAGAGTGAAACAAGTTGGTTTTATTTTATCAGTGTTATTCTATAATAGTTAATTCTACCTTGTGCACAAATGAAAAATTGAAAAAATAGACTCATGAGTTATTTTCATCGTACATATTCAGATTTACTTTTGACACAGCTTTTCACTTTAGGTCACAATATGGTTGTACATACAGATTTGGTAATATGTAAAGATAAGAATGAGTACCATGCTAAAAAGATAACCATGTACAAATACTAAAAGAAACTCTCTGATTCTGTACATTTTAATAATGACTACTGTGGAAAGTATGGTCGGATTTTCATGCTCATCTTCTTCATTGAATACCACGACCCTTTCCAGTTCATCCATACAACACCATCATCTGTCCCATGTTTTGCCATGTCCCAGCTATAGGTCCCTCCCCAGTAGTATCTGCCATTGGGGTTGGCTGAGTGGCAGCGGTTGTACCACCATCCACCACCATCTTGTCTGGAGCACTGTTTTCTTGCATCCAAAGTTAACCTGATGAGGGGAAAAAGAAAAGGTGTTGAGAGTGACATCTGTAATATAGGCTAACAGATCAATAGAGTACATATACCTGCCCATGTACGGAAATTTTCAAACCACAATAAACAATTTAAGTTCTCTCTGAACTTTCTATAAAGGACTGACCATCACAAGTGTGTGCTACACAGTACACTCAGAAGGTAAAGCAGCTAAGAAAAACAAATCAAATTTTAGGTGCACCCCTTTGGGAATGTGATTTTAGTTTACTGATTGATAACTACAGTTACTTGCAGTTCATAATAACAACTACAGTTCTCAATTAAATTTAAACATAGAAAGCAATGAGAAATGTATGTCTTCCCCAACCTAAACAATTCCTTTATTCATGAATATGTAATCAGGTATTAAGCATAGATTAGAGATACAGTGCTTTATTATGTACTTTATAAGTGAGCTCCTGTCTTCTGAGTAGGCAGAACATTGCTTTTTAAATGGATATGCTACCTGCCTCTTTCTTCAGGACACATAATATTTTACTGGAGTGAATACCCATATTTCTACTTGGTGTCCTCAGCACTGCTGCTGTCAGTCTCTGACTATTGCATCCAGATTTGCTGCTTTGTCTGTGGTAAGTCATTCATGGAATATATAAAATTCAGCATGCTCACTTCTTACTTGGTCGTGGACTGTCATCAACCTAATATATAGTTTTACCTGTCCTTGGCTATGCCAAGAGAACTGCATAGACATTTAGCTGGAAACTTGCAGGGATATACCATATTTTGACATACTACAAAATGCTGCGACAATTAATGGCAAATTACAGAAGTATTCTACATTCAGCTCTATTTTTATTTTAAATGTCTAGTGAAAGTACATACCATCCATCATTGTCTCTGTCATAAGTACTGAAGTACATGCCATTGTGAATTGTCATTGTCCTGTTTTCTCCATGCAATTGGGATGCTCCTTCCATCAGCGCGTTGCCTGCAGTGCCTTTGTAATTACTAACTGAAAGCTGATACTTGTTTCCTTCATTCTGTATGGTGAAACCTCCATAATGAGCAGATACTTTATCACCATTCCAGTCCTCCATTTCAATTAAAACTTCAGTGGGCCCTATTTTGGTAAGCTGGCTGATCTTGTCATTTCCAAGCCAATATTCACCTGAGAAGCAACAAGTGAGAGCTTTGTGAAACAGACTTCGCAATATACTTCAAGGCAACTTTATTATTTGCCTATAGTAGTGGATTTGTTTATTTTAAAAAAGTTTAAGAGCTTGAAAAAATAGGAGAAAACTGTTTCTTTACATTTTATGCTCGGTGTTTTACCTGGTGTATCGCAGTAGTTCTTCCCTCCACTCTTGGCAACATTTCCAAATCCTTTTTTATATTGATCCCATACTCTTCCGAAATTAACACTGCCGTCCTGGCGGTTCTGAATCAAAGTCCAGCCTGCAGGAGCAAGAGTATTCAGATTAAATTACCAGAACAAAAGGAGCATCAAATATTAAGACACAGCCCTTTTCATTTCACCTCAGGACCAGAGGGGTATATGGCTTCCTTGCAGCAGGTCCTTCACTGCTTTTGAGCTCAGCTTTGCCCCTTTTGCTCACACTTAAGTAGAACCTTGCTTCATAACGAAAGGTGGAAAAAGCAGAACTTGAAGGATGGCCCTGGTCTTTTGTCAAGTGCATTGGAGCAGGGTAAGAAATGAGCCAGGCTGTCCTTGTCTGCCCACCTATACACCATCCATGATGGTCATAGTAAGATACATACACAATTTATTTCCAGTTTCACTGTAGAAGTATCCTATTCTGCATCAGTAGATGATCTCAACAAGACTTCCTTGAACGAGTCAATCAGATTTAATTATCAAGTAATTACAAAAGGTATAATTTCATATTTCTTTGTATAAAATACAAATTTATAATATTATTTTTGGTAGCATCCATTTATTAATATTTTAACAACATATTATTTCACACTAACCTCCATTATCTGTTTCCATGTCACAGTATACTCTGTACGGCTTGGCAAAAGGATCTGGCTGGATGAGGTACATTTCGGATGTCTCGCCTCCCTTTCTGATGATATCCTCACATTCTGCAAGAATAGAACAGAGACTGTTACTGAAAGGTCTGTGAACTTCGATAGTCTTATCCTTTGGTTTGCTGTTATATGGGAACAGTTTTAAATATCTATAGATAGTATTTTACTTTCATTTTGATTTCTGTAATACATCAAGTGAAAGAATTGTGGAAGAAAGAATACTGCACTGTGCAGCTTTTTCAAAGAGGAATTTCTGAAACTTCAAACTAATTGATGCAACACTGTATACCTTACAATGACTTCTTGAACTAGACAAGTTTGTGAAAGAAGAACCTTTCTTGACTGAAAAAAATCAGGAGCACAACTATGATAGTCACAAATGTATCACCTCCACCTTACAAAGTCCCTGAAGCACATATTTCTTTAAAGTGCTGCTTGTCACTTACGATGACCGATATTGGCTAAGAGGATCTTTGGTCTGACCAGTATAGTGATCCAGAAAAGATTTTTTTTTCATTTAGGATCACTTTTCATCTTTCCTAATACCCTAATCAATTGTACAGGCTTCAGATGCATCCATCAATTTGCACGGTGACATAAATGGGAGAAAAGATGTCATTATAGTTGAATGAATACCTTTGCCTGAAACCACAGGAATATTACAGGAAACAGCACATGGGGAACGACAGTAGTCCACCTGGGTTGCAATAGCATTTTCCAGCTTTTGTATCTTTTTATGTAAAGAATCCACAACTGCACGAAGGACCCTGAGGCTGGATGGGATGTTATTGTCCAGATTATCCTTTATATAACTGTACTGCAATTCCACTTCTGTGTTGAACTGAGAAAGTAAGTTATCATTGTCTAGAAAAGAAAAGAGATGAAAAGCAGATTAGTTTTCAACATATTTCCCAGTTGGGAAATGATGAAGAGCAATTTGTAAGTACAATTTGAGATGCCACTAGGAAGAAAGGCAGGAAGGAAAGCAGGAATGGCACTTCTTTTGCTTACTTTTCTACAGTGTACAAAAACTATGCAGATATTCTCAGGGAAGTGGTAGACATGTACTGATGGTTCTTTGCTAGCTAATAGATTTATCAGTGCTGCTTTACTCTGCCAAGTAGCAGTAATTCCCTTCTTTCTAGGGAGCCATGGTGCCAATCCAGAGGCTGGTCATAAGTGGATTGGATGGACATATGAAAACAGGTAAGGGGAACATGTGAATGATGTACATTTAGAGGCCTCACATGAATCTTGCCTTAGTATGAGATCCATTCCTTTGCCTCTCTCAAAGGATGTTTTTTAAGATTTAAGAGGTCATGGACACAGAACCCTGCTTTGCTAGATATTCCTTGGTATTTTTAATTTTAAGAAGTCCCACTAAAAAGTAACTGTAGGAATGCCAATAAAACTTCAATACCGTTTAAATTAGTCGTTCATAGAAATAGCATACCTTTTTTTTGTTTTTGCCTCTTTACCAATTTATCTTCTAGAACGGTCACATATTCGTAGAAAGTTGAGGAGCTCTCTGAAAGTGTGGCCACTTTAGCTTTTAAATCATTAATAACTGGTTTCACAGTTTTTTCCTGTTTTAACAGTGTAGTTCGTAGTTCACATCCAGTTGGACACAGCACTCCCTTAAAAGAAGGAAAAAGGGCTGTAAAAGTAAAGTTCTAGTCCCATCAGTAAACAGCAGTACCTTTGAACACAGTGAAAAGTTTGTAATGTGAGAACAGGTATTTAAGCATCTAGATAAGCTTTACCAAACTTCATTTGTTGGCAACTTCAACACTCAAACTTGTGCTCAGTCACTAAGATGCCTCTCAGCATTGTTACAGCTTGCATTTTCCAGCAGGGATCATGACAGAGACAGTGTGATTGACTGCTGCAAGGCAGCAAAGAGTGTGCTGGATGTCAGCATGCTGGCAATGCTGTCCCGTAAGCAGGGACTGAGAGTAGACTAGAATTACATTTTTTAACCAATTTTAAGAAAGATATGGCAGGTTGGGGTTTTTTTAGTCTCTAGGTTTCCTTAGGATTGTCTGAAACTGAATCCAGCTCTTCTGCACAGGTTTTTCCTGTCCTTAATAGTTACCTGTGCAAAGCCAGATGGAAGGCACAGGCTAACCCACAGATACTTCTTTTCCTGGTTTACAGTTGAACTCTCATCTCCCCATCTTTGTTGTTGGCTGACTCTGCCACTAATCCCATGGCCTCTGACACATTATCCTTCTGAATGCAGTCCTAGAAAGCCCAAGCAAAGTGAGGAAAAGCTGGACTGCTTTAAATGAATGACCATCCTTTATTTGACAAGGAAAACTCCCGTGTTGGGTGTACTAGAAGGAAAGGACAGTATGCCACCAGCTGTATCAACAGCCAGACACCTACCAGCTCCTCCTCGCCATGCTTGCAGCCTCCAGCATCAGGATAGACTATCCGTTCCTTCTTGTCCTCCGTCTTCCCCCGCTTGGGCGGCCGGGGCCTGTATCCGGCCCCACTGATGGGAGGTGCCACAGGTCGGAGCGTGGGCACCATCTCACGCCTTTTGTCCAGGGGCCGGTGGCCCCGAGCGTCAATCACAGGGCCCTCATCCTGCGTAGCCAAGGAGAGATGAAACTCTCTAAATCTGGGATTGCTATTGCAAAATGGGGTGCACAGGGTGCAGGCATCCATTCAGCACTCTTTAGTATTTTAAACAGCAAGGAAAGCCAGGGAATGGAATAAAAAGCCATAATGGAAATATTATACTGACATTATGTATAAGTCGTTGCTACCCCTTCCCTTATAAAACTAGTCACACTCTCCATACTTAGATATAGATGAACTAAAAAGTCTTCAAACCAAAGTAAAAAAATATTTCTATAACCAATTTTGACCAAGGAATAAATCTTACATAGTTCAGAGCTACTACGCACCATAAAACTTGGACACAGTAGGCTACAAAGAAAGTAATTAGACATCCTTGGGGCTAAGAAGTGTATTCAACGGCACATTTTCAGTGTTCCAGTTTTTTATTGGGCTATAGCAACATTCATAAGGTCAGAAAATCAGGCCACAGTCAAATACACCATCGGGTCTCAAGCCACATACCAGCTGTTAACTGATGAAATTTGGAAAACTATTTAATAACATCTCTCAGAGTTATCTCTCTCTGATACATACATTCCCCATATCTGCCAGAAAGGTTTAAGTCTAAGAGGCTGAGCAAGGAAAACAGGCCTGATCCCTAAGCATTTTTTCAAACAAAACCATTCCAATTAATAGTTATTTGAACTACTGAATCAAAACCTACAGCTGTTTCCAATCCCACTCAGACTTAACTCCAAACAATTAACATTTGAAAGCATCCAGCATCATAGGCTTCAAGTAGTTTCAAAAGTAAGTAGCATACAAAACACAGAATTGTTAAAAATTATTTAACACATTAGTGTTATCAGTAGTCAATGTGCAGACAGAAGTGCTTAGATTGTCAGAAGTCTGACTGTCCAGACCAATTTAATTTTGACAGGGATTTTCAAACTATAGACAAGTGCACCAAAATTCTAAATTGTGTTTCCCACTAAAATATTTTACTTAAACAAAAATAAATATATATTAAACTATTATTTGATATTGATTCTCATTGCTTTTCCTTCTGTTTAGCAATTATTGCCTTTTAATTCCGAATGTTAATTTCCAAATTGTACGAACTGGTAATTTGTTTGGTTTTGTTTTTTTTAATATCTACTGACTCTGCAGAAAAGTTTTTACTGTCTTTGAGACAGGACATGATTAATTACATATTTCTACTCCTTTATACCTAATACTGATTGTCTGTAACATCATATGTCAACATTGCTAAATTAGCATCCTTAAATAAATTCAGCTTAATAATTAATCTTACCATCAAACATTCTTCATTACCTACAGAAAAAGAAATAGGAAGAGAATATCTCCAAACTCAGAAAATAACTATTATGGAGTTACATACAAAAAGTTAATTTTTTGAATAATTGAAGCGGAAAAAAAACATGCACTGGAGTATCTTTCCCCACAACTTCTAATTTAGCTAACTCACATAAGCTGAGTAAGTCATGCATGCAATTAAATTAAATCAATTATTAATGACTAATTATTAATCAATATAAGTATTACAACCTCATTGTCATAGTCAAGAAAGTCCTGGGATTGAACAGAGGAAACACAGAGCAGGAGCAGCAGGAGCAGTTTCATGGTGCTGGCTTGCTCGAGCAGCTCAGTGATCTTCTCTTTTCTTCAGCTCTGACAGGGAGAGGTCTCCTGTGTTTTTTATACATACGCAGCAGCACTAATTTCCAGCTTCACAGTGATAGGGTCAACCCTTCTGAGCAATCAGAATTTCTCTGTTAATATTCAACTCTTCTCTCTGTGCCTGAATACATCAGTTGTTGAGCAATTCCTCTGGACAACTCTTATCTATATGTCCCAGAGTCCTCTGTTGATGCTGGCATCAAATACATGTTCAGATCCTTAAAAGTACCTCCTGCTCAGATTACACAAGGTTACCATTTTCTCAAAAATCACAAGTGTTTTAAAACAGCTGAAAAGGTGAATGGCCAAAGGAAAAAAATTACAGATTATTACAAATTATAGATGTCATGTTGTGATGGGTCCTTTTTCTTTCTCTGCTGAAAATGTGAATGTTTCAGAAATATCATATTAAATGTGAAGACACATCATACAGATTGCTGCATTTTTCTGGTTTGATGGTGCTTGATAGGTATGCAAATCTTTGAGTCTTCTAACATAAAAGTGGAAAAAAGGTATATTCATTACATTAATAATTTTGAATAAAAGCAATATTTTGATCATTGCATTAATATAGCCTTGTGATACTGTAAATGAACTAAATTCAGTTTTACATATTAATTTGCGGGTTTCCTTTTTTAATAAAAAAATTACATTTTTCAAATATTATTTAAATATTTTTAATAATCTTTTAAGAGAATACAGCCTGAAGTTACTTGAAATTATAGTGAAATACTCCAACATACATTCTAATGTTTTATAGGAAGTTGCAAATCACTGCTTTCATATTAGCAGAGTTTTAACATTTCAGTGTGTTTATATCCTGTTACTTTCTGGGGGGTTATAAATGACTACAATGCACTGAATTAAATTAAATATGCCAAGTGAGAGCCAGCACACTTTTCTGAAGTCATTCATATCAATATCTGAACCAATGAAGGGATCCAAACTGTAGTCTGAGCTTCCATTCCAAAGACTAACTTGACAGAGAGGAGGACTTTATGGGAAGCAAATATAAGAACAGCTAAAATTGCTTGGTTTAGGCCTTTTTCCTGTATTCGTGCTGTTGTCAGAATTCTAGTAAACTTTGAAGATTCACAAAATATGAAAAATGTTTAACATGACTGGTTTAATTATTAAACAGTTTGTCCCCAAATCAGCCACGGCTCAAGGAGCTAAAACTCCACTGAATTGGATCTCCTGCATGAGGACATGACCAACACTATTAGATTTGGAAGAACACAAACTCCTCCCTGCAGACATTAAAGAAATCTGTCTAAGGCCAAAACTGAGATCATTAACAAGTTATTTCCACTTATGGATACTAGCCAAGATGTTACCATTGATTTTGGGAATATCCTAACTTCTAATACAGTTTTCCCTCTGAGGGAAGTTCAGCCACTCTCATCTTACATATGGAAGGGATGTCTTCAACCTTTGCCCAGAGCTTAAGAGTAGCTTGTGGTACAGTGGAACTAAAACTAGGTCTCACTATTCCTGAGCTGGAAACTCAAATTATCCCAGGTCAGCTCACACAAATCTTAATTAAATATCAATAATATCAAGTGATATTTGTGCTTAATCTGTTTTGAAACCATCAGCATGTTCTGCAGTAATTTATGGTGTCCTCCTTCAGGTATTAAGCTCTCTTTAGCTCCTGATAAAAAGCCCTGGTTGTGTGTGTGCAGAGGCTGTAGGAGACTGGACGATGAGGGTTGGCCCAGGAGCCACCAGGCCAACTGCAGAGTCCCAGCATGGCAAACCCCCAGGCTTATTCTGCCTTCAGATGGGATTTCTCCTTTGAAACTCAGCCTTTGACCCTCCCAGCTCCAGTACTTTTCAGGCTTCCCCAGGAGAGTTGGGTGGTTGTGTCTCCCTGAGGATTCTCCAGGAGCAACACGCATTGCTCACACCCCAGCAGGCTGGCGGCTACGTGCCAAAGGACCAGATGCCTCAGGGCAGGGACCCTGTGACTGCCCATCTGGTAAGCAAGGGCCTTGTCTGTACTGCAGAGGTTGTGCCTGGAGACTTTTATCAACAAAAATGGTCCAAATTTGGAATGGCATACAGAGGAGTCTGTCCTGGCAAACATATACACACACAGAAAAACATTTTGGCAGCAGAAGTTAATTTCCATTAGCATCTTGATAATGGGATGTGATTTTACTCTCATGCTTGCAACCACAAGTCAGGCTGAGACTTTCTAAGGATTGAATAAAGGCTTATGAAGAACCAAAACTATAGCTTAAATTTCTTCAAAAATGGTATCAAAGAACCTCTCTCTTCAATACAGAACAGCCTGTCTTCTTTCATACTCCTTCCTCCAACTCATGTGATTAGTGAGAAGGTGTTCCCAGAATTAATGTGGTGATATCACAGCATGCCTGCTAGAAACTGCAGTAATACTCCATGGACCTGTCGGTGTTTCAGGACACTGTGCAGGACACAGTATTTTTGTACTAAAAAAGCACTTACTGGCAGAGGTGTATGTGTGTTTTGAGGAACAACTGTTTGCTCGCTGCCCTGGTGTTTGTTGTGCCAGCCAGTGATGCAACCCTCTTCCCCTCTTTACACAAACCCCCCATCCCCAGGCAGGTTGTGATCACCAGATCATGACTCTTCAGAGCTGGATGTATGCCCCAAAGAGGTCTTGGGGAACAGAACCTTCTTGGCTTACCTTGAGGTATACTGTTTCAATTTAAAAATAGCTGTTGATTTAGAAATTCCTTTTAAACCTCTAGTGTTGTAATAGTGTCATCCTATGAAAAGAGTATTGTAAATTAAAATATTCACCTTTGCAGAGATGAACATCCTTTTTTCTTATTTGCTTTTACTGGTAGCAAATATTATTTCAAAGGTTTCTTGTGAATGATAATTAATGCTACCTCCATGTTCTGGGAGCAACATTAATGAGTGGGCTATTCACTTTGGCTTTAATACAACACTAAAAGTTCATCCAATTTGCTAGTCACCTTCTACGAAACAGTGCTTATAAAAAAATACATAGTTAGCTATTTCCAGAATTGCAGCAGTAGCTGACTTGCAAGAACACATCAAGAAGCCAAATGTAACAAAGAAAATAAATGAAGTGCATATCCTTAATAATATTACTAACATGATTTATTGATGTTCCAGGACTAAATTTCAACTTAGACTAAGCCCTCTAGGGAAAAAGATTAAATTTGTCCTCTAACTGGATTCTGAAATCTCCAAAAAGATTAATTTGTCCTCTGAGTTTCCAAAATACTACAAGGATAACAGGAAACAAGTTCAGATTACAAATTTCTGAGGGGAATGTTTATGTGGAACAAAATACAGAAAATTATAGAAACTCCAAGGCCATGTGAATACTACTAATAATAGTAATAACAAGCACAGACACGTTTTCTTGCTAAATGTAATTTTTAAAAAATTTTGCTACCAGAGTGCGTATTTTAAACATGATTTCCCTTTAAAAGGCAGTGGAAAAGTCTGATTTCTTTCAACAGAAAATACAAAGCAAACAACTCTATAGATAGCCAGAAACTAACCTTTAAACCATTTCCATACATCATATCTGCCAATCATCTGAGTGATCAAGCAGGCACATGCTACTCTGTGTGCAACCTTAAAAAAGACAAACCTGTTTGAAATCCCTAGCCCTGCCCAAGTTTCCTTTCAAATGTTGTGTATCTTCGGTCTAATCTCATCAGCCCAAGAGGATGTAAGAGTCTTGCACCATTTTGACACACTGCCCTGTGGAGTTTGCACTCCAGGTTGCACTTTAAGCAAGGACAGACAATGCTTCCCCTCCTCGAGGCGCTGTGCTGGTCTTTACAGGAAGCTCTGAAATCCAACAAGGATTGCCAGCCTCATCAGAGGACTACCAAAATAGGCTGACATGTTAAACATGAACCCTGGCTGCCTTGGCTTGAAACCGCGCTGGCAATAGCTCTCCATCGTTACTGACACAATGGGATGGGCGCCTCTTCCCCACCTCTATCTGGAACGGGAGCTGGGGCTCAAAGCCACTTCAAGCAGGTTTCCATCACTGTATCCTAAATTACTAAATACAAACCACCAGTGCAGCCACCAGAAGTGACCCATCAACTGCAGAAAAGACACAATAATTATGTCAAGCAGGCAAGTGGTGTTCCAGAAATAATTCCAGGCTAGCACTGTCCTGTAGCAAAGAAAGACATCAGGTTTGAACCAACTATGTTGCACTGAATTACTTTCTAGCTTGGATAGTTTTGTAAACTGTTCACGGCTCAGGCATGCAGGCAAGCAGAGTGAGTGGCTGGTTTAGTAATAATGAAAAGCATCATGATGGAGTGGCTGCAAGAGATGAGCTTGCCAAATCCCAGCTACTGCTCAGGAGGACAAGACTTCCTGGAATTTAGAGCAGATGAGTATATATGAAAAAATTAGGTGCCTATTTGGCATTTGCACAGATGCATTTGGTTATTCCGCTCATGAATGGAACTGAAATATCAGGCGGAGTACCAGGGTACATTTGGAAGAGAATTACGGCCTCTGCTCTTTCACACCCAACACTTTGCCAGCTCGTTCACACGTTTCACTCTGCACTGAAATGAGGTCCTCTGGAGCCAAACTAAAGACACTTTTCCCAAAAGATCAGCTATAATGGCTAACATCCAGTACCACCGCGGCTCAAAATTGTGCGGCTTTACCCGTGAGAGCTCACGAGGAAAGCAGTACTTGAAACCTGTAGCTACACGGCCCTGAACAGTTACAAAAGCCGATAGTTCCAGAACCAAAGTGGAACTGCCCAGCTCACGCTCAATCCCTCAGCCGGAGGAGGCAGCGCACGGGCCGGGAGCGCGGCAGGGCCGGCGCCTCTCCCGCAGCGGCACACCGCCCTCTGCCGGCCGCTGCCCGCCCCGCCCCGCCGCCGCCGGGGACCCCGCCCACAGGGCCGCGGGCCGGCTCCGGCTGGAGGGACCGCCGTGGGGCCGTCGGGCCCCGCTTGTCGGATCAAGCAGGGCCATCCCAGGGCACGCGGCACAGGGTTGTGTCCAGAGGGTTCTTGAGTATCCCCAGTGAGGGAGACTCCGCAACCTCTCTGGGCACCCTGTGCCGGTGCACGATCATCTGCACTGTAAGCACTTCCTCATGTTCAGGTGGAACTTCCTGTGCATCAATTTCTGCCCACTGCCTCTTCTCTTGTGTTGCTTGGCACCACCGAGCAGAGCCTGGCTCCATCCTGTTGACACCACCCCTTTATACTTTTGTACACATTGATGAAGTGACTCGCATCGCCCGCTCCGACAGCGCTAGCGCGGCTCGAACCCGCAATTCCCCCCTACGGAGCGGAGACGTTGCCATAAGCTCCGCCCCTCCGCTTTAGCGGCTCCGCCCACTCCCTTCGATGAGCCACTTCCGGTGCAGCGCGGGAAGGCGCCGGAAGTGACTCCATAGCGGCAGGGGCTGTAGAGGTTCGGCGGCGCCATGGCGGAGGTGAGGGACGGGGGAGCGGCCCCGCATGTTCACTCTGTCGTGCTCTTGAGGCGCCCCGGGCGAGACCAGGGAGCGGGGCCGGGTCAGTGGAGCGGAGCGGGGCCGGGCAGGAGATGCGTCGCCCTGCACCCGCCACCCTCGCTGTCCCCCGGTGGGAAAGGCCGCTGTGGGGATGGATCGTGGCGGCCCCTCCGTCTGCGCAGTCCCCGCCCGGTTCCGCCCAGGGACAGAGAGTTGCCCGCAGGACGCAGCGGGTGCGGGTCATCGGAGTGTGCGTGTCTGGGGCGGGAGTGAGGAGCGAGCAGCAGGTTTGCTTTGCCAGACTTGTGCCGAATGCGGAATTGGTGCTGGAGGCCAAAGCATCACCAGCCCGTCTAGAGAGGGGATTGTCCCGCTCCGCTCTGCTCTTCGGCGGCCTCGCCTCGAGTGCTGGGTATTGTTTTGGGTACCACAATATCGGAAAAAGATATAAAGGATATGGAGGTGAATGGTCTAGAGGGGAAACCGTAGGAGGAATGGATGAGGTCACTTGTCATGTTCAGGCTGAAAAAGAGAGTGAAGGCAAACCTCATTTCAGTTTACAGCTTCCTCATGAGTGGGAAGCAGAGGAGCAGGCTTTGGTCTGATCTGATCTGATCTGATCTAATCTGTGTGGTGACCAATGACAGGATCGAGAGAATGGCCCGAAGTTGTGTGAGGGGACGTTTATGTTGGATATTAGAAAAAGGTGTTTCGCCCAGAAGGTGTTTGGGTGCCCCCAAACAAGAAGAGGCTCCCCAGGGGAGTGGTCACAGCAGCAAGGCTGACAGAGTTCAATGAGCGTTTGGACAATGCTCTTGGGCACATGGTGTGACTCTTTGGGCTGTCTTGTGCAGGGCCAGGAGTTGGACTTGATGATCCTTGTGAAGCACTTCCCACTCAGCACGCTCTGTGATTGGTGGGGAAGTGATGCTGTGGTGTTTGGCCACTGGAGAGCTGTTGACTCTGTTAGCCCATAAAGGAAACCTCAGCTTTCTTTGTGAGGGCTTGGGAGTACAGCTGTGGAGAAGGCCACTGATTCTATAGGTTGTAGAATCTCTACTGTGGGGTGAATATCTTGCACTTCTGAAAGCATGTGGGGCTGTCAGGATTATGAAAGAAGGTGCCACGACTGCTCAATGCAACATGAGCTTTTTTTTTTTTAGAGAAAAGCATCTGTCAAAAATTACTTGTAGGTGCTTCTTCCCTATTGGGGAGATACAGTGCTGCCTGCTGTTCTGTTTGTGGTGTCAACAGCTGCTGTTGTTGAGTGGTAATTAGCCAAGTTAACATGAAGTGATACTGCATTCAGAAGTTCATGACTGTCCATGTTCTTTTTATGGTGGTAATGAAGGAAAATTTACAGTATTTTTCTTTAGAATTGACTTCTTTATTGCCTACATATAAAAATAGAAATGAAATATAGTTTTGAATAAACACTGAAGTAAAACCACTAACATAATAACTTAATTTTTTAGTTTCCAAGAAGATTAGTGTCTTCTGTGGACCAAAAGGCTGCATGTCATATAACAGAACTAAGATTGGATATTGCTACTCAGTTCAATTTATGTTTCAGTGTTCGGTTTTTCATTTAAATCTGTTCAAACGTATTTAAATGCTCTTTTCTTTATTTTAGGAAGTCCAAAAGCATTCTGTGCACACACTTGTGTTCAGGTCTTTGAAGAGAACCCATGACATGTTTGTAGCTGATAATGCCAAGCCTATCCCATTGGATGAAGAAAGGTAAGCACTGCTGCACTCAGTGGGGTTTTAAACTCTGTCAGTGATTGCTCCACCCAAGTCAGAAATTCAGAGGTTTCTGTACTGTTAACAGTGTAATCTTGAGAGGAGAGAAATATTAGTTGTAAAGGAAGTTTTATGACATCCTCTCTGAAATATTTCAAAAGTTGGTAACAGTTCAGAAGCTGGGGTTTTACGAGGATTTTGCTTTACTCTTTCCGCAGTCACAAGGTGAAAATGGCAGTCAAGCTGCGCACAGAGTACGGCTCAGTGCTGCACATGCCCACGCTCAAAGAGAACCTGAGGGAGAAAGGAGGCCCCAACACTGGGGATCCCTATGGACACAAGCAGTATTCTGGAAATCAAGGTCAGTTTGCCCTTAGTGGTGTATTTGTCCTTTCTTTTGCAGCAGTCTCGCTGATGTAAAATCTGTAGAATGTGGTCCAATGTTAATCTACTGGAGATAAATATGGAAATAAAAAAACCCAAAAACTTTTTTTGATTGGTATTTTCTTTCCTAGGGTCCACAGGAGGTAAATTGATTCAGAAAAAGGGGAAAGCTGGATTTAACAAAGGAGTTACTGGGTGCTGTAGATTTTTTATAGTGATTAGTTGGTAAAAAGAGTAATTTTTTGTGAAATTAGTGTGTGCTGCACGTAGGTGCTAGGGATGAATAATGTATTTCTCCTTTCTGCAAGTGTTTAAGGAGATGCTCTTTTGTTGACTTCTGTTTGTTTGGGCATTTTTGTGTGTTGGTTTTTGTTTGTTTGGGATTTTTTTGTTCTTTTAATTTAGTTTCATAGTATATTTACAGTCTTTTTAGCTGTGCAGTTTTTAAACCAGAAAACACTTTATTTCAAATTTTAAAATAGTTTTTTCAGTATGTATTTTGTGATTTATAAAATGTGTATGTATTAGGTAGATCCTATATGGAAATTTATCTTCTTAAAAATGCTGCCTCATTTTAGTTGATGTAGTTGATAATAAGTTGATATTGAGACTCTGAGATATTGAGATTGAGATAAGGTGCTTTATTTGGAAGTATTTTGGAAGTGAAACATGTTGAGAGAGAACGAAAAATCTTTTAAGAACAAAAGAACCTTTTTAAATTCTGACAGCACAGCCAACTAGCTTATGTTTCAGCATTTCAGGCACCCGTGCTCTTTGTATACTTGAATTCTCTTCCATGATGTTTGCTTCAAAGGCAGTATAAAGATTTTTCTCTGGAGTCCTCTTGATAACAAATAGCTTGACCATTCAAATTAGTTATTTTTTACAATTGAGTTTTCTAAGAGATAACCAGAAAAAATTAAATTAATGAAAATGAGAAATGTGTAAGTACATTTGAGGTGGCTATTCGTTTCTTCTGCTGTGTTTGATCTGCTCTCTTTTCCTCTGTATGCTGTTTGAGTGCATTGTTTGCAGGTCAGTATAAAATGTAATTATTAATATAATCATCTCTTGCTCTTTAGGACAAGAAGTTGAGTATGTGGTAACTGGTACACACCCATATCCATCTGGGCCTGGTAAGTGAAATTTTGCAAGTGTTTGCATGGGTTTTTTGGGTTCCTGTATGAACAAGGTATCCTTCTTCCTAGCAGGAGCAAGCTTTCTCTTGATATGAATCCATACTTAATAGTAGAGGAATGTTGCCTGCTTTTCCTCACCAGAGCAAAAAGGTGCAGGTTTCACCACCTTGTTCTGGGGAAGAGACTTGAGGTGTAATAATTTTAGTGTCATTTGCTTTTGCCCGTGCTTGTAGGAGTTATGTTTCTGTGTTGTTACATTGGTCATTGCTAAATGCCACTGTTACTGATCGATCTTGCTCTGTTTGTGTAAGAGCTTAGTTTTAGCTGTTGATCTTTCATTGTGCTTAAGTTTATTATGAGTACAATGGAAAATCTCTTGTCTTGATTCATAACTTAACAGATGTGAGTGTTCAGTGGACCCTCAACCATTGAAAAAACAGGCATAGTTGCTTGCAACTGTGGATATGAGAATTGCTCACAGTGGCTTTCCTAAGTTCAGTGTTCTTTTAATAGAATCATTTATATCAGGGTTGAAAATCAGATTCCTTTCTTTGCTGTTTCTTGTTTTAACCTGAATATTTTGCCCTAATACTGGGTTTGTTGTTGACTGACAGAAGTTTGGTTAGGAAAAAAAATAAAGCAGTGAGTTAAATTCACCAGTCTGTACCAAAACTATACTTTCAAAGAGTTTTTAATTTTTTTTTTTTTTAGACCATATATGCTGTTCTTGAGATAAGGTTAAAAATCTGAAGATGTAGCCTGAAATTCTTACTTCAATAGAACTAAGTATTTTGTAGTTCTGGCACCACTGCGTGATGCCAAACACTGAATGGGGAAAGATTATAAATTGTACTAAAGGGCCTAAGTTAGCAAATGCTTTGCAAGATTATGTTTATTACTGTGATGTTTGGATTTCCATAGCAGTTGAAGCTGGATATAAAGATGGATGCTGCTCCTAATTAGACTTTTTGTTTGTTTGTTTGTTTCCCTGACATACTGTTATATATGCTAAAAAATTTATACTCCTATCTGTAGTAGATCAAGGTGGAAAGGATTTGTGCCAAAATAAAGATTTCAGTAGATTGGAATTGGATGTGAAAATGTTATTGAAGGATGAGAGTTAATATTACAGGCATGTCAGGCCCTTGTTTGCAGGTATATGTGTGTGTATATGTTTGTATATTACACTTTTGAGTTTCTGTTTAAAGGAGTTGTCTTTGTTTCTGATGTGCTTGTTTTTTTTCAAGGTGTGGCTTTGACAGCAGATACTAAGGTCCAGAGGATGCCAAGTGAATCAGCAGCACAGTCCTTAGCTGTAGCACTTCCTGCCTCCCAGTCTAGGTACTGCTGTGTTACCTCATTGACACCATTGTTAACTGTGGGAATTGCAAGGCAAATCACAGAAGCTGGTATAAGACCTACCTGGAGTAATTCAGATATTCTGAAGGAAACTGCTTTTAGTGTGGACAGGCATTGTTTTTCTGTACACTTTTTTTTTGTATTGTCACGAGTGGCAGTAGGTGGAAGTTGGGACAGGGGAAATTTTGTTTAGTTAGAAAACAAAAATGTGAGGCTTTGTGAGTATCTGTACCTTGGGGTGGTCAAGCCATGGACAGGGTGCCAGGAGAGGCTGTGGGCTCTCTGTCCTGACAGGTGTACGACACTCAGCTGGGTGCAGCCCTGGCTTGCCTTAGCAGGAGATAGTAGGTTGCAATTCACGAACCGTTTTCACTCACCCTAGGCTGGATGCAAACCGGACAGCTGCTGGTGTGGGTGACATTTACAGGCATGCTGGAATATCTGAGCGTTCACAACCTCCTGGGATGTCTGTGGTGAGTCTGTTGAACGTGTAATGTGAAAAGTACATGGTGTTGACCAGATTGCTTCTGGATCCGTGTTGTGTGGAGGTCTCCTGACTGACTAAATATAATCAGTATTGAGAAGGCAGAATGAGAAAGTTTTAGGCTTTGGACAAAGAGAAGCCAGAAGAGTAACCCTTCTTTTAACTTACAGGCTATGGTGGAAGCTGGTGGAAACAAAAATTCTGCATTAATGCCAAAGAAGGCTCCAACCATGCCCAAACCTCAGTGGCATCCTCCTTGGAAACTGTACAGAGTAAGTTAGAAATTGCATGACACAAGCATGCATATAAAAGTAAACATATTTTGTGTAAGACCTCAAATCATAATTTTTGTTCTCATCCACAAAAGTGTAGTCAAATATAATTTTAAAACGTGAACAGAAAGTGATCACGACTAAGCTGTATACGCACGCTCCCTCTTTGAATCTCTTCTTTACTCTCGTAGCTGTGTTAGGATAAATTTAGTGGAAGGTTTGCAGTGTTAGTCAGAAATCTGAAGGCTAACCTTTAAAGCAATTTTTTGGAAAACTCTTGGGCTCCAAGGATTATATTGGTTTTCTAAATACAGCACTATTTGAATGCATTTACTGTAAAAATTAAGATAAATGCCATTTGAAAGAAATGGCATCAAAATAAACCTGTGAGAGATTTATGGTAAACAGATGAAAAATTGAAAAACACTTCCCTGTTAGGACCACTTTCTTTTCAGAGAAATATTGTTGATACAATTCAAGTCACTGTATTCATTCTACATGTAAACAGTTTCAGTGAATATTTTTTTATTGGAGGTCAAAATCCTTGCTCAACAAGGCAAAAGGTTGTTCAGACAGCTTGGAAATGGAAGCATAGCTGGAACACCAAGTGTGGATTTCATCTAATTATTGCTTTAGATCTCAGGTTTTCCTGAGCTTGGTTAGAAGTTGTTTGTGAAAGATGTGAACTGCAAATAGGTCCAATTAATTATTTCTTAGATTTCTCTCCAGAAAAACCCATTTCTATTCCTATATTAGGAAGAAATCTAGACATTTATCTTAAAATCTTGTGTCTATGGTCTCATATGGTCAGAAAAGGCCACTTTAGCTTTCCAAAGTATTTCTGCCTAAGAAGCTTTGTTGTGTTTTAAATCTTCTGAAATGAGCTGTATGACAGTACATGAAACATGGCATCCAGTGAAACCAGCTATGGACTTTGCTTTTAGCTGCCTGACTGGAGGATTTAGAGAAGCAGGTTGCTGAAGGCAAAGCAGGTATTGGCAGAGTACTTCTTGTGAGATCAGTCTCCATTATTTCATTATTGGAAAATGTCCTACTCTCATATTATCTTTGTGTTGGTGAAAATAAGGTAATGATGTGCTTTAAGAGGTTATTGTATAGAAATGTGGTTTAATAGCCAATATTTTTGTAGTTGTTCTTTGTATAAGAACTGTACAGCAGCATAAGGAATCTGTGCACAAATACAGTCTTTCTCTACAAAGTATCAAGTTTTGAGCCATGGTGTTCTGGACTCTGAAAGGATGTGAAAAAGTTGCTTATAGGAACAGGATCTTTACATATTGCAGCTTCCCCAAGTCTGGTGTATATAAATTTCTAGTTTTCTCTAGAAATTTTTCTATAGCTATAGCTAAGCTGAAGTAGAAATCTTCAGCTGCTCCAGAGAGCTGTCTTCAGATCTGATTTCACACTTGACTTCTTAGTAAGTGCTAACAAATTTCAGTGTTGGAGAAGGAAAATTGCATCAAAAGGTATTGTACTATTTCTGATCTAGAAATTTTTTTGTTCTTTCTGAAGGTTATCAGTGGTCACCTGGGCTGGGTGAGATGTATTGCAGTAGAACCAGGAAATCAGTGGTTTGTTACTGGCTCAGCTGACAGAACCATAAAGGTAATAGTTTTGAAGAAATGACTGACAAATGCAGGGGGTGGGGGTTTTTTGTTCCCTTTTTATTTAAAAATGTTTCCAGCCCTTGTAAACAATTTCGTATTTACTGATTATGGAATAATGATCTGCAGAACATTTTTTCTTTTATTACTTTGTCATAAAGGATTTGTGCAGTAGCACTAGTTCTTTTCTTGATATTTCATTTATTACATGGAGAGCAGGTGTTTATGTGACTATTTTTAACTTACATTGCAGCAGGATCAATTACATCTGGGCTGTTTACCCAGACTCACTGTGTAGCTTTTTCCTGTCTACCTTAAAATACCTACTTTCCTGCAGATATGGGACCTTGCTAGTGGCAAATTGAAATTGTCTTTGACGGGACACATCAGTACTGTACGAGGGGTGATAGTAAGTGCAAGAAGTCCATATCTCTTTTCTTGTGGAGAAGACAAACAAGTGAAATGCTGGGATCTTGAATACAATAAGGTAAGCTGCAGTTTCTTTAATTGAAGGAATCAATGGATTTGATGGAAATCAAAGCATTTAGAATATTCTTTCAATTACTAGTTTGCATGTTTTTTATTCATCTAGGTTATCAGACATTACCATGGTCATCTAAGTGCTGTCTATGGCTTAGACTTGCATCCAACGATAGATGTGCTGGTGACATGTAGCAGAGATTCAACAGCACGAGTAAGTACAGCATTGTTGTGTTTTAACATCTTGATATGTGTATTTCAGTGTCTTAATTTGTAAAAATGAGCACTTAAGCAAAAGTTGACGTCAATTTAGATGAACTACTAAGATGATTTGTGTTAGCTTTGTCTTACATTGTCGATAAAATTGAAGCCCAAATGCAAGAACATGCCATGTCAGGATAATATTTGTTTCTTAATTTAGTAGGTAGATCCCATAGTATATATGGGATTGCGTAGTATTTAGAAGGTGGTATGGGACTGTGGTGACTTAAATTATCCACATGCCTGAAAGTTTACTGGCAGGTTTCTGCTCTCCTTGAAATTTGTCAGCTGAAAATACAATTTTTTAATCTCTAGGACTATGGCAAGGAAATTACGTAATCAATGACAGTGTCTAAAATACATTGAATAGGCACCTGTTACTGACCTCTGACATATTTGCTATAAATTCATAGATTTGGGATGTAAGGACAAAAGCCAGCGTGCACACACTGTCAGGACACACAAATGCAGTCGCAACTGTGAAGTGCCAAGCTGCAGAACCACAAATTATTACAGGTATAGTAGGCATGGTTTCATGGGTAACATGATTGAAAAACCTAATGATTAATGTTTTTGTTCAGTAATTGCCTTATGTTCATAGTGTTATCTTGGTGAATTAGCTCAGATCTCGTACTAGTTTCTCTTGAAAATGGGCCATGCAATGGTCATCACATACTATTAACGGTATGTTTAGGCAAATATGGTTGTTTAGGCAAATATTGTTTGCATGCTTTTCTGCACTTCCTTTATTTCTGGTTTATTCATTTGTGTTAGAATATGTACTGAGACATGCATTTTCTGTGATATTTCCATTCTCCCCATTTCAGTTAAGGAGTGTCCAGTACTGTGGTTAAGTGTTCCTCTTCTTTCCCATTATGTCAAAATCCAGTTTTGCAGTGTAACTTCTTAGTTCTTTGATTTAAAACTGAGTAAAAATACTTTTGCAATCTGGCATCTTCTTCATCTGAGGTGCCATTAGCACAATATTTTTGTCTCTTTCAATAATTTTGCTGCCTTAGCAAAGTACTGATTGCGATAAAATCAAGGTGATGGTTTCTACTATTTTTAAAAAATTTTCTTCTCACTGTAGGCAGTCATGATACTACCATACGGCTCTGGGACTTGGTGGCAGGAAAAACTCGTGTTACTTTAACAAATCACAAGAAATCTGTAAGAGCAGTAGTGCTACATCCAAGACAGTAAGTTTTCTTTACTGTGTTACACTTTCACAGTTCTTTGAGAATTGAAGACAGCCAATGTAAATGATGAGCTAGAATGGTAGAGCATAATAATGTGAGAAACTAATGCACTTAGGATGATGCAAAAATGTACATATCAATTATCAGATACATCAGATACATTGCACTGATTGTGCTTCCCTAGTATTGGCATTGGTGTACAGTAGCAATCCAGAGAATGTCTTATATCTTACAGAGTTACTTATGTGTGTGCCTTTCATTCACTCCTTAAAACTCGGTGATACAGTGCTCCTAAGGGTAGTAATAAATATGTGAGTGAAAGGTTGTGAGCAGGAATTGCAGTAGTTATGTAATGTGCCTTTGCACACATGTGATTAATGTTAAAGGAGACAGTGATTAATAGAATGGCCTTTGTTTTGAATATGTGGTTTGCTGCTCAAGACATTTCAGTCTAACTGGCCTTAAAGTAAAACTTTCTGTGAGAATTGAAGCTTTGAAGCAGATGTTCTTGGAAGTGCTCTGAATTTAGGTGCTGTATTTTGATTGACTACTTCTGCACCTTTAATATTTTAAAATTACTTTCTATCATTTCTAGCAGAAATTCTGAATCTTTGATATGGACAAATTCTTGTTCCAATGTATGCCTGAAAAATTGTACAGCCTGTTAGCTATAGCTATAGAAAAAACCTCTAATTTTACTTGCATTCTGAAAAAAAAAGTAATTCAGGTTTCAGCTTCATCAGTTACACCTTTTTGAAAATAAACTTGAAGTGTTCTTTGTCAAAGAGTAGCAACTGTCAGCCTATAGTTCAGTATTTTTCTTTTTTTTTAATGTGGTACTTTCTCATAATAGTCACTTTTCTTTTTGTGGTATCTTTTAAATAGACAGCAAATTCCCTGGACATTGTGGCAAATTAAAGTATTCCTACAGGCTTTTGTATGTGCTACCCAAATAACCATGTAGCTGCTTGCACATCTTAAAATGAAGAAAATTTTTATTTTGAGGTAACTCAGGGGAAGAAATTATCTTTTTCAGTTATATTTTTTGCAGGGCTTTTTCCTTGCTTATGTAATTTTGGAAGACTAGTCATTAGCCTATGTTTGGAGTTGTTGCCTTTTTTGTCTTGTTACCTTTGCTGATGGTGTCCTTATACCTGAAAATTTGCCAGAATAACAACTGAAGAGAGCTTAATGTGCATTTTAAATATTTGTTTGTATATTAAATCCTACAGCATATAGAATATTATAAAGTGGAAAGAAAACAGTAGGAATAGGTAATTCATGACTTCATAAAATTGCTTAGTTTCATGTGAATAAGCGTGTCAGAAGAGCAGTTTTAATATTAAGTAATTTTGCAACTAGCATTTATCAGTAGTTTTAGTGAAGGACATTTGCTCTCACTTCAGCGACTTTGAACTTTAATATACTGTTTTTATTTTCTTTCAGTTACACGTTTGCATCTGGTTCTCCAGATAATATTAAGCAGTGGAAATTCCCAGATGGAAACTTCATTCAGAACCTCTCTGGTCACAATGCTATTATAAACACACTGGCTGTAAATTCCGATGGTGTTCTGGTGTCGGGAGGTAAAAATGAGAAATACATATTCCTCTCCTGTCCCCCACGTACATGTGGCTGGAGGTCCTTAGGCAGAGGTGCTCATGGAGCTCTGCTTTATCTGGACCTGTCAGCCTGCTGCAGGACACCATTTCATTTCGTTACTGAATAGGGCCACTTTCATGTCCTTGGATGTTTCTGAGCTGCGTGCAAATGAAATGAGTTTGAAGGACTTCTAATGTACTGCATGGAAGAGTTTTCCTCTTCTCAGCTGGCTGCTGCTACAAGGCCATCCTTTATGATCTGCTGATCATTAGTGCCTCCTCTAGAGTTAGCTGTATGTTGATGCAGTGAGAGTGGATAGAGGATATAGAAGCATCTTGCTAAAGTTGATTGGGAATAAGGCACTTGGTTCCATGTGCCCTTGGTCCTGAAGACTGGGGATGTGGAGTAAGATAGAAATGTGCTAAGCAGGAGTTGGGAAACAGCCAACTACATCATCACCTTATTCTGGTTATGTTTCCAACTATGTGTGAAAGGGGGCCCTTGATTTTAAAATTTGGATAAAGCTATATTTGACAGCTGGCTCTTCCCCAGTAAGAACTTCACAAAATACTGGAATGGACTTATATGTCATTATTATTACTTGAAGACACTTTCAGAACATCCTTGTAAGGCTTTTTTATATTCTTAGTAGCTGAGTCTTAGAAAACACCTTCTCCATATAAAAAACCTATTATCATTTTAATAATATTAGTTGCAACTTTTTAAAAGTTAAAGTTTGTGTATCAGTTCTCCGCTTTATATCCTCATGTTGTCTACAGCAGCTTCACAGAAAGTGATGCTGAAGTAAATGAAGTTGATTTTACCTTTAAGTTTTCTACTGTAGAAACACCCTTCTTGAAACATCTGGATTTCTTGTCTAGCTGGCAGCTGTGGGGAAATTTAATAGATCTGTTTTGACTAGTAAGAGTCCTTAACGTCCTTAATCTGTTTGGGAGGATGATGCCTCTTCATTCAACTTCAGTGGAGCTACTGAGCAGGGAGCTTGCTATTCAGAATGCCAGTCCTTACTGGCCTGCAAAGCAGCTTGCTGTAATTGCCCTGTGATGTAGTGCATCATCTCTCTGGGTTATCTGATGAAAATTTGGATGAGATTCTAAGGAAGGTGAACAGCAGAAAATAGGAAAATATATAGGGAGTACTGAGCTATTCTACATGAATGTTGTCTGATATATGTCTGATGTATTCATGTTGTTCTGATGCTGTTTTTAGAAAACAGAAATTAATTGATAAAAATACTAAGTTTGTTTGTTTGTTTGTTTGTTTGTTTGTTTGTTTGTTTGTTTGTTATAGCTGATAATGGTACTATGCACCTTTGGGACTGGAGAACTGGATACAATTTCCAGAGAGTACATGCAGCTGTACAGCCTGGTTCTTTGGACAGTGAATCAGGAATATTTGCATGTGTTTTTGACCAGTCAGAAAGCAGATTGCTAACAGCTGAAGCTGATAAAACCATAAAAGTATACAAAGAAGATGATACTGCGGTATGTCAGTGTTATTTTTAAAGTATTTCCATAAAATAAAAAAATTCAAATACAGCACGTCAATAGGAGACATGTTCAGACTTACGTAATCCATTTCGTTGAAGGTTGAAAGACCTCTGTATTAGCATTAACAGGACAGGAGCTCATTTCTGCATTCCTAATTATTGTTATATGCTGTAGTACAAATGAGTGTCGGGTCTGTGAGCTCTTCTGTAAAAGGACTTTGTGGTGAAGTTTGGAGAAATCTGAATACAATAATGTACATTGGGTTTTGAACCTAGTGGGGAACTGTGTGGGTTCTATTGATAAAAACATGGGAATCAGCAAAGGGATTGCACTTTGAAGGTTTATTGCACTTATTTGTGTGACCTAGATTAGTTATTGGCCTTCACAATTTTTAGAATTTATAGTAAAGAGCTTATTTTCAAACAGTTATTCTAAAATCTGAATTAATTTACCAGTGGAGAAGACAACAGATGATTGTATAGTTTATCAGTGTATGTCTTCAGTATAAAGAATATAAGAATTTTTATTAAACGTTGAAATTTTGAACTGAATTAGACTTGGAGTAACTCTTAGATATAAAGGATCTGGAATTTTTTATCCATTTTGAAGTAGAGCAAAATACACTGCATGACATCTACCAATACTGATGTAGATATGTCTGGAAGGCCTGTCACTGGCAACTCCTGTTCATGTGCTTCGATAACCACAGTGTTGTTTTGGAAATGCCACTGGCAGCCTGATCATTTTCCTTGCTGGAAAAGAAAAGACAAGAACAGAACAAGTACTGCTATGTACTTCAGACAGAGATGATAGAAAATTTAATTTGGGTAAATGAATTACATTGTAGATTAGGTATTCATAATGCTACATATGAAATATGTACATATACTTTGTAAGTAGCATTTTAAACTGATCTTAATCATAGGTGAGTTTCAAGTTTAAAATCCTTATGAGATTTTCTTTTTTCCCCCTTTAGACTGAAGAGACCCATCCTGTCAGCTGGAAACCAGAAATTATCAAGAGAAAACGATTTTAGTGCGGCAACATATACTTCTGTAATTTTGTTTTGGCTTTCCTGAGAGCATTCAGTCATTTTGTTCTGCCAGAACAGCAGAACAAGAAGTCAGCTAAGTCATTGCTGTTTCAACATGTTTTATAATAAATTTTATTTCTCTTTCCTTTTGTCTTTTTTTGTCGCGATTCCAGCTAACCAGTTGAGTCTTAACTTTGTGGAGCATGCATGGTTCATGAAAAAGATGGGTGTGCAGGTGGTTATTTTTTTAGACTTACTCTGAATAGATTCTTACAAATATATTTTGATGAGCTAGGTTGTCTGAAACACCCTTGCTTGACCTCAAAAGTTAATTGTAAATTTAATCATAGAAGTCATCTTCTGGAAGTTCGTTAGGGACACTTTCAGATTTTAGATCAGTATGTTTATTGTACATAGGCTAAGTCTATACTAAATTAAGAGTTACAGAGTAATTTAGAGACAAGCAGGACAACACAGTAATAAGGTAGTTTGCTTTATAAGCACAGCCACTGAACATTGCTGGTGCTGTGTTATTGAATGAAATAGATCTTCAAAGTGTATCTTTCCCCAGGAAAGCTTTCAAATGGAAGCACTCATCTTCATTTATGTTATTTCAGAGTCTTCTGTAGCAAGAACCGCTGTTGAATCATTTTGTTTTCAGGACCAGTTAACTTTCTTTGTAGATGAACTGTTTGTTTTTTCCAGTTATCTAAAGCATATAGGACAGTAGAGTGCAGTGAACTTTTAAAACTCAGCTTGAGGAAAAGTTCTTAAGTCATTTAAGCCTTATTTTACAGGTTGCTGTCTTCCCATGATCTTAGGAAGGAATTTAAAATAAACTGTCACTGAAAGATAATTTGTACTTCTGAAGGGACAAATCTTTCATTGGCTCTACAAATAGTCACGTAACAAGCAGTAAACATGTAAATCTCCTTGCTGCTGCTTATCTGTGATGTCTGTGCTGCTCTAAAGTGTTTTCTCTCCACAGGGCAGTGGAAAAAGTCATTGTAATCTGACCATTCTGTTATTGGCAATTTTGCTAGCAGTGTTAATAGCTGCTCTGGCAAGTTTTATACTGGGTAGATGCTGAGAATTAATCTGTGGCCTCATTGATATCAAGCACTGATGTCAAGCAGTTCACAATAATTCTTTCTATTCTCTACCAGTTTGACTTTTCAAATCTAGGATTAATAATAGAGGAATGAGTTACTTGCCATGTAATTTACAAAAAGCTAGTAAAAGTTATGTGTTGTTTATATTATGACAATTTTTTTCTTTTTTATGATACAAAGGTCTTGTATTTATAATCTGAATGTTTGACAATGTCATTTTAAGGGAGTCCATGCTGCATAAATAACTGAAATTTAGTTGACAACTGCTGTTGGAAGCAACTTTAAAAAATACGAAGGGGAATATTTGGTATCTACGAGTTGGGTTAAGCATGTTTTATTTGAGTGGTAATTTGAATTTTTCTGGATCTTGATTGCAATTCTTTCTATGTTAACTAATATAACAGTTAAAAATCCAGATTTTGGCTTACGCATGTTGTATACTGTTGCTAATGCGTCATTCCAGAAATGAGATGAATTATTGGTGTTATACAGAATTTTGTTGCTCACAGTGAAATCCTCTTTAGGAAACCGGAGTGGAAAGAAACAACTTACTTGAAAAGAGGTGGGATTGTTGTGGAGATTTTTTTTTTTGTTTATTTCATTTTGTTTTGGATTTTTTTTTAAGAAGTGTCTATTTTTTTTTTTAATAGTTTGGAATGAGGAAGGAGAAATTACAGCTCTAGCTATGGGCCACAGTTCTAGCACATCTTTTCTGTGCTGGCACTTTGCTTTAGAAACTGCATTTATTTGACTCTAGCATTTTGAAGAGAAGTCAGAAGTCTCCTTAGGAACCTGTGTTTCTTCTCTGGACTTCTGCAGGCATCTGCTATCTTGGGGCAGTGGTTACCAGAGCATTTCTTTTTTTGTATCCTCAGTAAAGATTTTGCTAATACATTAAAGGCGTGCACTATTATTTGGGATAATGTGTTTCCTTTTTGGCCCTAGGGTAGGCTGCCCCAGTTCTAAGTGTGATTTTATTTTTAAGTGTATTCTTGAGCATTTTATTTACTGGTTTGTTTCCTTCCCAGCAGTTTTTTCTTCCCCTTGACAGTAATGTGAATATCATCACATTCTTCTGTAAGTATTATTTATGGTGCATCAAGATTATCAGATTTCATCAATGTACTCTTCTAGTGCCAAGTAAGCCTGTATAGTCAGTTGTGACATACATAGGCCTGATCGTGTAGGATACACAGTGACATAGGATTTGTCCATGTCAGTCATAAGGTGAAGCAAAAGGAGGATCTGGTCTACTAGATGGATTTTCCATGCTTCTGGAAATGGTCACAATGCAATGTCAGTTTAAGTAATCTTGAATGGGATTCTAATCACACAAAATAATTACCATCCTTAATTTCATAAAATTTGATGTTGTCTTTTGTATAGGATCAAATAATTTCTACCACAAACCCTGAGATTTGTTTTATACTGTTTATAAAATTGCAGAGAAGTAAGAAAATGGGTTTTGTTTGTAAGATAAAAAAGTCTAACTGGTAAAAGTGATGAATTTTCAGATCACTCCTTGCTTGTACTGAGGCATACAGTGTAAGCTGTACAGCTACAACAGCTACAGTTGTGCAGAACAATACGTATTTGGCAACTGAAAGGCTTACAGAAACAAGTCTCTAATAGCAGTTTCTTTTTAGTTTTGTTGGATTGGAATTAACATGCTATACCTGATGTAAGCAACAGCAAATTAGCAATCAATAAAACCTTCCATACAATATGAATTCATGTCTTTTTTCCATTATGGTTTTTATAGTAAGAAGAACAAAAAACAACTATTGAAATGAAAGTAATTTAATATTGACATGGATTGTTTTCCATAGCACAGTAACAAATATTTTTGCGCATCGGCTGTAATGGGAAGCAAGAAACTATTGATTGCTGTTTTATGGAGAACTTCCTGTCTGCGTGAAGGGATTAACAAAACAGATGCAGAATTGTTCATGCATTTTCTCTAGTGTGTTTTTATGAAACACGGAAACACCTCTGGAGTTAAGTATGAGTTCTATTACAAGTTCTGGATGAGAGTTTTGTGGGTGAAAGAAAGCTTACTAATTTTGCTATGTCTTAATGGGAGCAAATTAAGTGGATGTTTCTCTACATGGCATGCAGCTGAAAATTTGGCCACAATGAAGTCGATGTGGGTTTTACCACTGAATTTTGAAGTGGTGATTCCACTAGGTAGAGTGCAACTTTTTTTGCTTGCTTGGTTAGTTGGTTTTGTTTTTTAGGGGTGAGGGGATGTGGTTGGTGGGATTTTTCCCTCCAGTGAATTGGAAAACCTGTCAGTCTGGCATGCCATGTATGTAAATATCCGCACAGGGTGCATTCTTTTTTTTTTTATTCAAGATGCATCATTCATTTTTAGATGAGGCTTCTAAAACTTTTACTAGCACATCTAAGAAAACATTGCGTATTTGGAAATTAACTTGTGTCAGTAAGCCTGATCAGCTAAAGAAGAGTTAGCCTGCACTCTTGATCCATAAAGTGAACACTGGCTTAACAGGACTTCTGTTCCATAAACATAGTGTGGAATTGGTGAATCATGTAGGAAGAGCTTGTCAACTTCGAGAGATTCCCATCTGAGATTTCTTTAATCGTAGCAGCTAAGAATCTGGCTTTTACATCTTGAATTCTTGTGAATTTAGTTCTGTGCTTACTAGGACAGAAATTAGTTGAAAACTGACAAAAATAAGTTGGATGAAAAATAAATGACCATTCCTGTCTGAAGATGACTCAAGAATTTTGAAGCACAGAGAGAAATCTGCATTTCTTGTTTTGATATTGAAAAAGGATCTGTAAGTAAGCTCTGATTGCAGGGCTAGCAGAATGTAACTGCTTCTGTGAACACTTCTTTTCACATGAATTTTTCCTAGGCTTGCTTATCTTGAAAAATAAAGTTAATCAGCAGTCATGCAGTATTGTGATCTCATCTAGGATGCATCGGAAACTTGAAGAATATCAACGTAACTATTCATAAATATTGATGTTGCGAAATTACTTTTAGAGGGTTGCAAGCAAAACAACCAAGTCTAACAAGAGAATTTTGTCTTTGGCTGTATTTTGTCTTTATGTCTTCTATCTAACAGTTGCTGTAAAGCAGTGCTCAGGTAAAGACGTAAAGCTCTGATGGGAGCTGTGGAGTTTCTAGATGTGGACTTGTTTGGTTTTTTTCCCCAAATGTTCTCTTGAAAATCTTTAAAATATTTTTTCTTTAGGGATTTGCAGAATTATCCCTTAGGTTTTACTGTCTGCCTATTGCTGCTTGTCTTGAATCTATGTGGGATGGGCTTTGTAACTTTTAGTTGTGTACTTAAGACAGTAACATGTTAACCTCTTTCAGGTGCATGTTAGCACTAGGGTTTTGTTAACGTTTCTTTAGGGTTTTTGTTTGAATATAAGGAGTACACAGGCCTCAAACTTGTATCTAAAGCGTGGATCAATTGGAGGCACTCACCTGCAAATTAAAGTTCAGCAGTAAAATAGGTGAGCAAAATGTCTGTTTCCTTGCAAGGAGGATTGAAATCACTGACAAGAAAACTGTTGGTGAAAATGCTTGGGAAATTTTTATTGTACTGGAGTTCTTTTTCTTTCCTCAAAAAACCTGCACACCTTACCCTTGTGTTTGAGGTGCAGGTAATATATGAAATGCTCATTTCTGCCAACACATTTTTCAACCTTTTTTTTATTTTTTAGGGAGAGCATGTCTTTGCATGACATGTCATCTTTACTCTTACTGCTCCAATAACAATTCTTGAGTTTTTAGATGCTGCAAATGTTGTTTTTTCCCAGCTGATTGTCTTGGTTTCAAAGACAGGTGTCTGCTAGGGAAAGCAGGGCCCTCCCTTGAAATGGTGAATGTAAATGGAGAATTACCGCCTTCTGAATTAGTACAGTTTTGAAATTAAGGGGCTCTCAGGTAAAGATATGGGGATAGGAATAACTAATATGTATAACAAGACAAACAAAACACCAATTGTGGAATCAATAACAAGCAGAACAGGAACCCAGTTCCATCCTCTCAGCCGCAGCACGTTCCCTTTGGTGCAGTTCCCGTCACAGCCGGCAGGGAGCGCTGGTGGCTCCCGGCGGGCAGGGCAGGGGCGATGATTCCCCCGTGGCTGCAGGGGGCGCTGTGGCGCGAGCTCGGGGAGCACGCGGTAATGGCGGCTGTGTCCCAGATGGGAAGGGATGGAAAAGAGAGGCCTTGCTTCACCAACCCTGGGCAGTGTCGGTCCCGGTGCTCCAGCAGGACTCTCGGAAACAGCAAGCTGAAACGGCAGGATGTCCCTGGAGGGTAGGGGTGCGGGGTCCAGCAGCAGAAGAAGAGGCAGCTCCGAGCTGGGTTATGGCTGTGGGAGCAGCGACTGTCCTCATCTGAAGCTGACAGCGAGCCAGAGCAACTGCCCCCACTCTCCTTTAACCTGCTTCTAATCTCGCGGTGTCTCTCTGAAAGAAAACTCCCCAAAACCAGAAGAGTTCCCCCTCCCCCATCTCAAGTACCCAGCCATCAGTGCTTCTTAGCAACTCTATGGGAAAGATTCCACAGGCGGAGGAAAAGGAACAAACCCCAACCCCCGACACTGATGCATCACTAAGAGAAGGGATAAAGGGTTAAGTCCTTCAGAGCAAGGGAGAGTCAATGCAGCACCATTATGAACTATCAGTACCAAAGGCTACACTTAGAGAAAAATAAAGACTTCCCAGAAACCATATAATTACAGTTTTCTTAAACCTCTCAGGGAGGTGAAAAGGATAGTGGAAGACTCAAAAGAGACTAGAGCTATGATGTCTGAAAGGAAATACTTGAAATCTTGCTACATTTACCTGGCAGGCTGGAGTAGAGGAGGCATTTCTGGATTAGATGAGTATAAATGGAAGAATGGAGGAACAATAGTGTGTTAATGTGGGTGCAGCCAATGGTGAAAATTAGAGTGTGGGCACTTTGATGGAAATAAATCTTTTTACAGCAAGCTAAAAATGCATTTCTGAGAAGTGCAGGTGTTGTATGTATGTTCCAGTGCCCTCATGCTCCAAATTATAACTTGGTGTACTACAGAAAATTCAGTTGCTAGTGAAGAATTTTGGACCATGCAGAATGGTAAGTCTACAGGGATTTGCAGCTGCACTGGGATTTTCACTGAGGAAGCACTTGCAAGCACAGTTCCAAACAAGGCTTAAAAGTAAAGTGTGAAGAGTGAAGCCAAATTTTGCATGGTGAATATCTTAAAAAAATAGGCTAATTTTTTTTATGGCTGATTTAATGTAGGGATTACCTTACAACAGTGAATTCGGTTTTTTTTCTGACAGGTAAGTGGTGAGCTGAGGAATGAGAAGTGAGTTTATAGCCACAGAATATCATGCTGACAGGATGCATTGCTGTTGGGAGACTATGGTGGTAAGTAAGAATGTAGCTTGTGCAATCAGAAAAACCCTTGTGTGGCATCCAGAAGTGCTTTTTTTAGCTGGGAAAAGCTACCAAAAAACCCATTACAAATCATTAACATGACTTAACTACTTCCGAGTAAATTGCCTTGACAAGCAAACTTCCTGCATTGACAACAAGAGATCTGTCTCAATAAAGCAGCAATGTACACAATGACTATAAAATTCCATACAAAAATTTGAGTATGGCTTTACCTGCCAGATAAGTCAGATTTCGTGTCCTGTAGGTATTAATTCTTTCCTGCTCATTCAATTACTTTTCTTCCCCTGCAACATGCTAATGAGCATGTTTGTTTTAAAGAAAGCTTGCCAATCCAAGCAGACCAGAATCTATTAATTCTGTTAATTACTTTTTTCTATTTGGAACTGAAAATCCCAGTGAAGGAGTTTTGTGTTGCTCTAAATCAAACTTTAACAGGAAATTCGAAAGTAAGTAGCAATCAATCACAGTAGATAAATGAAAGCATAGATAAGATTGCTTGCTGCATACATAAATTAATGAAGTTCATGAATAAAATTAATTAATTTGATTTAATGCATATATAAATTAATGAAGTGCATAAATTAATGAAGTGTGCTGTTTGTCTTCCTGGACAAACCTGATTGATTATTTTTGGTTTTGTGATTTTTTTTGTTGGTTTGTTAGATTTTGTTTGTTTGTTTTTTAATTTGTAGGTGAGGTTGTAAATGTCCTTTAATTATATAAGAGGAAAGAAAACTGCTCCTGGTGTTTCTGCAGTTTTAGTTGCCGTGCAGTTGCCAGTTCAGTGAATGCAGTTTTTCTGGAGTGATTAAAATAGAAAGACTGTGCTTAAAATGGCACAGTGAGTTTCAAAGATTCACATGCTAAAGAGAAGGTCCACGCCCTTCATGTAACATAACCCTGTGGCAGCGAAATTTTAGTTTTGTATTCTCTCACAGGTTTCAATTACTCAGTTTTTGTTCTTGGGAAACTTTAATGGTAAAAACACTGGTAAGAAATTGGAAGCTATCTCTAGCCTGTATCTACAGCCTGATTAATTATTATCTGGTAACTCCTTTAGTTTTTCCCTTTCCCACAAACTTGTCCAGGCCTTCTTCCATCAACAACATCCCTAAGGAGCCTGTGAGATCCTCAGCTGTTCTGGAGAGCTTCATGTTGTCCAGGTGCAGTGTGCAGTGCTATCGATCGCTCTTTCAGGTCCCTGTGCTGTTTGGCCTTGCTGCATCAAACCCTCTGACAGAACTATGTGGTGGGCATGTTTTGTGGTCAGAAGTTGTTCTTGGAGACAGAAAATACTGACTGGATAACCTGCTATGCAACTTGATGTCGATAGATAATTGTTCTGCCTCCATCCTCCCAGTTCCTCTCACCCTACTTGATTTTTCTTGAGAAATCATAGTAATACAGCACACTATGTATAAGATGCGCCAGTGGTTTTAATAACAAATTGGTTTTAATAACAAATCTGACAGCAGTTTTCACCTTCTTGACAGAAAATAGGAAAACGGTAAAGCCTGAGATTGAATGAGACACATACAAAGAAATCCTAAGCCAAAATGAAGAAGATGTTCAAGTAAATAATGTTTTTTGTCTTTTTTAACGTGTTCAGCTCAGCACTGTGCCCAGTAACAGTTGCTAAACCTCAGCATTCCACTAAGAGATATTCAGGCCAACCTGAATTGTCATGGCAAATGCTGAAGCTGAGCAGGGGATATTCTGGTGGACTTGTATCATATATCAGGGGATACATGAGACTCGTATGTCCTGGAATATTCCCGAATTCAAAATTTCAAGACAATTTAGAAGTTTGATGACAATTTAAAGGTCTTTATTACCTGCAATACTAGATCTGTTTACTGTTCATAGTAACTATTTATGGGGTTTAAGAAACTGTATGTCATGGATTTAGCGTTGGCCAAATTACCAGTGCACTCATTAGAATTATTTACTCATTTCCTGCTGTGGGATAGGATTAGGAGGAAGGCAAAATAGGCTCAAACTTTTAAAGGGTACAAAGAAAACCTTTATTACTAAAAACTGTAAGAAAAAAAAAACAAAGAATAAAACTCAGAATAAAATTTTCAGAACACTTCTCTCCCCATAACTTCTTTTCTGTCACACACTGACCACGTACAGAAACAAATCAGTCAGTTTACCATCTCTAAAAATAGTCTTTCACCAATTTACTTGGGAGAGGTGACTTCTGTTTTCAATCTATGGAGATTTCCTTCACAAGGAACAGTTTTCTCCTGGCCTCGATGTCACAGTGATCAGCCATCTCAGAGAATGGAAATCTGATCACTGTGTAAAAATCCCTTCCTCGACTAAGAGTCTTTGCACAATCATTATTGAGGACCATATCAATTTATAGGGCACACTTTAAGGATTGTAACAGTTCGAACAAAAACTCTCTTCATCTTTGAAAACAGAGGTCTTTCTTCTTCTTCTTCCCTGGGGGGCAACAAGAATCTTCATCTCCTCTCTATTCAAACTTTCGGGATCACAGCCACTTCAGCATCTACTTACTTCAGCACCAATGCCTCTGCTCATATATACAGTTAAAACACTCACCCACCCCATAATGCATTTCTGTGAGTTTTAGGGAAACAAGTCTCTTCTCCACAGCTTAAAAGAGAAATTTCAGTCTACGACTCTCCTCTTTCCCTCATCTGGGACCCGACTCTTCCCTTTGTCTGACCTCGGTGTTTTCATGCTGTTTCTGTGCACATCTTCATCTTGGTCCTTTTCTTTTGCTCAGGACAGAGAACAAGGTGTCTGCAAGTCTCATTCTGGGCAGTGATAGAGTTAGCATCTTGCCCGGACAGCGGATAGTCATGCGATCTCTTCAGGCGGCAGCCCAGAGCTATTTACGATAAAGAGTCTTTCAAAGCCGTGCTGGGGCTGGGCTAGGATCATAAGGGCCCAGCCTTTTTAAAAGTGGCGGTGGTTGTCCTGGCTCCATGGCTGTTTTCTGGCATTTGCTCCACTCACTTCCAGCCGCGGCTGATGGTATTCCCTGCCCTGTGCCCAGCAGGCAAGGGAGAAGCAGGGGGCCTTGCTGGAACGGGGCCCAGCTGTCTCCCCCAGGCCGCACGGGTGCCACGGCAGGGTGGGCCTGGCCCCAGAGCCGCTCCGGGCCAGGGGCAGGGCAAGGCTCTGCCGAGCCGTGGCCTCCCTGGCCGCACCGAGGGTGGGGGGACAAGTAGGCTTTTAGCAGCCATGCAAGCCTCGCCTCCCCTTTCTATCGGGGGCCCGCCGAAAACGGGGCCCGGCGTCAGAGCCTGCCCCCAGCCCGGCCAGGCCCCTGGGCCGCGCGGAGGGGCCCGGGCCGGCGTTACCTGTACTGAGGCTGGAAGGGAAACAGAGTTTTCCCTGGCTTTTTTCCTCTTTAGGTGTGTGTTTCACAACGATGCATAAATTTCTCATTGGTGAAACAATGTGTCAATATTAAAAAAATCAGGCAGTGATTGGTCCTTGTCCGATCCAAAGGAGGCTGCCCAGGGACTGGCAGGGAAAAAATTCAGGAAATCTTTACAAAGCACTGCACTGTGAAACAGTAAAAAGCTAGACGTTTTCTCATCACAAGGACAGCTTTTCACTCACAGAGATTTTGGCATTCCTCCACCAGAATATCTATCCCCTGCTCAGCTTCACCAATACAAAGCATTTGCCATGACACTCAGCCAGGTTGGCCTGAACATTTCTTAGTGGAATGCTGAGGTTTAGCAACTGTTACTGGGCACAGTGCTGAGCGGAACACGTTAAAAAAGAGAAAAACATTATTGACGTGAACTTGGTGCCTATAGAGAAATGAAAGAAAAATCACAGACAAAGAGCCCTTACCAATAATGGTCAAAAACAGGAAATGGGAGAACTTTCTACTCTGGAGAATATTGCATCTCCATACACGTCTTCCATAAAGAAAAGCCTAAATGTTGTTACTCTGTTCAAAGGGAAGACAAAAGGGATGGTGAGGTGAGGTGTGTTTATAAAATAAATAGCCAGAACATAAATATCTATGTGCTGTTCTGCAGGTGTGTGCCTTACATCCTGCTTATACTGTAGCAGTTAATTTGAAACAACTCTGGTGGTAACTGCTACCTGTGTGGAGAGGTGTGTTGGATATGACAAACAAAGCTGGTAATTTTCTACAGAACACACCTCACAGTTAACCACTAGGAGCCAGCATGTTTTAAAATAACACAGCTGTTATCAGTCCTACCTCAGGGCAATACTGTGTTTTCACTGTTTTCACACTGTTTTCCCTGCTTTAAGACGTGTCAGTTCTCACTTTTTTTAACATGGTGCTTTTCTCTGGTGTAGACAGGACCAGAGTAGTATGTGGTTGAATTTAGAAATGTTCCTGTATAAAGAATACACTTTGCTCATCTTCTTTCTTTTTCTTTCTCCCTATTTTTATTTATATTTATATTTTTA
The DNA here is from genome assembly GCA_026413545.1 of Cichladusa arquata. Classification (NCBI taxonomy): domain Eukaryota; kingdom Metazoa; phylum Chordata; class Aves; order Passeriformes; family Muscicapidae; genus Cichladusa; species Cichladusa arquata. The sequence continues at coordinate 1,088,269 of JAOTQP010000002.1, read as the reverse complement.
AAGGTTTTCCTGGTATGTTCTCACATGCAGTTCATGTAAAGTCACTTCTCTCTTTCAGGAGAAGGGGAACATAATTTGTATTATGCAAGAGAGAATAAAAGTAACATTCCCTGAGAACCTTACCTTGGAAAAAATAAAATATCTTAGCCTCACATTTTGATGATAAGTAGTTATAGTCAGCTAAGCCTCTTGCAAAACTGCATTTGATTCTCAGCTTTTAAAATTCATTTTCAGTGCTTTTAGTTTTCCTTAGGCTGATGTAGTTTCCCTCTATGCTGAGACTGATTAGGTCAGTGGTCAGCATAGTGAGATGCTGCTTTCTTCCTTCCCGTGCACACCCTGTCCTTCCTCATTCTCAGCCTGCCCCTTCCAAAATGGAGGGAGATGGTAGGCAGAGACACAGCCACAACACTGTCCTCCCAACCCAGAGCTCCAGAGCTCTGCCCCTTCTTCCACTCCTACCAAAAGCCTCTTTGACCCTATTGGCTCATGAGCAGAATAAAGTAAGAATCTGTTTTTTTCTCTCCTGAGCACCAGAGACCATCAGAGAAGTGAGTATATTGTAGGGGAAGAAGAAATGGGTTTATTTTCTTCCCCTTGATGCCTAGAGGTTAGAAAGAGATCACCTGCTAGAAACACTGGAGTTGTGTTTATAGGATCATGTCTTCTAAAATTCACTGTGGAGTTTGTAGAGATTCTAAAGTTATTTTGCTGACAGCTTTGTTGTTTCTCCTGTCTGAAAGCATCACAACAATAAAAATTACTGTTGTGACCTATAATTTGCCACAATGGCACACTGAGCATGGAGTTGCATTTTTCACATTTTCCTTCAAATACTTTTGTATATATATTTTTTCTTTTTTTCTTTTTTTTTCTTTTTTTCCATTTGAAATGTGACTGAGAAGCATCACTGATTCACTCCATTGGATTTCTAAATTTTGTTTGACAAGGTCAGTGCAGTTTGGGAAACAGAAATTCTACAGCTGCTTTCCTCATTGCCTCCCTGCAGTGATCATAGTCCCTAATAAATATACAGCCTGAGCAGTAACTAAGCATAGCACAGAAATTGATCCTGCCCCATGGTGCTACTCCTAGTTCCTGTTCAGGGGCTGGACAACTGTAGTTACTTGCAAAGCTTGTTTCTTATAAATCTCTGGGGGTTGCTAAAATTGTTTTGCACCCAGGCCATTGGTCCAAATATTAGTATTGAAGCATTTTTTGTACTAAAAACCAAAATGTTTCCTACAGGGCTCAAGTCTACCAGCCATGGAGGCCATGTCCCAGTTTGGAGGTTTTCTCACAGGTACTGAGTCAGATCGCTGTGCTGCTCCATACGTGTCCCACCTCGTGCCACCTTTTCCTAGGAACTAGTGGCAGTGACAGCAGCTTGAGCAGGACAGTGTCAACTATTTGGAAATGTGACCAGCTCTTTGGGCTGTTTGCTGCCTGATCATCCATCCCCACCAAGACACACTACCAAAACCTGGCCATGCAAACCCCACACAACCATCTACTTTTCACCCTGGATATTAAACTTGGAGTAAATAAAGCATATGTACATTCCTGAGGAAATAAATTTTGGGAAGCTAAATTTGCTGTTCCTGTTTCACATTCTTTTAAATCAAGACATGAATGTTGTGATATGCACTCTGTGTGTATGGTGATCCTTGCTGTTGCATCCCATAACAGGAGAAGGGAGGGGAAGTGTTCTTGTATTTGCTCTGCTCTGAAGTGTTCTTTGTCTTGCCAAAATTTCTTCTTTGGCATTTTTTCCTTATCTGGCTCATTGAAGCCATGCATTTGTTTTCCATTAGTTGCTTCAGTTAATATGATGAGTTTCTTTATTATTCTTTTTAAATACTACATTTTAAATGAAAAAACACTCATTCAATGCTGTGATAAACTGGTGTTATTTGCCATCTTTGCCTCATGTCCTTTTCACTCCTTTTCTTTCTTTTTCTCTTTGATTCACCTCTTTGAGCCAACTTTGCTCATGCATATATCATTTACTGTGTTTTCATATGTGTGGTACTGCACACAGAAACGCCCAGTGTGAGCCCAAGTCTGCTGTGAGCTCTGCCCAGCTCACCTGTGTGCTGGGGACAGGTCACTGGAGGTACAGGGACAAGATGGTGAAAATAGCAAGGTGTGGTTAAGAAGCACTAACAGTTTTTAAATATCTGTCTTGGCTGGTTGATTGATTCACTTTGCATCTATCTACATTTTCCACATCTGTTCTGGGCTTTTTCTTCTCTGACAGAAGGAAGTAGAAATAGAAAAGTGCACAAGAGAACAAGTATTGAGAAGTAACACTGAAGTAAGATTTTTCATGTGCTTTTTGTGTCCTGTAAACCCATACAGAAGTAGGGCCATAGGATCAAACCTCCCAAACTTCATATTATAATGCTTCCTCTATCAAACCCCTAATTTTTCCTCTTTTCCCTTTGTAAATATTTAAGCAAATGAATAAGTCTTGAGTCTTGCCTCATAGACCAAAGGTAAATAAATCCACCCAGCATACACTGGCAAAGAAATTTAAAAGTTACATTGTCCTTATGGCTGCATTTTCTAAAATGTCTTCTCTGCCAGCACTTCTGGTCATAAACCCTCTTAAGCAAATTCTAGAGTCACATTTGTGCCTTGAATCTGTACTAGTCATAACAGGGGAGGTGATTTCTACCACACTGAGTGATTTTGTATGTCAAAGTATAATCAGTTACAATCAATAAATATTTATTGGGGTGAGGCAGCCAGAGAGACTATGCTGGGCATGCTGGGATGGGTGTTTCAATTAATTCTGAAATGTTCTAACTGCATTAATGTACTTCTTTCTTTTGTGTCCTTTCCCACATCAGAAAGCAATGAACCGAGGGATTAATATTTGTTCTGTCTAAACACCTGTTTAAAATTCCAGTTTGAACCATTTTCTCATTTTTGTACCTTTGCCTTTTCTCTGTGTTTCTTCAAAGAGGGAAAGAATCCCCAGGCTGAGATATTAGCCAAAGAGTTTTGTCTCTCTAACAGAGAGATCAAAAAAATGTGAAGTGGATTCTGTACTTGGGCATACAAGAGCTCCCTGCATTGAATGGCTACTTTAGATGTAGGTTTTGAAGAGGGAATTGCATCTCCCAGCACTCTGGTGAGGCTTTTTAATACATTAATTGATGGGCAGAGGGAAAGCCAGGCATGAGTTCACAGAGGAGTAATTTAGTAGGAAATCAAAGTCTCCCAAGAAAGAATTTTAACAGTCTTTTTCCTCCCCCCAAAGATACTTTTCCAGTTGTCTTCACCTCTTAGGGAGTTTTTTGCCTGTGATTAGCAGCAGTTTGATGTCCTTGGATATGCCATGTTGCTGCCTGTGACTTGAGTGCATGGAAGAACTGGCTGCAATCCCCCGATAATCGCCCCTGTACTTGCCTGTCCTCTGTGTCCTAGACAGAGGCAGCTCCTGGCAGAAGCCTGCCTATGTCCCAGTCAGTTGTGATTCACTGCCCACTTTATTGCTGCAAATTGAGGCAGTTGAGGTTAACTCAGGAAGCGTGGAGCAGATGAAATGCTGGTCTGCATCTTGTCCTATGGCTGCAGAGCAGCAACCCATGTGGAGGAGCAGCAGAAATCTGTGAGAGGCAAGGCATGCACTGCTGCCAGGATGGTTAGGTATCCTCTCTGAACACATTTTTCTGCTCTAGTTTAATCTCCATTGTGCTCAGGTCATTGCCCTTTTAATCACTGAGAGGAGTTTCGATGCATTTCCCCATCCTCAACCTTTCCACTTTGTTGTTTATTCCTTGCTTCATGATTAACTGTGTTCGAAATTGGACACAGACACACGTACGAGTGGAAAACCAAACGAGAAGTCCCAAACTGTGCTGTTACTATTAATGGCAGGGCTAGGAGCCAGCGAGTTCACTTGGTTATGCCAAATCCAGATTAGATGGTACAAACCCTGACAATTTGGTATTATTTTCTGAAGAAATTATTCAAGGTGTATTTTCTAGTGGGGAGACAAGACAGGATTTTGCATGAAAATAACTTTCTTTAGCTGTTGAGCAAACACAGAGCATCTGTCTAATATATATATATATATATATATGTCCAAGAAAATGTAAGCAGAAAATGTTCATTTTGGAACTTGGATGAAATTTTGTCCCTTTAAAGTAAATGGGAGATTTGCCATTGACTCCAGTCAGGCAGGCGTTTTACCCAAAACTTTTTACATATGTTTTTATATATTATGATAATTCATGAATGAGCTAAAATAGCCCTGTAGAGAATATATGAGGATTGTTCTTCTCTGGCTTAGGGGGAGCAATCTTCATTTATATTGGGGTCCTTGGAAAGAAATATGGATGGGAGAGTCTTTGCTACATTAACAATACATATGTCATCTTTATCTCTATTTTATGTAATCCATCAACAGCAGCATTGCGCAGTTACCTGAGAAAGGAACACAGATGGGAAGAAAATGTTTGAAACCAGATCTGAAGGAGGCCGAGGTGATGTTGTCCGGATGGGGGTTGTAATCAGCAGAGAAAGCAGAGTATCTTGCCCTTTGTTCCAAAGGCCTAGTTGGGCTTCTAATCTCATTCTGGCTGGATTTCTAAATGCTCAAGAAATCATTAGTAACCAGAAGCACTTTGCGGGGTTTATTTGTTTGTTACCTGGCATGGGGAGATTCTGAAGAATCCTTGTGGACACAGACCTTGTCATTTCAGTCAGGCTTCTGCCTCCCAGTATCAGATTCTTTCAGCATCCTCCTTATGAAGATGCATCTTCTACCTGATGAGAAACAACACCCATGGGCATTATGACCGGATTTATCCCCTGTGAATGCACGATGTCTGTGCTCCACAGTCTGCTTTGGCCACCTCTTGCCTTGATTGAATATATTAGTTTTGGCCTGGGAAGTTCCAGCAGTCCGAGGGAGCTTGTCCTTTCCTTGCTCAGCCACCAGTTGTTGCTGGCTTTTGGTCTGGAAGGCTGCTAATGTAAGAGAGAAAAAGGTTAGCTGGAGAGCCATTTTCTGTTCAAGATGAACAGAAACTTTGACAACTTTGACTTGGAAACTTCTGTTCTTGTCCTGGTCAGAACATCTCCAGGGAATGAATAAGTGGTTTGGAACTTAGGGAAGGAGAAAAAGAGGATGACAATAACATTTTCTGTTGCAGGACTGTGGTTGGCAGGTAATTGGGGGAATCCTCCATTATTGTAACTGCATTTAGCTTAAATGTGCAGTGAAGTGACCACCTAGAGAAAATAGAACCATAGCCCATATAAAGCCCATGTAAATCAGAGCATGAGCAGATATTACAAATAATTGGTAGGATAAAAATGCTGGTGATACTGTTGACTGCAGAGTAGAGAAGTCCTAAACTTTTACTGACAGATCTGCTTTGCTCAGCTCAGGTGTGAAAGCAGTAGTCTCATTTAGCTAGTATTGTGTGCAAGTAAATAAGCTTGTCTTTTCAGTGCAACCTGACTGTCTTCCTGTTGCTGTGGTATGACTAATCCCAGCCATGATAATTTGCTTCTATGTAGTTGAGAGGCATCTGTATTTCCAAGTAGATCTTACAATTATGACTACATGGTGGTTAGTGCAATTAAAAAGGTGTGATTTAAATTAAAAGATTATTTAAGTGCTCATTGCTAAAGGCTTGCATCTGTTTAGCAGCCTAACAGTGCACAGTTTGGATTTTTCATTTCCCTGGTACACTACTGAATTCTAGCTGGTAGCTCTGCTATAGCCCTCTCCCTTTAATCTAGGCAATAATGGCATAAAGTTGTTGCAGCGAATAAAAATTTCAGATAAATGCTTTAGTTTTCAATCAAAGAAGCCTATGGGAATATTTCAACTCATTCTGATTTCCTTTAAAACAGATTACTGTAAAGCTTCATTCATTCACATCTGTAGAGAGCTTTAGGACTTGTAAATGAATGCCACTTTCTAAAGTACAAACTATTATTTCGATGTGGATGAATTCATTTTACTATCCCACCAGCTGCCAACAATGTTTAGTGCAATGAAATTCTAACAGCCTGTGTCAACAACTGAAAGCAGCTCATTTATGACAGACAGAAAAAAGAAGAAAATGCAGACCTGAACTCTTCCCCTAGCAGAGAACGGCTTTGTGTATGAAAATAAAAATTTTGTCTGTCATTTCAAAAGGCCCTCTCATAAAAGAAATGCATGTTAAATTAAAACTGCTGTTATTTTTTCATTCCATTGCACTACAGACCCCTCCTGGTTCTTGATGAAGAGTGAGGTGAAATATCACACGACTGAGCTACAGAGAAAACAGCAAGCTGTTCCAAGTGCGTAAGCCAAAATGAGCATTTAGAGAGAGATCACCCTGCATGAGCTCATGCTGGCAATATGTTTTTTTCTATGGTTGCAAACTAACATTTGAGCCTGAGAGGGACTGTATTCAGCCCTCCAGGAGCACTTTTGTGCGTATTGTTTTCTTTAGAATAAGTGAGGAAGTTGTGAACTGCTCCCAGACCTAGGAAAATACCTACAGCCACAGCGAGTTCGATGGCCTCCTCCCCTTCCCTCCCCACCATGCAGCAATAAGCTGAAGATGGAGTCAGAGAGAAACCATGCATGTTTTACTGAAGGCACAATGCCATTTTGCCCTTTGTAATTACTTGGGTTTGTGTGGGGGTCTGAGCATTTTGCCTGCTTTCTTTTGGGAGGTGGTAGGCAGATGTAGGTTTATGGTGGGCAGAGGCAGGGGTATGGTGGTCAGGGCTGGTAAGCTGAAAGGCAGAGTGAGTCCCTGTGTGAGACAGGCATGATCTGGAGCCTGATGTCCCTGCCTTCGTGTGGCAGTGGGGAGCCCATCTGTATCATCCCAGCGGCAGCTCTTCCCAGGCAAATTGGGGCTGTGGGGTAGCTGTGACATCCCTGAGGGAGGCCTTCTCCTAGAGACCAGCCCAGAGGCTAGCTGTAGATAGGGTCCTTCCCCAGTTTGTGTGAAAGGAAGATAATGATCTTGTCAAAGCCCAAAGTCAGCAGAGTGCGCAGTTTCTATGTTCTCTGAATTTTCAGTTAAGTAATCATGCTGTAGAGGAAAAATGTCATTTTAATTCACTAGGATATTTTATGCCCTTCACAGTGCTGGTTTGTTTTTGCTAGATCCTGAACACTGGGACTTCTGGTATAAACTGTCCCTTCCAGGCAGTCACATTTCCCTTTGCCTGAGGACTACTCCCAGCAGAGTGTGATGTTGCACATCCTGTTGTAGACCTAAACACTTCACAATTCCTTTCAGGACTGTCATATAATTCTTATTTGTAAAGCCTGAAAAGCATAGCATGAATTCTTTTTCTGGGTGACCTAAAAAAGGCTAGTAACTTTTGTTAGGAAAATAATGTATTTAAAAATAAATGCACTCTTCTAATCCTCAAAGTGCTGGCACCCAGTTTTACAGTGTGACTGTGCCTGAGGACATCGGGCACTGGGAGAGGCCATGCCAGCTGTGCTATACCCAAGACACCTACTCTAATGAACAAGTTTAGGAATCCAGTTTCATTTTCCTGATGGCATTTTTCAGAGCAGTTTAGAGATTGGATGCATTTTGAAAGAATTACTTTGAAAGAAGCAGCCATAAACCCTTTGATGCAGGAATTCAGAAACAATCTGGTCAAGTCAAGAATGAACACATGACAAATGGAATTGAAATTGTAAGCTGGGCCTAGAGACAGTTCTTGCCTAAAATTAGCTGTAGGAATTGTCTTCCTATTATACCTTCGTTCCTATTGTCATATTCTAGTGCATGAATGTAAATGGGTTTAGAAGTCCTGCATTCCTTTTACAGATGCCTAGCAGTCTTTCTTTTTCCTCTAAATACATTACAGACTTTTATCTTATGCCTTACTTAAAGGCTTAAGAAACTTCTCCTTCATATCCTTTTTGGCTGAGTTCACTCTGAAATACACTGATTTCTGTATTTACTCCAGTATGATACATGGAAGCATTGCAACCCATACGTAGGTTTATGTTAAAGTTAACACAGTCAAAGATGTGAATATTCATGAATATTTTAGGAATGATAAAAAAACATTTAGAAATATATTTTTGTTGACTATTTTGTGGTGGGGAACAATGCTGTGGATAACAGTGTGATGTCCATATTTGAAGCTTTAAAACCACTGCTCTGATGCTGTGATCTCAAACATCGTATAGTTGACGTTCCTGCCACCAGAGCAGAAAATACACAACTAAAATTGGTTAAAGCCTGTATTATTTTATTCTTGAACACACACACACGCACACACACACGCACGCACACGCACACAAAACAAAACAAAACAAAACAAAAATACAACAACAAAAAAACTCCAAACCAAAACAAAAAGTCAGCAGTGAAATACAGCTAGAACAGGCTGGGAAAAAGCAAGCAGGGAAAAACAAGCCCAAAGCCACTGCCTTGGGATGCAGGAAGTGTAGGTTGCATTACTGATGCTCTCTATGACTGTGCACATGGAGTGAGGGCTCCACAGGCAGCTCCCCACCCCTACACATTCACTGGCTGTGAACAGTGTCTTTGCAAACTGCAAAGACTGGCACTAGAAACTGGGATGGTGAGATGGTTGGGGCTTTTCCAGTGTATAACCCCACCTTGGGTCTGTTATTTCAGGCTGGGGCCCCTTAGGGTGGTGCTGTGACACCTCCAGCTGAAGAGCAGGTTCAGTTTTAACTCAGGGGTCTCTGTCCATTGCAGGATGTAAATGTGCCCTACCTTAGTATCTGCCTGCAGTCCTCTGTGGAATGGTGATTATGAGCCTTCTCCGCCCCATAAAGATTCTGTAGAGATAAACTCTATTAAAAAAATTATAAAATCTTGGATAATTCTCTGACAGCACTGTGAAAGTAGGATTTTCCCCTGCTGACATGGAGAGGCTTAAGGAAGCTGTTAGAACTGCTTTCAGACACAGCTTATATGACCTAAATTAAAATAGGCAATCAACCTCTGTCTCAGCGCTCAGTCTGGCTTACTTTCCATCAAATAGGATTCATTAATTAAGATTTGTACAAATTTGTTTTCACATCTAGTAAAAATGGGTGCCTATCAAGAAGGTGCTAGGTGCTTCACTGACTAAAATGACATGAGCAGAATTACCCAGCATCAGTTTACTGACAGCTGCCAATACAGCTGCTGGGGGGTTTTCACCCCATCCAGCCACACCTCCAGCTGTCACCTCCCCAAAGAAGTGCGTAGTACTGCATAATACTGTGTGCCCTGAAAATCAGCAGGTTGGTATTTTTACTGGGACAAGGAAGATTGCTTTTTTCTTGTGTCTTTATAGCTTTGTCTTAATAGACTGTTTAAGAAAACATATGAACCTTTCCGGAATGTAAATGTGGTAGTGTCAGTTGTAGCACAGCAGCCAAAACTCAGGCATCAAAACTCTTTATGAAATTATCATCTGGAAGAAAAATAAAAAGGCTCAAAAACTGCTAGTTAATTCATTGCTTTTAGTGTTTGTAAATGTAGGAGAGAGAAAATAGCCAGGGGCATTAATTTACACGTGGATTATGGTATAGTTCACTTTTAAAAGCAAAGATCTTTTCTGATTTACAGCTATTTAAAATAATTACTTAGCTCAGTGCAGCAAGGGAATCAGCTGGCAGAGTGGCTTAGCATATTAAGATACAGCTTTATGTGTAGACCCTCCCTTCTCTCAGTGCCATAACCCGGAGTCCTCAGCAGGGACCTCAGCTGATGAAGTGATAGCAGCAGGTTTCCAGTCTCAAGCACACTGTGTGGGCTGCTTTTCTGTGATCAGGCCAGCTGCCCTGGGAAGCTGGATTTTCATAGATGGAAAAGCAAGAAAGGAACAGCCGAATCGTTTAGCCTGACTTCATTTTACTCGTTAATTCCTGCCTAAAGCCCTGTCATTTGTGGCTGAAATAGAACATGTCTGTTAGCTATCTAACCTTGATTTAAAGACTGCAAGTGACAGAAAATGCATCCTATCCCATGGCATGCCATTGCAATCGTTCTTGCTATTTGCATCTTGTTTGCAGCTTGAACTCTCTTAACAGACTTGTACCTTCCAACAAGTGTATTTTGGCTTACTGGCATCACTAGTGCTGTGCGCAGTGCTGGACAATGTTAACATCAGCTTACTAACATCACTGGAGGAAAATCTGGGAAGAGTTAATTCAGAGCAATCCTCTGCTGACTTCTCTGTCTTCAGATATGGTTGTAGTGGTTTTGTTTTGCATGCTCTCAGCCAGTTCTTGATTTTCAAAGCTTCAAAGCTTAGAGTTAAATTGGGAAGCATAGTAAATCTAGGATATCATATCCTGTAGATTTGGAATAACTTCTATAATGCTGCATTCGCATCTCTGATTTAAGAGGCTGCATTCAGATTAAGATTATCTGGATTTGGAGCTCCTGCAAATGTGTTTGATCATCGCATACTTTCAGTATCTTCTGCAGTTCAGGCAAACACATCAGATAACAGGTTTTGGTCCCATTTTGTTTCTCACATCTGCATCTTTTTTCACTCTTCTACACACATAGAATTTGACTACGGGATCTGATTGCAGGTTGTGATCTATTATTGTGTGAGAAAAGTTGATAATGTAGATAATCTCATATATTATATGTGAAAATTCAACATTGTAGTCAAGGGAGATATTATATCCAAGGAATATTAAATCCAGCCTGGGATATATTTTTTCACACTTTCTGGAGCTACCCTTCAGGTTTTAGAGAGGCCACTAAGGTCTGGATTCAGCAATGGCAAGCAGGTGGCAAAAGAGAGCTTTATGTGGAATGCAACACATTTAGTGGGAAGCTCTTGTGTGTTTATTCCTGGCCTGTAAGGGTGAACCCTTTGCCATCCTAAAGAGATTGCTTCAAATCTGCATCAGCTTGTTGGAATAACAGACATCTAAAGAAAGAAGCCTTTCTTCTTTTTTAAAGGTAACCTCATATCATGTTAATTACAAATGAGGCAGTGAACAGCGATCAAATATGGGGTCTTTTACTTTTGAATAAAATCTCATGGCTAGATTAAATCTGTGACCAAGTTTATAAAGTAAATACAGGTATAGATATAAAATTGGTTAGGATGTCAAAATATGAATGAACACCTACCTAGTAGAATCAAATTTAATTATGCTAATATTTATTTTAATATTTTATTTGATATTTTCTATAAACTTTGTTCATAATAAAGGATCAGTGATATATATTGTGCATAAACAAGAAATGTCTTCATCCTGCAGCAGACAATAGGATAAATTTAACGTGTAGGACACAGCCAATTTTTTCAGGCAAATCTAAGTATATTTGAGCAATCATCTTGACAAGTGATGTGACACTTGGATTTGCAGTTGGGATCGACAGCAAAGAATGAATGAATTAATGAATTAATGAAAATCCATAAAATGGAAACATGAAATTGGGACAGACAATTAAGTCTGGTTGACAGCATATGAGATAAGTGGACTAGAAATAAAGTTAATGTGAAAATATTGATCTGAGTAATCCTACTTAGACAGTTATATCTGAGTGACAAATTCTAAAGTAATTGCCCACAGGAGGCAGCAGCAACATGTTCTACAGGCAGAGCAAAGGCATTATGGTATATCTAGAATGATACTGAAAAACGCTACTACTACTATCTGTAGTACAAACAGAAAGCCTTTCCTACCTTTGAAGACAGACTCAGGTATATTATTTCCAATCAGATTCTGACAACTACATGATTTTTCATCAGAGAAGGCAAAGCATCTATTATTTCATAGCAAAAGGAGTTCAGTAAATTAGCTCGTGATTAAGAGTTAAATGATGGCTGCCAGAGAAAAAACAACCTGTTAATTACATTTCTCTGCATTTATAAGGAGAGCAGTCCCTACATAGCTTTTTATTATAGTAACCATGACCAGCCTCCATGTGGTCACCAGCAAATCTTTTGTGCAGCTGACACTCCTTCAAGGAGGAGTTGCTGAAATCAATATATGTGTGCCTAGAGAACCATAAATAATGAAACACCTGATGGTCTGCAAAGTTAACAGTTTCTCCATATATCACATATTACAGGCTGAATATCCATAATGACTCCAGCCAGTGAGGCTAGAAACAAACATCCTTTCTTAGATCCAGCTGCAATAGCTGAAGATGTTAGTGCTTCCCCATGCCACAGTTTTGCTAGAAAGCTGATTTATATGGGCGTTCTGTAACCCAGCATAGAAAAAAGAATCACTGGGGTTAATGGAAATCATTGTCTCAGCATTGCTTAAACTAATCTCTGTCCTTAAATTAAACCTACAGAGGATCAGGGAACAGCACCTGGTAGGCAGAAATGGAAGCATGGTGCCCACAGGCTGAAAGGCAGTAACAAGCAGCTGAGACCATGCTATCTTCAAACAGCAGAAAATAGCTTCATGGAAAATTTTTCTTGTTTTGTTTTATTTTATTTGCTTCAGCTCTGTCAGGAGCAGTTCAGCCATGCTCTGCCCTCAGCTGGCTGCTACCACCCATCTATTGAGCGCTGGAATGGATCCTGCAGTGCTCCCACCCTGTGTCAGTCCCGAGTCAGGTGGTTTGGCTTAAACTGCTGCTGCTGCTGAAGATGGTTTGCAGTGAGCCAGCAAGCGGCAGAAAAAGAAGTGGTCATACTGCTTTACCACTTCAGCCATGTCTTCAGCATGGGAGGGTCACGTCTTCGGCTGCCACAGCTGTTGTGTGGGCGAGGCAATGCTAGTAGGTGTAATTAACTCTGTTATCGGTAGACCTTCATGGTTGTAACACTATCTCTGTTTCAGTGATCTTTTACACCCCAGTGTCATACCCAGCTTTAGTTTGCTATAGTTTAATTCTCCTTTAAGGAAAAGGAATTTCCAATTAATCCACAGAGGACTAAGCTATAGTAAAACGTGATTTGCAAATATGAGCAGATTAAATTTGAGCAGCTGATACAGCTATCACCTTCCAAGTTTCCTTCCTTGCTCCTTTCCTGGAGGTTGGGTGCCTGCCACACTGCAGCTGAATTTGGCATGTGGAGCTGCTTGGGAGCACCAGAGTTCACTGCATTGCATAGTGGATTAGAGGGATGCTCATGTAGGGTTGCCTGAAAACACAGGATTTGAAACTTCTGTGGCTTGAAAGTGGATACCTATGCTGTTCATCTGCCTACAAAGTCAGAGGTGGCTACCTCCAGGAATGGAATGGGAGAACAGAAGAAATAACTTCCTGCTATTTAACTGAGCAGGCTGGCTCACCAACGGACAGTCCCTTCTTAACTGAAATGCTCAGGCATTTTGTGTACTCTAACCCATCTTGTGAACATCCCCCATCTTCAAATAATATGCTTACCCTCCTGTCCACGTTTTACACTGGAAGACTTTGTAGATCTGAGGAGCTGAGAAGTGCCTTCACTATGAGAGTTATCTGTTGAGGATGCAGGAGGTGGCTAGTGCACTAAAACTTTGACACCCTGCTTCCCTTGGGATGTCATTGTGGCAGCTTCCCTCCAAGTTTTAGAAATGTCATTTCTCTTTTTTGTGTAGGTCAGCATGTCACTGAGAAGATGGGGAACAGCAGGGGCAGCTAAATATATCCAGGAGATCACAAACATCTCAAGATTTAGAAACTTCTGTTTGTGATTTGTGGAAGAGAGAGGTCATGAACATGGCAAAAGAGAGGAAGAGAAAATGTTTAAGAAAGGAATGGAGGAAGGAATAGACTCAGAGAAGGCAGAAATACAAAGAAGGTAGAAGAACACTTAATAGGTAAAGCTCATGCTCACAGTAGGCAAAATATCTATACTGTACTGAAGATATAGTATTTCTGGAAACATGCTGTAGTTGAGCAGTGCTTTCACATGACTTTACTTCATATAAAATTATTAAAGTGCCCTGGTTTCACAAAATACATGAATACTGCCAGAACCACAGATAACTATGTCAGTCTTATTTTTCCCCTGCTTTCTTTATGCATGCTGTGTCTGAGTAGAGAATTTTACTCTTTAGGCACTGCCTGACCATGTCAACAGCAGGTTTTGTTTAGTTTTTCAGTGAATGTGCCTGATTGAACATGATTCACATGTTTTCCTAGTGACAGCATGGGCTGCATGGGACATGGCTGTTTTTCCAAACTTGCTGTAATTAAGTGGAATTCAGGCATTTTCATATTGAATATCTGTGACTTGAGGGGGATCCATGTGTTTTCTCAATGAACACAAACGAAGCTGGCAAGGGCCTCTGCATTTCCTTCTTGCTTCTATGCTTGTAATTATCACAGTGTATAAATATACAGAGATTTTCTCAGATTCTGCCTAAGAAGATCTGACAAGATCTAGATTTGCTCTGCACCTTTTCTCTGTGTAAGGAGGCAAATCAGATACAGTGGATGTGATCTCATTTGTTCCCCCTCCTGTCCATGCAACTACACACATGCAGTAGGACTTCTAAACTTACTTAAGAACCTAGTTCTTCCTCTTTACCTGGATATGTGGTATTGTGTAGGTGTCAAAAACGTAGGAAAAAAAATTCCTCTTCTCCTCACTGTTGCAGTGAGTTTGCTCCCTCGTCAGGGTGCTCTAGCAGTGTACTTGGGTAGTTCTTTCATGACTTGGAAAAGAGGCAAACAGTAAAACAGCTGCCTTCTCAAGTGCCCCTTCACAGGAGACGAATGAGTTATAGTAACTCCTCCTGCTGCTTACTGTCTTTGCCCTGATTTTATTTGTTTGTCCTAGGATGAAGCTTGTTTTCTTTGAACAGGTGTTAGATTCTTACCAGAAAGGTGAAGTTAAGTTTGTAAAGGATCATTTGGAACAGCAAGAGACTGGTAACCACTGAAGTATTGTATTTGGCTTTCATGGATAGATGGATGGTTAGTTAGCATTTATATGATGCTGTGTATTCTCAGTGTCATTGAAGAAACACTTAATCATTCTTAAACCATTCCGGGATAGATATGGAAGTCAGGAATGGTGGTAAAGGAAAGAAGTTCTGGTCTTGCTGAAACTGATTGAAGTTTCTACTTAAAGCTTACTTCTGGTAAATGCTTTTCTGCCATGCTGAGTTGCTATTTACTGACCTAGTGCTAGGATAGCAAGCAAACCTTTTAATGGAAAATGAGGACCAGAATATTAAGGCGAGACAAATCTTTGTTGAATTGTGCAGATTTCTCGTAGATTCCTGTTCATTTCTGTTTCATTTAAATTCTTCTCCTTCAAGAGGACCGTGTGCTAGTGACACTTTGCCCCATCAGCAGGAAGCCAGCTGACTCCCCGAATTTCGGCAAAGAATTCTGGACGGCACTGGAGCAGCGACACACCATGCCCATCCAGCGCGACACGTCCGTGCGCGGGAGACGTGGCTGCCGCCGCTGCCTCCTCCCCCGGCGCTGGGTGGGTAGGTGGGCGGGCGGTGACACCCAGGGCTAAGCGGGGGGCGGTGGGAGGTGTTCTTCCGCCCCTCGCTGACGCTTGTCCTTCCCATCACCGGCGGCTGCGTTCGGGAGCTGCTCCCGCAGCGAGTCGGAGGCACCTGCGTGGCGGCGGCGAGTAGCAGGGCGCAGCTGCCCGTGATGCCGGCTTAGCGGCCAGGCATGGCGCGGCGGCTGCGGGCCGGCAGGTGCCGGGGCGGGCAGGGCGGCACTGCCCCGACGGGACGGGCGCTAGCGCTGCTGCTGCCGCTGTGGCTGTGCGCGGCGGGTGGCGGCGCGGCGCCGGTCTATAACCTCAGCCTGGCAGTCGACGAGGGGCTGCCGGCCGAGACGCTGGTGGGCGACATCCGCGCGGGGCTGCCGGCGGGCGCGGACCCGCCGGGGGGCTTCCTGCTGTCGGAGAGGAGCGGCGAGTCGGCGGTGTTGGCGGACTTCCACGTCCAGCCGGAGACGGGCATCATCCGCACGGCGCGGAGGCTGGACCGGGAGCGGCGGGCGCGCTACAGCTTCGCGGCGGCCACGCTGCGCGGCGAGGTGGTGCAGGTGGAGATCGCTGTCACCGACGTGAACGACCACTCGCCACGCTTCCCGAAGGACAGTCTGCAGCTCAACATCTCCGAGCTCAGCCCGCCCGGCACCGCTTTCCGTTTGCCGGCTGCCCGCGACCCCGACGCCGGCAGCTTCGGCACGCAGGGCTACGCGCTGTTGGAGGAGGGCGGCGCGGCGGGGGATCCGCCGCTCTTCCACCTGCGCTATGTGCGGCCGGAGCCGCTGGAGTTGGTGCTGCTGCGGCGTCTGGACCGAGAACGGGCGGACGTCCACCGGCTGGTGGTGGAGGCGTGGGACGGCGGCAGCCCGCGGCGACGCGGCCGCCTGCGGGTGTCCGTGCGGGTGCTGGACGAGAACGACAACGCGCCCGCATTCAGCCTCGGCGAGTACCGCGTGCGGCTGCGGGAGGACGCGCCGCCAGGCACCGCCGTCTGCCGCCTGCGGGCCACCGACCCCGACCTGGGCGCCAACGGCGAGGTGCGGTACGCCATCAATCGCCGGCAGAGCGATCCCGACGGCTACTTCGCGGTGGAGGAGCGCAGCGGCGTCCTGCGCCTCCGCCGCCCGCTGGACCGCGAGGCGCGGGCCCTGCACCGCCTTGTCGTGGAGGCGCGGGACGGCGGCGCCCAGCCCGAGGTCTCCAGCGTCCTCGTCTCCGTGGCCGTGCTGGACGTGAACGACAACCGGCCCTCCATCCGTCTGCTCTACCTCACCGAGACCGGCGGCCCGCGGGTCTCCGAAGGGGCGCAGCCCGGCGACTACGTGGCCCGAGTGTCCATTTCGGACGCCGACGAGGGCGGCGGCGCGGAGGGCGGCGACGGCATCGCGCTGGCCCTGCTGGGCGGCGACGGCGCCTTCGCGTTGCGGGCGGCCGGGGCCGGCGTCTTCTTCCTCTGCGTGGCGAGGGCGCTGGACCGCGAGAACCGCGACCTGTATGAGCTGCGGCTGGTGGCCACGGACGGCGGCACGCCGCCCCTCTCCGCCGAGGAGCCGCTGCTGATGCGCGTCGCCGACCTCAACGACGAGACGCCCGCGTTCCCGCAGCCCCACTACCGGGCCGCCGTCTCGGAGGCCGCCTCCCCTGGCACCGCCGTGCTCCGCCTCAGCGCCTTCGACGCCGACGAGCCGGGCTCGCCCAACTCCGAGGTGCGGTACGCGCTGGAGGGCGACGCGGCCGCCCTGGCCCTGCTGCGCATCGACGCGCGGAGCGGCGCCGTCAGCACCCGCGCGCGTCTGGACCGGGAGCGGCAGGCGGCGCTGGAGCTGCGCGTGGTGGCGCGGGACGGCGGGGTCCCTCCGCGCGCCGCCGCGTGCCGCCTCAGCGTGCGCGTGGAGGACGCCAACGACAACGAGCCGCGCTTCGAGCGCGCCGTGTACCGCGGGCGCCTGCCCGAGCACGCCGCGCCAGGCCGCCGCCTCCTCCAGGTGAGCTCCGCGCGGCCCGGCCGAACGCTGCGCTCCGGGGCTCCGCCGCCGCGCCCCCGCACTGCCGGGAAGCAGGGAGCGCGGCGGGTGGGGTTCAGATAACCAGCGCAGCCCTTGTACCGCCATCCTCACAGGTGCCCTGAGAAATCTGTTCCTTGTCCCATAACACTTGTAGCGTGGGTAATGAGCACAGAAGCTCAGGTCTTCAGAGGGAATCAAGTATCCGCTCTGGTTAAACCTCAGGGGGAGTTAAACCAACTGTGATACGTCTGAGGACTTGAGATGCTCTTCTGAGAGCCGGTAGGAGCCGTCCCGGAGGGCAGCATGGAGCAAACTGAACCAGAGAGAAGGGCAGACAGTGTAAAACACAGTGGCTTGAAATTAAAATGCACTTCAGTGTCTTTGTGATGATTCCTGAGCTTTCTGCTAACGATGTGAATCAACTCACCCTGCCTTTGCAGAAACTGATTAGTCCTAATAGAGAAAAATATTCTACTTGTCCATAAAACCCCTTTTACTCTTTGCAGGTGAGGCTGAATGGAGGCTTTGGAGGGCCAGAAGTTAACAGAGAGTCTTTTTGCTTTTAGCTTGGAAAAGCATTGCAAAATGTATACGTTTGACTTGAACAAAGCCTTTTCCGTCAGAAGAAAATTGACAGCAGTTGGGACTGAGTGAATGTAGAAGTGTTTCTGAGTTTGTGCAGAACTTACATGAATTTGGGGAAAACCATTACAAGAGGAGACCTAGGGAAAACTGCAGTGTGTTTCCTCAGTATATTTGATGAAAAATCAATCTGTCTTTATCTTCAGGAGACCTACTAAATTAATTATTTTTTCTATCCAAATCAGGAGTCACTGATGATATTTTGGGTCTGACAACAGTTGATTGGAACAAAAGGCATTTTCTTCTCTTACCATTTTCCCCCTTTTTTTCTAATTGCACTCTGGAGCTGAAAAAGTACACAACTTGTACAGCACTAATACAATTTAATCTATAAAAACTTCGGGAAGGTTGAGCTAATGTAGCTTTTTATTTTTTATCTCAAGCCAAAAAGAAAATTCCATCTCTGCCCTTTCGTTTTCTTTCAACACCATGGGGAAAAAAAAAAAAAAAAAAAAAAAAAAAAAAAAAAAAAGGCGCCGTGTACCGATGGCCCAAGGAAAGCCCTGGAGAAAACTGTTACCTTGAGGAGTTTAGGGGTTGGCCATGTCCCGGGGAGGAGTGAGGGGCGTCGCGGCAGCCAGGCCTCCGACCCTGGACGCGGGCGTCCGTGGTGCTGAAAGGCGGCGGGGCCGGCGCCGTCGGGGAGCGCTGCCGCGGCCTGACGCCGTGGCGGGGCTGACGCATAGCAATTGTTTGCTTCTGATTGAAGCGGATAAAAGCCTCCTGAAGGGTTCCTGAGTGTTTTAAATAAAACAACCTGTGATTGTGGTTTTACTATATTTTTTTCTTGTAAGTTTTGATGCATTAATACTGCAGATTTTCCAGGACCACAGGTGCACTGTGATGTCATGGGCGTGGATATCACTCACGGTGCATTGAATTTTGAAAGTGTCACCATGCTGCCATAATCCTGTTTAGAGAGTAGAAAGAAATAGTAATGTCCTGGTAATGGTTGAACCTGGGGTAATAAAGCCAAACATGAATGAGAAGGAGGAGGAATGAGAGACATGCGCAGGAGGAATAGCAGATAAGAATCCTATGCTCTGCCAGGAAAGGAAGGTGCTTCTACTTGCAGATTAATCCAGGATCATTGTGATGTCCAAGTTTCATACTATATTGTGTAGCAGGCTTAAACTTTAAACATGTCTACCTTTTACAATTATCCTCTTATCTTTTCCCCCAGGAAAGGATACCTTCTACTCAAAGATTGTGAGAAGGGAGGGGCTATCATGAAGTGGGCAGCTTTGTTTATGTTGCTCTAGGAGTTGCAGCGAGTGATGATAATGCAGAAAATAGGTTTTGGTTTGGCCAAATTGTTTTTCAGGTTCTGTGGTATGAGCCTCGGCTCCAGGTAGGCTCTTGAACTTCAAAGCTAGAATGAAAAGGAGGCAACCATGGACTCTGTTATTGCTGCTCCTGGAGAATAGGAAACTGTCCTGGTTTGAAGACAGGTATTTGCCAAGAAAGGCAGTAGCTCCTCCCTGAGATGGAGAGTGCAGCCCCCCCTCCCTCCTGATTATTATAATTTTGGAATCAGGGGCTCTCAGGCAGAGATAACAGAATAACAGTTCTTTACTGGTGTATATATATACGTATATAAACGTATATATAACAAGGCAAAGAAAACAACAACAGCTAGGAAATTAACAACAAACGGAACAGGACCCCAGTACCAGTTTTTTCGGCTGTGGACCCCTTTCCCTGTGGTGCAGTTACCGTCCCAGCTGGCAGGCAGCGCCGGCCGCTCCCGGTGAGCAGGGGAGGGGCGCTGATCACACGCGGCTGCAGGGGCGCTGGGGGTGATGGCAGCTGTGTCCCGAATGGGAACGCTGGAGGAGAGACGCTGCTCACGGGTCTCGGGGCACCGTTGGTCCCGGTGCTCCAACAGGGCGCCTGGAGTGGAGGTGGAGGTGGAGGTGGGAGGGCGTCCGAGCAGGGGGTTGCGGGGTCCCCCAGCCGAGGGAAGCAGCTCCCGGTGTCGGTGTGGCAGAGCGGGGTTTTTCCAGCGACCCTTCTCCTCCGAGCCAGACGAGCGAGAGAGAGTGCAGCTACCCTCACCTACTTTACCTGCCCGCCCCCCATCCGTGCTAGGGTGTAGCCAACAAGTTCTTAGCATCACAATGGAAAAAATTCCACAGAGAGAAAAGGGAAACAAAACCCAAGTCCCAACAGAAACAAACCAAGATATTGAAGGAGGCTACTCATGTCACATCTTCCTCTGCTCCACAACCTGGGAGGTGATGATAAACATTTGTTTTATATTTGAGTCACAATCAGGATACCTGGAAGTCTTTTAAACCCTCTAGTCTCTTCCCTCTGAAAGCAGAGGGGCCCTTGCAGTAGGCCATTACTGAAATAGTCATGTTCATGGTTCATCAGTAATCTTTGCTTGGGAACCAGCTGGTGACAAACCATTGCCTTGTACACTGTTTGTCTAGAGCCTTCTACCTTAGTGCTTTGCTGTGCCTCTGCCCAGCCACTAAATAACTGTGTTATAAATTACTCACTAAAATCAGGTAGGTGTCAGGGTCCGTGTTAGGAACAGAAAACCTGAGAGGTTCTTTTATGGATCTCAAAGCACAAAAGACACAGCAGGGGACAAAATCAGTTTACTTTTGCAG
>JAOTQP010000002.1:1051242-1067501 GCA_026413545.1 Cichladusa arquata | reverse complement strand
TAGTCCTTTGGCGAGCATCCACCGTGGCCAGGCCCAAAGCTCCCTTTCAGAGCAAAGTGTTGGGGTCCCATAGTCTCGGTCTTTGATGATGGTTGTGAGGCAGATCAGAGAATCTTCGGACCGACTCTTACAGTAGGTCAATCAGTAAGGCAATTTATTAGTTTGTTGATAAGGAACAGGCAGGCAGCACTGGGGACGTGGGGAGTCTGTGCTCTACCAGCATATCCATCTCACCTTTGGTCACTGCTCCTTTTATAGGCAGTTTCTTGGTGGGCTGTAACATGCCACTGTGCTGGGGTACAAGTCCGAGCAATGCTCGCACGAGCCCGCGTTTCCTTATACATAAAAACTGGATACCATTCATGATTACAGTGGCAAAGTAAAAAAATACGTAAAACCAAAAAGCACAGCAAAGTGATTTTAACAAACATAATGAAATCATTATATTTTCCTGTGTCTCATGTCCATGCTTTACTTTGAGTTCAGTATTTTTGTTTATATTGATCCTATGGTGTATTTCTATAATGACACGAATCACTATGTAACGTGTCACAACTGGACAACTTGTTCTCATATATTCTTGACTGCTTGTTGATAATGGGGAATTTCTTTCCTTCTGGGAAATCTTTAACTCCTACTGTGATCATTCATTTTCATTTCCCCCTTACTCTCTACAGAGGTACCCCATAATATGGGCTAGTCTTGTGAAATGGATCAACTTGCATGTAAATCTGTATTAGTGGTCCCTCTTAGTCTGTAGGAATTCACCAATTAGAAGAATTAACCATGTACTTAAAAGACATAGTTTTCATAGTTTTCACTTCTGGAAATTCTGCTTTGTTCCAGGTATATGTCTGGGCTTTCCTTGTGGACAAAATAGTCTCCCTTCCAGTGCAGATTGACCAGTAAGGGAGAATCTGAATCCTGAAAAATAAATGGAATTTCTTTGCATTGGCTAATATAAGAAAAATATGGTGATGTAATGATTCCATCTTCAGGGTAGATAATGCAGTTGGAGGTCAGAAATCTGAGCACACAAATGAGAGAAAGATAAATGAAGAGAATAAAAATTGGTGGGAAAGTAGTGGGTTATCACACATTAGAAAGTAGAGCAGAAGTATGCAGAAATACTAAGTAGAATTTGGAAGTATTTTACAGCATTTATTTAACTTCAGCCTGTTTTTTTGATACTGAACTTCTGGTTTGTTATCAGCTGTTATAGACACACCTTTGTTAAAATTTAAGCATTACTGGTGGCATGCCAAAAAAAAAAAAAAGGTACAGGAAGGTAAAAGTGAACACAACCAGAGATAAATTGTAGATTAATGCAATTTGCAGAAACTAAAAGGGAAGCAGCAGAAGCACTCTTGGTGTGATGTGATGTCTGCAGACATCTTAGTAATGCTTTGATTTTTGCAGATGTATCAACATCTTGGTTTCTTCATGCATGTTAATTTTGAATGGTCATTGGCCTTAGGGATGACATCAGCTATGATGATGATCTTTCAGCATAATATGAATCTATTTTCCTGAAGATCTTCAGCATGGCCTAGAAATGGAGTAAGATGGAGGAATGAGTGAGAACTCCTTGGGTGCTCTCCTGTCTTTCTTACTATACTTTCTTAAGGGTCAATATGGTTACAAATGTCCACCTATAACCTCTGGTGCTCTAGGCACCAACTTGGTTGGGATATCTTCTAAAATGAGCAAAGCAGCTAATAGTTGCTAAAAGGTTGTTTATTGCAGAAGCACATCAGTGTCAAGAGGCACAGCCACAGACATCAAAGTCCATGCTAAGTTTTAGTTTAGCATCCCAAATAGAAGCAGAAGCTTTTCCTGGAGGTCCCTGTGGGGCCGATCTTGCTGTGGCAGCTCCTATCTTCTTCTCGAGTGTTGAAGTTGACGGTGAACAAAAGCAAACGAGCAATGGCAGAAAAAGCAGAAAAGGCAATGGCAAAAAGCAAAGGCAAAAGCACCAACTCTTCCCAATACATACTCTTAGATAGAATCTTCCCAACAAGCTAAGACACAAACTCGGACCACCACTCCTTAACCTGTTAGAATTCTAGTTTCTTAACATGCTAGGTTACGTATAGACTATGCACACGACCTATCTTGTTCTATCTGAAAAATGTAAGCAATATTCTTACTATAGCCCTATTATGTCTAAGCACTGTCTACAACCACGGTCCTGGAGCCTCTACGAAAACATTAGTATGTTTTTCAACCTTCACTAGAACTCACACTTCTACTTTGGTATCTAAACCTTTTACTTACTAAAAGCATTAGAGCTCATACTAAAACTTACCGACTTACTTACTTATCCTAAAACTTAAAATTACATCTCTACCTTTTGTGTGAATAGCTTAATATACTTCAATCCATCCACAGGCTTTAATTCAATCCCTGCACTCTGATTTCTCTCTTAAGAATTCAGAGAATCCCCCGACTCGTTGACTCCACCATCCATCAACTATTGAGTGATGGTGGTGATTATATCTTATTTCTGTTCTCTTTGGTGTCAGCTTGGCAATTTTAGGTAGATTTAGCATCTGATAATATGTAACTCTTTTATAACTATATATAACTAACTCTGTGACCTAAGGGTAAGGGGTGTGACAAAGTGTCTCTCTTCTGAGCCATTCACTTACGCTGTGAATGAATTAAGAAATAAAGCTTTGTCATACATCTGCCTTGATTACAGACGTTTAATTCTGACTACAAATTTTATTTTCAAGCTTTTTTTGGTGATTGTAATACTTCTCAATACTCATTGTTATGGTTCTCTTTAGCACAATATATCTCCAAATTATAGTACTGTATCACCAGCTAGGTCAGGATTTCCTTCTTCTAGCTAAAGTTGAGTATTGAAAGGCAATATTCTTTCTCTCTCTTTCTGTCTCTGAGCAGGCTAAAACTTTATCTGAATTAGGAAAGATCAGCACACCATGTTGGCATCAGTTCGCCTGGTGTTTTTTACCTTGATGTGATGGAAACACCACATTCTCTTTCTTATCTTATCCTCCATGGACTCCTGCATAAAAGAGTATTTCCCTTACTGGCTTCTGCAAAGCTCAAAGATTTGGTGATGGTGACAGCTCTCAGTTCAACTCATATTTTGAACGTAATGCAAGTGTTTGTTTTGTGTTTTACAGCACAGTACATCCTGTATATGTTTGGGGCTTGTAGGTTAAACTTGTTTCCACTGCCAGAGCATGCTGTAGCTTGTAGGGTATAAATGTGTGACGTAAATGTCATTCTCCTGTAATGCACGTGCATTCTTAAGGAAAGTCTAACAACTTATGTACGTGTAATTGCATATTGAAGAGAACATTGTCATGACTTTGTAACAGTCATATCAGTAGCTTTTTAGTAAATTTATTTTCTTTTATGGTGTATTAGAAAATTCATGCTTATTGGCTGTAGAGTCATCTCTGAAAGAGCAGAGGAAGAGGAAATCTGCCAAATGACAGAACCATATGCATTCCAGTGTTATGACAACTTGCACTTTTCTGGTCCATTAAGGAGGTCCATTAAGGAGGACTGTTTCAACTTACTGGGTAGTGCTTCTCTGTTCCTTTTATTTAAAAATAATAGACTTTCTGATGCTGAGATTGTGGGAGGTTTGTAAATGCAATAACAGCAAAGAAAGATTTTGTTTAAAGGTCTTAAAGCTAATCTAGGTATGCCAGGAATTATGGAGTAATAGATCTGTGAGATTTTAGAAAATACTATTTAAAGTTATAATATGTGTAAGAGGGGTGCATGTGGTTTGAGGATTTTTTAAGTACTTAGAACATATGAGAGTTGTTATTTTTACTTTCTTGAAATACATATTTCCAAGAGCTACTTGCAGAAAGAAAGAGTTCTAAAAAAGACATTATGGCATGCATCTTCTCTAATTTTTCTCTGCCTTCTGAAAAATTAAAAAGAAAACTATGAGGACAAAAAGTAATGGAGGATACATCCCTGCTTTGAGGGATGGAGACTTAGACTGTAATCTGTCACTGAGATGCTAAGCAGGTAGCACCAGCATTGGCTGCAGACCACATTTTTCTTCTTTTCCTTCCCTGAATGTTGAAACAGGGAAGAGGATAGTCCTTTCCCTCATGGTTTTGGTTCTGGATCATTTAAGCCACACTGCAATTACCAAAAGCAGAAATGAAACCCCAAAGAAGGTTCATGTAAATTCTGAAGAGTTATGAAATCCAACTCATCCCTGTTAGAGACAAACCAGAAGGAAGTTAAAGATGTCATGCTATGCATCCCTCTGTTTGCTTCTTGAGCTTTCCAGGTCTTATTTTCACTGTATTCAATTTTAAGTCAGCTGCAGAAAAGACAGATTTTGCTTGTTGACTTGAAATGCCACTGTGTTTTAGAACTAGTACAACTGACAACAGAGAGCCCAAACCCCAGACTAAACTACATTAACAGCAAAGAAATTTGTCATATAATCTGTAACTGTAATGCAAAACTATAGGTTCATCCAATTTCTGTTCTTATACTGAGTCTGAATTTCTGTCATAATTTCTGTTAGATGTGTAATTTTGTAGCAATTATTTATTTCTAAATTCACAACAAATATCCCTTCGCACTCCAGAAGCTGTTCAGTAGATTCTCAATATATTATCATAGCTTTGTGGGTATAAAATTGGTTTTCATGGCTATGCACAACATTTTTGTGATCTATTAATATGTAGCTTTAGGAAGTGTGGGTGGTCTGGGCTCAAAGATAGACATATAAATATGTATATGCTTCTTTGAATCTGTGCAGGAGCAGTAGATGGCCATGCTGAGCTTATTGCAGGAAGGAAGAAAAATAATAAAAAGAATCAGCCCCCAAAATACATCATTTTAATCATTAGGTAACTTCAGATGAATGAGAACTCTCCAGATGCTTTTGCTTAAGAATTCTTGTATGGTGGCCTTTTAGCATTTTAAAAATAGAAAAACTGTTCCATTTAATAATTAAAGCATTTGTAAGAATGAGACTCTGTTCCTTGATGCAGTCTTTTCAATCTAGTATCTGGCACTGAATGTGTGCTTTGGAAGCTCTGATCCTGGGAAATCGGAATTGGAAGCCTTTCACTTTTGCTTCTCTTAGTTTGTGGTTACTCTTAAATGTGGAAAGTGCTAAATTGTCAGTGTCTAATATCTGCAAAAAAAAAAATCTCCAAAGGTAGTTGTCGCCATCTGTGTAATAAATTTGCAGCTGTTTGCTACCTGAATCCACGATTTAGAGAACATATGAGATACTGAAACATCAAAAGCACATTGTCATAGAGACGTTTGGCTTTTATTTGAGAATTAAAAGTTACGTTAAAGTTTAAGAACAAAAACATTTAAAAATTATTGCAGTAAATTACCTTTTTTTCCCAGTTCTCAGGAAAATATTTTAATTGATGTCAGCAAGCTGGGTCTGGGAAGACGGAAGTTTTGAAAGCTTATGTGTGGCTAAGTCCAAAATTTTCTGCATACTTCAGTCCATAGCTGTGATAGGAAAAGAAGCATATGTGATAAAGATATTCCTGTTTGAGAGATTGGATGTGTCCATAACTGTGGAAGAAGAGTAATGATATTAAAAAGTCTTAATCGTAGAGTTTATATTGCAGAGAGCTGTGTATTAAGATATTAGCTAATAGACTACTCAGAGCACCACTGGCAAAGATAGAGTCCTTGAATACCTTTGGCCACTAAATTTTTAGATTTTTATGCAGCATAATGAATAACATTTAAGTGTCCAGCAAGAGTTCATTCGTAGCCACTGACCTTCTGGAGTAGTGGTCATAAACTACTTTTTTAGATGGAAGTCATACCAATTCAGAAACAGATGAGTTTTGATGGTGTTCACTTTTATACAAAGAATTGGCATCAGCAGTTGTCTTACAGTACACTAGACCAAGTTATTAATAAGCTGTAAATGGATGGGTATGATTGGGTCTGTCCATTTATCAAATACTAATGGCATTTCATCATCCTTACAGATTTTCATTAATTGCTGGGTCAGCAGAAGGCTTAAACTTTCCAGGAAGGCTTTAAAGCATTGGGAGAGAGATGAGTTAGGAATCCCTTAAATTCCATTTTTACTATGCAAGCAGATTGACATGCAGAATAAGCCTTTTTATTTTACTTCACAGTTCAGTTCATTCTTGAAAACAAACTTCTAGTTGCATGCTGAAAAAGAGATAAAATCAATGATTTCCAGAGTCTGCATTTTTCTTTTAAAGTGCATGAGTTTGATTTACAATCTTATGAGCTTCAGCATCCATATAGATAGCTTGGAGAAACTTGCTTTGCCGTGTTTTAATGATAAGAATTTGTCTGAGCAATATACTCCACACTGAGTGTCAAACTATTGTGAACACTTCTGCAATGATGAGTGGGGCTCTCAGTCCAACTGATTGTTCAAATCCTGCTGCAGGTGTGAACAGCGTGGAAGCAGAGATATCAGCTAACAAAACCCCTGGGGGAAAAATATCACCCAGCCCATTTGGGACGGGTGTTCTGTGCAAGTGTCAGTGTATGTATTGTATCAGACCAATGTCCCATCTAACTCCATACCCTTCTTCTCCTAGAAGATAAAAGCATACACCCTGGATAAGTGTTAGAGCAGGGCAAACGTGAAACTTTCCCTCATGGATACTTGGTGTTCGACTATTTTCAGCTTGAGGACATCCCAGACAAGGTAGTTTCTGCACATTTGTAACCTTGAATGGATTTTTTCTTGTGAAAATTACCTCATCTCAGCTTTTCCCAAGTATCATTGGCCCTAATATGCTGTGGTAGTGGGTGTGTCAATCAGCTGCCTATTCCAGATAAAGCACCTTTTGCTCTCAACCTGGAGACAAAGAGAATGGTTGGTCCCAACTCCTTATGATTTCACAGATCTGCTGTAGCACCTCTCCATTTATCTCTAGTGCTCATTCTTGTTAGCTAAAAAAGCAAAACAGAACAAAACAAAACAAACCCCAAACCCAAACCAAACCAAACAAACAAAAAAAAAAAAAGAAAAAAGAAAAAAGGCATATGGCCAGCAGCTACTCTTTAACACCAAATACTGAAATGTGCCACTGGTGAAAATATGAAATTACGCCTTGTTTACAAAGGAAATGTAGCAGAAGAAAGTTCACATTTTATAGAATTGATAGGAGATAGTGCCCTTGATCTCAGTCTATGCGAAAAGCATACTAACCTCTGTAAAAAGGCACTTCTTTCAGGAGGAGTAATGAATTTTTATAATTATACTCATAAATCACAGTTCATTCAATCAGTTCTAAGCTCTTTGAGACAACTATATAAGAAGCTGTAATTTCGTTGGCACTTAGGTGAAATAGTTCTTTTCAGAATATTGAATTGCAAGGGATTTCTGTCATGCCTGGAGAGCAGTGGTATATTTAGCATTACAACAGAAGATGTGCAGATACTTCTCACCTCTTTGTACTGGTCTCCTATATAAACTTGTGAATATAATTTTATATTATATAGAAATAAATGTGCAGCTGATTAAATAGCTCTAGCTTATCTAGATAATAACATGACCAAATGTAGTAACTATAAGCATCTACAGTAGCTACTAGTGCACTCTAATGCAGAAGGCATGTTTGTAAGGACCTGTGTGCTGTCTGGCTATGCTTGGATGTAAAATCTGCTGACTCCTCTGGATAAATACTTGTTAAGGATTTTTAGGGTAGCAGGAAATATGTACCAAAGTAGGTGGATTACTGATTAAATTGTGTTATGTATAGAGTCAGTTAATATTCCTCAGTCAGGCCCATTGAAATGAAATAGGGTAAAGAAAGTTTTAACTGGGCTTGCTTTATGTGGGTGAACTTGACAGTACAACCCAGGCTTCATTGTAGCATCGGATGGGGAGAGTTAGCAGAATGTGTTTTAAGGGACAGTACTTATGTTGCAGTCTCTTTTTGTGCCTATTTCCTCACTTCCACAAGCTTCCCATTGATAACTTGGGTTACTCTAGATGGGTCAAATCTATGGACTTGAAATGCTTTGCTTTGTTTAGAAGTAGGTTTTCATTCTATAACTGAAAGTACATTAGAGATGCAGCCTCAGAGTCTCTCCCTGTTGTCTGTGCTAAATGAAAACAAGCATTACATTTATGCCAGACTTTACTAGTTCCATTTCCTATGGGATATGACTTAAAATAAAAATCAGGGTAGTCATGCCTATTTATTTGTGCTCATGGGCTGCACTGCTTTAAGCATAAACTGTTGCAAGTACTGACATTATTTGCTGTAATAAAAGCAAATGTGCTAACTTCCAGCCCTGACAGATGTCTCAATCTCCTGCACTGACCTTGTGTAAAGTGTTTATGTCTCCCCTTCCCCCTCCTTGTCCCCAGCTACTTCCTTCGTGCAGGGAATTAGGTTGTCATGCCTATGTCTGCTCCACTTCCATTGACTTATGCCTACATCTGGTACTGGGAAAGGGGCAACAGGAAGGGCAGTTTTTAGCTAATGTCTGGCTAAACATATGCAAGACAAACAACTTGTGCATGCTCTTTTTTTAACAGTTATAAGCAAACACATATGGTTTAATGCAGTGTCCAAGGAGCTGGATGTATATTACTAATCAAGGAAATTGCTAGAGACGACTGCACTCTGCTTCTGGTCCATTACCTTCTGTATGACCTTTTGTTTTCAGTTGCATAAAACCTCAATAAATAGAATTTTATTCTACACATTCAGTTTTTCCTGTTTTGAATTTTGAGCTCATGTCCAGACATATCAGAGTAATGATTTACCAAAGCCTTTTCTTCCATGTGTCCTTCTGCATTGTAGCATTAATATTAGAGCTTTCATTTGTGTGAAACTGTTTTCTCACAGGCTGTTATCACTCACAGATATACTGATATCTTTATCTCTGCTTCTTTACATCAGTAAGGTCAGATATTAAACACTGCATAGATACATAGACATCTAATTATTTTTACTTAAGGTTATTTCACTAATCATTGGATAGGCTATTGCATTTATATTAATTAGGAAATTTTATGAATACATTTCAGTTTGGTACTTTGATCACTATGATGCTTAAGTGACATTTCTGTAGGATCAATGTGCATTTACGTGGACATGGACTCAGTAAAGCATGTCTGTTATGCTTTTCTGCAAAGATTGTCTTAAGATGCTCACAAATGGAGAAGAATAATCTCAGAGAGGATTATCCCTCTGTTAATGCTTAAGCCAGACAAGAGACTGTAAATGCATGTTGTATAGGTAGGGTTTTTGGTGTACTAGTAGAAAATACATTCATCTCAAGAATGTATCAACTCAGAATTTGCAGTTACATTCAGTGGAAGGGAAGCAGTAACCTTAAAGCAGCAACTCAGCACTTGCTCAGTATAGTACACAAAACACTCAAAACCTGTTTTAAGAGTTTTGTGTACTGTACTGCTACTGCTGCTCAAGAAGATATCCAACACAACCTGATTTACAGCATTTTGAGAAATTAAATCACTGAAGGCCCCTCGGATGTTATGGAGCATGCTGTGCTTACACTCGTAGTTATTCTAGTGAGGCTCTGGGGTAGCTGTTCAGCACCAGTAGTACCAAGGCTTACTTGGTGTTTGGAGCCCCACCAGGATCTAGTCTCCAGCTCATGGTGCAAAGGTAGAACAGGGCAAAAATTGCCCAAATTGAACAATGTCTATTTAATCAGAGCACAAAATTTGGTAATGATGGGTTTTAATAGACAAAACCTGGTGTTTCCTGCCTCTGCCTCATGCTTGTATAGGTCTATAGTAATACTATACAACAACGTCACTTCAGTTGGTGGCTGGACAAGTTGAGAGACAGTGAGGAGAACTGGGAAGGCATTTTCAAAAAACTTTTGTTGTTCAAACATACAGGGAGCTCAGGAACATAAGCTGCAATGAAAGCAGCCACAGCTTGTACGTTGGGGGGATTTTCAGGTTCTCTGCATTTTGAAAATCCTAGCTAATTTAATGTGTGTCTGTAGGTTTCTGAAGGGAAGAGAGTGCTGTGTGCATGACACTGTAGGAGCAAGGGGATGAAACAAACTAATACTAAACAAACTAAATGTGACCTGCTTTCTCAGAGCACAGAACTCCTTAATGTAATACATTTTAAAACCACGTGTGCTGTTGTCACTCGTAACAGTAGAACAGTTATTTTTCCCAAAAGTTTAATTTGAAAATGAAGTCACAAGTTAGAAAATTCTTTTTCCTTTAGTTTTAGATTTGTATAACTTTTAAAGATCAAAGAGAGAGCATTTCATTTTGGGTTTCAAAAGACAGAATGGCAACCTCCCATGTATTTGGCCCTTGTTTGTTTGCTCCCTTTTGTTACTATGAAAGTAAAATTCCATATCCAGGAATTAATTCATTTTCCTTTTTTAGCTCTCTTTGAAGTTGGTGTCTTTGGCAATAATTTTGGCAGGGGTACAGTTTTGTAATGGTTTTGCTGTAATACCGGGCTGCTTTTGTGTTCTCTTTCCATTGATAAAAAAACAACTACAAGTCTCTTAGGTTTGTAATATTCAATTAAAGAAGTAATGTTTACATTTTCTCAAAACTAATAAATTTTGTTTTGTTTTGTTTTTTTAATTTTAAAATCCTCTTGTGCATGTATCTGAGGATGGGGGAAAGACCTGACAGCTGAAACAGCTTTTTTGAAAGGCTGACTGCCTTCAATTTTCAGAAATGTTTGTCTGAAGGGAGGACCCTAGCCAATATTTGAGAGTTAGACTAGACCATATGTTACATTTCCAGAACCCCGTGGTTGTGGGATACAAATTATCCCTCAGTTTCTAAAACTTCATTGTTGAAATGGCATGTTCAGAAATCACCAGGCAACACAAATGTTTTCCATGTCTATTGCATCTTATTGGAGGCCATTTATAGTGCACTTCTTCAGACTTTGATTTTGTTCTATGCCATCATTCTTGCTAATTGCTTCTAATGGAAACCATGTTTTAGGCCTATGAGCAGGCACTAATCATGATAATTTTTCCTAGAAAGAATGGATGAAAGTTAGAAACATTGGTAGGGATTATCAGGTGAAAATCTCAGTACCCACCATCCCCAGAGGCTCCCAGTAACTACACCTCCCCTTGCCTACCCCACATTTCTGGGAAGCATATCAGAACTGCTGTGCCTTCTGAAACACATGGTCAGGCAGGTATTTTCATAAAGTCTCTGGCTCTAGCTGCTCTTTATCTATATTAAGTTTTTTCTAAGTGGACAAGTTATTTACAGAGGAATGTTAGTACTTAAATGGTAACATCTAATCTAAATCAGTTTGCATTTATAATTTTAGGCTGGATTACTTTGACTTATAGTCATCCATGTTTGGGTTTTTTTTCTTCTCTTCAGTTTCCAATGAATAAATTCCCAGCTCTCAGAAAAAAAAAAAATTTGCTGGGATGTAATTTCATATTTTGTCATTTTGTATTCGTTACTTTAGTCTTCTGGTTCTTCTGTATAAAGATCCTCTTGATCTCCTCTGCATTGATAGTGCTTTCTAGTTTCAAGAATTAGTGAATGTTACTGAATTGCTTATGTTCTGTTTTTTTTATTTTCCTCGTTAATTAAGAGATTAAACAATCTGGGTATCAATACAACCAACATATTCATTAATTCCCTTTTTCGAGACAACTTGTTTTGATTCCTTCTTTACCTAGTTTTATAGAATATGATTCTTTGAGTAAAAGTTGTGGTATCTGTAGTAAGTAGTATGTAAAGAAATGTGATTTCTATTGGTTGCTTTATTAAATACAGATCAGCTTTCTTCTGTGCCTAGAAAAATCTGTTGTTGGAAGGATACTGAGATACTTGGCAAATGTTTTATTTTCTGTCTTTGTTCTTTGAAAGTTCTTCAAATAGTCTATTTAAAGTCAGACTGATGGGATTGTAGTTGCCACATCCAGTTTTTCTCCTTTTCTGTAGTTCCTCCTTTTCTGAAGTTCCTCCATTTGATATTTTTAAGAGAGATTTTTTTTTTTTTTGTTAAGATTAGAATGATTACAGCTGCAAGCTTGCAGTTTGTCTGTTTTATAATAATTCTGTGTTGGGTCCTCCCACTTTGAATGCTGTTTGAATTTTACCTGTAAGGACCTGTTGTGTCCTCACTATAGTTATGCTGGCCACAATCACTGCTGATAGCCGAAGTGGGGAAGGTACTCCTTCAGTTCGAGTACAATGGCCAATTTTAACAGCATGCTCTCATTTCATCTCAGTACACACATTTCTCTTTATTTTCTTTTGACCAGGAATGCCTATAATTTTTTATTTTGATTAACTTAAGTCCTAGATTTTCTCATATCCAGCCCTCCATTTTTTTGGTCTGTGTTAACTGCTCATTTGAGCATTACATATTTATCACATAAACTTTGAGATACAGGCTAACAGTTGTTCATTCCTCCATTTAATTTAAACTTAAGGATAGTTACATGGTCTGAAACATTCAAGTCCAATGGCTTTGCTATTTTCATTGGTTTATGAGTCTCTGAGAAGTCAAAACTTCTTATAAAGAAATGATTCCTGGTGATATTCTTTCTCCAAGAATATGGTAATTCCCTCTGTGTATCTCCATGTCTAGCCCTGGGGCCAAGGAGTCCTAGAGCAGATACTCAGCTTTATTCCATGTGATGCTGAGGGAAAGAATCCACTGAACAGCAGAATATCCTCTGAATATTAGTTCAACACTTTGCAGCAGTTAAAATCTCATCTTCGTGCTCTGAGGACTAACAATCTATGTTTCTCCTGGCTCGTAGACTTGCACATGAATTCATTCTGTTTTGTTTTGTTTTGTTTTAAATGACATACAGGTTTAACTGGGGCTGCTGGTAGAGCTCCTCCTCTGGTGAGACATTTCACTGGCTTATGTGTTAGGGATTTATTTCATTAGACCATTTCTTCTTTAAGCCCCTGGAATCTGAACCTCGGTGGGGTCTCTAAGCACCTTCTGGAGATACCATAAATCTTCCAAGTGACTGTTGGGATTCAGCCCAGCTCCTCTTGGCTGCTGCACTTTCTGGCTTTTCTTCGTAACAAAACTTTTCTGATATTTTCTTCTCACGTGAACTTATGGGTCTCCAAATAAATAAAACCACCTTTTTTCTCCTCTCTGAAAATTACTGAGATTGCCCCCTATGTAGTCTTTTCTTTCAAAGCTTTTTAAGTTTCTGTTTTATCCGTGCAGTGAATTTTTCTTGTTTGGGTGTTCTCTGCTCTCTCCACTTCCTCCTTGTGGACAAGCAGGAGAAAACTCTCTACTTTAATCAACCTCACTCAATGAAGTAATTGTTATTCTTAATGGCCAATCATTATGTCTGGTTGGAGTGGTATGGTTGGAAATAGTGTGTATGAGAGTTAGTAAATTAAAAAACCCAATATTTATAAAACAATTTTCAAATGTCTGAAAAAGTTCATGAGTTGTTTACAGGGAGGATTCCTGGACTGTCACTGTGAGTGTGGATGTTCTCATCATGCAGTACTAAAACTGCTTTTCTTGAGTGGAATTGTTAATGAAGCCTTCACAGAGCCTGAAGAGGCAGACAGTCATCTGTTATATTCCTCACTCTGCTTTTAAAAATCCTCTAGAAAATTCAGGTTCTCTGAATATATAGAATATCTGTAATCCCTCTTAGAATTAATATTAATTTAATTAGATAAGATACATCACTATAAGCAAGAGATAGGATTTCTGATTTGCAAGAAGAAACATCTCAGTTGTATTCCTCTTTAGTCTATGAAGTTCTTAAGCATAAATGTAATTCTGGTTATAATTCAGCCTACTTTAGTTTATAACTTTGCTGTTGCATGTATGAAATGGGAGGAAAGATTACACAGGTAATTAAAGTCCTGATGGAAGGTAAAAATAGTTTTAAGTTAATGAGAAGGAGGCAGA
Organism: Cichladusa arquata; assembly: GCA_026413545.1. Classification (NCBI taxonomy): domain Eukaryota; kingdom Metazoa; phylum Chordata; class Aves; order Passeriformes; family Muscicapidae; genus Cichladusa; species Cichladusa arquata. Next base: position 1,053,612 of record JAOTQP010000002.1, on the reverse strand, counting down.
CTAGCAAATACAGAGATGAGACTGGAATATTAAGCTGCCATCTGGTAGTGGCCGGGAAAAAAGAGGCATTGTGTCATTATTATGGTGATAGCGCCCTTTGATACCATATAAATATTGAATAATTTTTTCTCTTTAGATATCTGAATAATTTTTACCAAGTGTATGGTACTAAGACCATTCAATATTCTTGCCATATTCTTTTGCAGCAATAAAGTGCTTCAAAACCTTTCAAAATATAATAAAAATTGGATTCAATATAATACAGAACCATGAGTTGAGTTCTAGTTATTTGGCTACTCTTGTTTAATATGTGAACTGAGAACACTTTTTTTGCGTATAACTCCTCTAGAATCATTCACTGGGTTAGTTCACATTCTCTTCATGTGTACAGTCATTGCAAGCCTTGGAAACCATAATGTAGTACACAGATTTATGTGTGTATTTCTGACAGTTGCAGGGGGATTTTATATCTTCAGAAAGTTACTAAACTGTAAGTATATTGACCACATCTAGCTGCAGCATCAATGATATGGATGATCTTTATGTGATATATTATTCAAAACCTTAAAATGCTACCATTGATTTGGTAGAGCTGTCTTTAATTTGTTCTTTCAATCTGTGTGTTTTGGAGTAATTTATCAATTTCCATAAACTTATACATGTAAACATATAACTCCAGTGCCTTTAATCAGATGATCTTTTAGGTGGATTTTTTTGATTGTTAATATAATTTTGAGATTTAGACCAGCAGCACAAAATAAGTAGCAAGATTAGGCTGTTATCTTCTCTGGTTCAATTCACCAGAGATGTGACTTCTGTTGGCTCTTTTATCACACTTACTCTGGTTCAGTGCTTTAGATCTTATCCTGCCTTTTCTGAGCTGAAAAATTAATACAGGCTTTCACTTAGAATGAACCTGAAACTTGTTTTTTTTTCTATTTCCTATTAAATATGAAGTTAACAAGGTGCTGCAGGCTGAATGAAACATTGACATCCTTTGGAAATAAAGCACATTTTTTGATCCTTAAGGAAAGCAAAGGTTTTAATGTTCTATTGCTTTTTTTTTTTTCCCTAATAGCTCTGTTGTTAATTCATTCATAATGGCAGACATCAACCTTCCATTTTCCATTTTCTGAAAAAGGGTGTGTAATATGTGTAGGTGAAGGCTTTTCTAGTACATTAAAACCAGAACACAATTCTATATATGTTTTCCACAATCACAGCTGTAGAATGTTTGGAAAACATTTCTAATATTGAAGGTGTTCTTAATCATTGTGATGTTAATCTGGTGAATTGCTGTAGCATGCCAGGATGTTTCCCAGGAAACTGGGATTATAATAAATCCAGGACATGAAATCCATCTTGTGGAAATAAGACTTAAGAGAGGAAAGTTGAAAAAGAAAGAAAAGTCGTGGAGAGTAAAGCAATGTCCTTTCTCATAAAGGAGAGTTTACTGTGAAATTTCAGTTCTCTTTGTGCTGCCACCCTGCCATTGCTGTTGGTTTATTTCCCCCAGAGGCTTCTTTAATACTGAAAGCCTGACTTAATTGTCTTGAATTAATTAGTTCAATGTGAAGTGAAGAACACTGAATATCAGTGATTGACTTGTGAAGGACCTGCATGGAAGTTGTAGAAATGGGTATAAAAATGTGAAAGTCTTCAGGAATCCTGCAGGATCAGCTACAGGGTAAGGCAATTATTTCCTTCCAAGCCTAATGGCCTTGTCCAGGTGTTTACAATCTGAAGGGGGACAGTTTCAGCTCTGTGGGATATAACAGTTCAAGCAGTTAATTGCCTAATAGATTTAATTTCTGCAGGAGAGATTACTCATATAGTCATTCTCATTCCCTAGAAATTTAATGCGTTCAGCATTTAACGTGCCCCTTGCCTTCACTTGCTGCTTAGCGGACTATTCTGTCACTGACCTGTTTGCTACGTATTAGTCTGTCCCTGGTTATGTGTTGTAAACAGGAAAAATGGATTACTGGAAATTTAAATCTGTGTGTTGCAATTAAAACTTCTGTAAGTGTAGATAGCATCCTGAATGTCTACTGATCACGAAGTTTTCCATTTTGGTAGTTGCCTGTGGGGAAAACTCTTTATTAATGCCAGGTGTTTGAAAGTCTCACAAACTGTGTTTTCCTTTGACGACGTCTTGGTTTGAAAGACAGGTGTCTGCTAGGGAAGGCAGCAGCCTCCTTTGGTCCAGAGAATGTAAACCTCCTCGCTCCGAATTATTATAATTTTGAAATTAAGGGGCTCTCAGGCAAAGATATGAGGATAGGAATAGCAGTTCTTTACTAGTATGTATAACAAGGCAAACAAAACGACAACTATGGAATTAATAACAAACAGAACCAGGAACCGAGT
>JAOTQP010000002.1:1024870-1050336 GCA_026413545.1 Cichladusa arquata | reverse complement strand
CAACAGAAGTTAGGAGTTTTTAACATCTTGTGGAGGTAGTACTGATATTGCCTTTTAAAAGTCTGGCAGGTACTTAAAAAAAATATTTAGTGAATTTTAGATATCAGAATTTTCCTTAGGAATTGTGCAAAAGAGTGCACTGAATTTTCCTGATAATACTGTTGTTTGTAACAAGGGGAATTAAAAGTAATTAGCTATCTTTTCCTCTCTGGTCCAACTCTAAGCCTTATTTAGCCTCATGTAAAGCTTTTGTCCTCTAAAGTCTCAGATTACTGAGGCTCTTCTGCAGTTAGGCTTTATTAAAGAGCAGCTTGAATGATAGTGGTTAAATCAGAATGGGAGGGAGGGGTTTTTTCTCCTAGTCCTCTGCTTAAACTACAGAACTTAGTCTTCTGTGTTTTTAATGTTTTTATTAAGATGTCTAATATTTCTAGCCTAGACCACGTGACTAGTTTGTAACTGAAGCTGTTTTAACTTTTTACATGTGTTTTGTATGGTCTGTCTGGATAGATACTTTCCTCCCAAATTCACTTGTATAAAACACATGAGTTTGCTGCACTGTGCTTGATCCTGTGAAACACTTCACGTTGTGAGCTGTAGCACAGTAAACTGAGAGATAACAGACTATGAAGACTGAAGGTGATAGAAAAATGTTTCCAAGTATACAAAGAGACTTTATTTATTACATGGGATTTCTAATTGCTCATGTTAAACTTTTGCATTATAATATTCATCAATGCCATAGAATATTAGAAATTTTCATGGCATGAACCAGGATGGCAACTTGTTCTGTGTGCTGCTAAAAAACTTGTTCCTATAAAAAACATGCTTTTAATAATACAGCTGGCTTTTATGTTTGTTAGCAGTACTTGCATTTCCATGTCTGAGCAGTCAGGAGCACTTTAATAACATCCGTGTGACAAATGCAGAACACTTAGTTAGTTCTGTCATGATGCATTTTTTGTGTTTGGCAGGGTTTCTCTTTTTCTAATTAAGTCAACAAAAGATGCCATTTTGGTTTCTTTCTTGTCTTTCTGTTGTGGTTGCTAAATCTCAAACGGTCCTATCCAAGATAGTCGTCAGTCTATTTCATTCCTGTGAAGCGTTGCTGACACGCATTAGCAAACTTTTCCAAGCTTCAAAGATTAGTCTATTAACTGTCAAGCTTCTTTGGTTCTGTCAATGTTACTATTTTTTGTATTAAAAGGTAAATTTTTCTCCTGTGTTTCTGGACATGATGAAAAAAAAAAATCTATTTTCCAATCTATTCCTTTCTTAAGCCCTTGAACATGTCCAGTAGTAGGACTTTACTGAGACATTTAAATACCTGTAATTATGCGGTCACCTGGCTTGTAAATAGGAAGAAGATGACAAGTTTTAATTTTATCAAAGAAGTTTTGTCTGAGGTTTTTCTGCATAATAATTTTTGTATTGTGAGTTTTTTCTCCGTGTTTCTGTGATACTGTGAAGAGGATCACAACTTTGAACAAAATTTCTGATCTTCTGCAGTCTGTCTTTCGATGCGTCTATAAATGAAGAGCTGCTTGATTTCATTGTCTGAGTCCAGGGAAGCTTAAGATAAGAATAAAGGCTTTATTTTTTTGATAGCAGTATATCAGCAGGAATTAAAAAACTGTGAGATTTAGGTGACAGTAATTGTCAAGTTTCCAGGTGTCTTTATTGCAGAAAAGTTCCACCCCAGCTGTGTAGATAGACTGTGTATCGTAAAGATAGGATTTGTCAACAGTGGTCCTAAAACAAATTTAAAGCCATACATTTTATACCTTCAGGGTGACTCTGGGCAGTATTTTATTACAGAATGAAATTTTCTTTCTTCTGGACCTGAACAGCTGTAGTGTGTCCAAGTGCCTTCATCTGAGGAGCTCCAGAACCAACAGGTCAGGTCCTATTATGAAAAAGAAACCAGCTGCCTACTTCCCTTTGCAAAACAGGATACTGACTCCTCACTGTGAAATCAGGGCTCAAAAGAGAGTGAGAAATGTAACAGCTGCTTTTAATTTCTCACATTAAAAGAGAAGGCTCACATGCCTCCATGAGACTTGTGTTCATTATCTTTAGCCAGCAAGAATCCTGACTGCTTGAAAATATTCTCATTCCTTCCACTTGCCTGGATATTATTCTCTGTGCTGGGGTGATGACTCTTTCCATGGCTGTTTATCCTCAGCTTTGACTGTAGATGAGTAGGTGTGAGTAGACTTGTTCTTACAAGTAACTTTGTTCTGCTGGCTACATAACAAATACATTAAAAAGTCCACTGGGCAGAACTTGAAATAAACAGTAAAAAAGTACTGGGTTTTTTCATGCTGGCACTATATGCATGGCAGGTGCTGTTACAGTGAAGAGGGAGTTGTATGCATTATCTTCTGTGACAAAACCAGGGAGTGTAGCTGCTGCTTCTTGGGAGTTGGGCGTCTTTATGGAGCAGAACTCTGGTGCTACTTCCTTATTCAGACCCTTGGATGGGAAGCTGGGGACTGCCAGATGATATATACAAAGAAGTCATTGAAGTGCTAAATGAGGCACTACCGTGTTTCATTAATGAAAAGGAGCATGTTAAGTCTAATTTATCAAACTTGTTAATAATTTGGGGTTTGCTAGTGTGAGAAAAAAAATTCTATTTTTATTAAGCACATTGGATGACGCTATAAAAATACTATTTTTATAAACTCTCTTGGGTGTTTTTCATTTAGTAGTTACATAACTGCTTAGCCTGTTGAAATCGCCATATTGAAAAGATGTGATGAAGTATTACCTTAACAAATTCTAAGATCTCCTCTTCAACTATGTTCATATGGTTTTGAAAGTGAAGGGTTTTTATGTTTGTCAACAAGAATTCTTGAACTTAACAGATAGAATTGTATAAATAGTGTTGAAAATGTGAGAATGCTCCTCCACCTCCTCAACATTTTGACAGATCTCCTTCCTGTAATGGACGTCAACAACATATTTTCTTTCAGCCCCAAATAATAGTAATTCTTTGGCTGTAGTTTCCCTCCAGTGATTCTGTTCTTTCCTTTTCCTCTCCCTGTTTATGTAACTGTGTTATCACCAAGTGGCCCTCCGACTCTCCAGAATTTGCCAGTGCTTCTAAGAGCCTTCATTCTTGCACTATGGGACCTGACTGAACCACAGCTGAATATTCTTCCCACTAAACAGCTGCTTCAGTGTTCATTGCTGTGTTCAAAAGGGAAGTTCTGTAATCATTGGGAAAAGTTTCATTTTGTTCAAGGGAAGCATTTTGTTCAAGGACACATCTTTCTCATTCAGAAACTAGTGGTGCTTTTAGCCATGGTTCTTGTAAGCCTTGTATTTGACCTGCTATTTAATGGGGTGGTTAGTCAAAGATGAGTAAACTGAGAGATGTGCTGAGTGATTATGACTGCTGAGCAACTGCTGTACTGTCTTTCAGCCTGGTAGGAGCCCTTACAGGATTGGGGGCTGTGGTGTGTTCAGTTATCTGCTCCATTGCAGTCAAACTTCTGAGACCTAAAGGTGGAAGAACTTGTGATCATTGTGATTAAGTCCAGCTGTGGCAGGAATGGATATCACCCCCCTAAATCCCATCCCTTTCCTCACCCTTTCTGCAGCTGTTTTGGCTTTCTGAGTGTTTGGGAAGGATGATAAATTCTGATGAATACCAAAACAGGTAGTCTAGTGCTCTTTAGGGAGATTACATTTGAAATGAGTGATACTTGAAAGGTGTTAAGGTTTTACAACAATTCTTCTTTTCCACTAGGATAATCTTAGGATTGCTAGGGTTCAATCACCTGTCCACTACATATCCTACATCTTGGATACCTGTGAAATCATGCCCTTGTATGTCATAGCAGAGAGGGATGTTGACACTATGTAAGTCATTATATTTAATTTTTCCCCAGTGGTTTTGGGAAGAGGAAGAGCAGGAATACTATGTGTTTCTAAAAAGAGCTCTAAAATCAGCTCATCACAAGCCCAGTGACCCCTGTGAGGTGTTTATGGCAGTAACATCCTCAGCTGGGAGGAATTCCACTTCTTGGCAGCTCCTGAATAGATTTGGAGGCAATTCTTGTCAAGTATCTTCCTTGGCTCCCTCATGAGCGAGGAGTCTACAGATAGTAAGTAAATTGGGGAGCTGAATAAATGGATAGCCAAATGTGGTATGCTTCAAAGGAGATCTTTCTCAAAAGATTTTTAAAAGGGAATATGACATAACTTTTCCCCCTTGTTTTTCAGTTAAATTTACTCTTATCTTACAAATCCAGATTCTTAGGAACCTCTTTGTAGCATATTATTAATAAACAGTCTTATACCTTCTATGGGAATGGGTGTCTTGGACATGTTACTGCTGCTTTATTTGTCACAGAACACACTGTGAAAGAAACTAGTCCTTTTGGCAGCTAAGTGAAAAACAAAACAGCCCAAAACTGTAGAGATAGTGAAATCTCTGTACTAAAACTGTGTTTCTTTGTGGTTGGTGCTGATAACTCCAACAGGAACTTGTCCTGTCAGAGGAGAGAAGGGGTTTCATTTTGCCAGGGCTGGCTGTTTGAGGCTTTTATGGGAGCCAAATGTATGTTAAGGAAATATGTGAGAGTTTCCCACAAAATTAATAATGTCTCATTAGACTTGTTTACATTATAATGTCTGAATGCAGTTGTTCATGACATCTGACTGCACACAAAATGACTGTTGTGTGACCTTTCAAATTTGATAAAAGTAGTATGTGGCTGTGGACAGGTTAACCCAATAGACAGAGTAATAATAGTTACTTTACTGAGTGATTAAAGCTCAAAAAAGAGGGAGAGTAGATATGTTTAGCTATAGCCCAGCTAAAGAAAATGAGGACCAAGACCTTAGCTGTGTAGCTGTGATTTATGGGATTCTGATGCTCACTGTAAAAAAGGGATAATATCAACTATAAACTAGATTAAAATTAACATTTGTAATTTTGCATCTATATTGTAACTGTATTTGTGTTGTTTAGCATGTTAAGGTGAGACAGCTGCTACAACTTCATACAGAGACTGTGTTGTGTCCACATAATGAGCTACATTTGCATGCGACAGAGAAGATCTAGTACTATTCATACTTTAAAGTGGTGTAGAAAAATGGTGTTTCACCTCAGAATTTAGTCTTGGCACTAAACAAGTAGCTTTTTCTGATTTCCACTGATTTAAAGTTCAAAACTGTAAATCTTGTTATCTGCAAAGCAGCAGAAACAGCTTACTTTCTCAACTGCTGTCGGTAACACATATGAAGGTGAGAAGCTTTTAAAAATTGTCAGTGTGTCCATCCATGACCAATAGTCCCATGAATGAAGCCAGATGATCTCTGGAGTTAGCATAATTCCTCAAAGAATGCAGAGGAGCTGCATTTAAAGTAAAACAGACAGACATAGTACATTCATGCTCATCACAGTATTTGTTAACTAAAGGCTGTGACTTTCTACTCTTGATCTTTTGAGCTGTCATTTGCTGTCATATAGGTACTGATTTTTGCATTAATGAGTTTGATTTCAAGATGGGATCTCTCTGGCAGATCTACTTATATGTTAGGCAGGTATTAATTAAGGATTTAATTATTTTGTTAAGGTCTGTTGTAATTTTACTTGCTCGAAGAGACTGTTCCGCTGTATTTTGCAGCAGAGACATTTCTCACTTCTGTCATGGAATTATCCCATTCACTATTGATTTACCTGTCTTTGCTTTTGATTTCAGTTTTACAGTGGGAGTTTTTACACTTAATGCATGAATAGTACAGTCTGTTTAATTCCTGAAATGTATCTTTTTTTCCTTGTGTCATTCAATATTTTTGGCAGCCTGAGCTGTGGGCAGGGCTCTTTGTAGTGTTATCATCAATAGGAGCAGTCATGCTGGAAGCACTGAGCTGTCATAAATCTGCAGGCCAAAACACCTGATGAATCATTCAAGACTTTCTTCAATTTTTCTTTATCCCTTTATTTGTTTTGCAAAACATTGTCAGTATTTATTAGTAATTTATTTTATTGCATTTGGATACATTATCTCAATGTGCAAGTATCAGATAAATACATGCCAGCATGACTTTGCTCATGTTTTATCACTACTTGCCACAAGCAGAGTGATGTTATTTTCTATACTAGGTATACAATGAGTCTTAATAAGGGCACGAAGTCTGCATTCGTTTGCCTTTGAATGCCAAGGTGGTGACATTATAAAGTTAATGGTATTTTTTCTGAAATTTCCCAGTCCATAGCTAGAATGTTAAGAAATAGTGGAATTCCTGGCATGGGGAAAGATTATTTAAGGACGGCAAATATGCCATGATAAAATTTGCTTTGAATTTTGTATTAAATCTATTTTTACTAATTCAATAATGAAGAAGAAATTGCATAAGATTTTTTCATTTGTGAAAATTCTTAGTTTAAGAATTGTAAATCAAACACTTAGGATGTATTTCTGTAACTAAAGGAGTCACTTAGACTGCAGGGAAACTAGAGCAAATAGTTATTTTTCATCAGATTATAGATTTGATGGCAGTACAGAAAGGGGGCGCCTACAGTGTAGAAAATAATGCTGAGAAAGAGATCTTTTTCTGTGTGCTGGCCTGCATAAAGGGCTTTTCTTTTGTCTGGAATCCACAGGTGGTGGCAGTGGAATTGGTTTCAAAATGTGTTTAGTGCAGTCATGGTCAGTTCAAACTAGTCCCTCAGGATTTCATGCAGTAATAGAGAATACTGCCTGTGCTGGGAAATTGATTTTGGCATACATTTTGCAAATGCCTTTGCATGCCACTGTGATAGTGTTATTAAAATCCTGAATTTCTTGTGCTGCAGAACAGTGGAATTCACAACAATGCTGCCATTTAAAAAAAAAAAAAAAAAGGCAACTTTGTTATAAAATCTCTAATTTTGTTTTGCTAATTTTTTTTCTCTAGTATAATTTCATATTAATTTCACAGTGGAATTTCAGAACTACTTTCCTGCTTTTTCTTAGAACTGGGGAAAAAGGCCCCCAACTGTAACTGCATTTTTCTCCTATCCCATCTGATTGTTTTACAGTGTTTTAATTTTTTTTTTTTTCTTCAGAGAGTTTCTTCCGTTTTCTTTCTGTTCTTTAGTTGGTCTCATCCTATCCTCTGCCTTCTTTTATGTTATATACTTTAAGAGATATTGGCCTGTGGCCATATATTTACAAAACAAATATGAACTCAAATTTGCTCTTGGGATTTTAAATTTGCTGTGTGTGAAGCCGCACATCTTCCTGGAAAAGCCGTGAGCAAGCAAGAGCAATGCATAATGGTGGTATTGGTGTCTTTACATGAAAGCTCATTCTTCTTCCCTTTAGTTGTTTCATTTCTTTAGACACCAAAAAATTTGAATGGAATTTGTTCTTTTATTTGCTTAATTTACACCATTATTTAAGTCATCTTTCTAATGTAGTTAGATTAGGTTCCTAAACTTACTTTTTCTTTTGAACTTTTTTTTTCTTTTTGCCTGCTGGTGGGCTGAGGTGGAGGAATCACAGTGACTTCATAGAAAGTATTTTTTGGCTCTGAAATTATCTTGGAATTGATGTTCTTTGCTATGAATGGGTGAATTACTCTAATTTGCTGAAAGTGGATCTTCAAGGAATCAGAAAAGAGACTTTTGCATTGTGGGCTGTGAAAAGCCAGATGGTGTAGCCAGTAGGGTGTTATTATTGAGGGCAGCTTTAGCACAAAGAACTGTACCACTTGGTACTCATGATGTGTACCTGCTTCTTTCTCTTAAAGCTGGAGACCTGGATTTCTGTCATCATCTTGTTTTCCTGGAGTTTTGTGCTGAGTTTCCCCTTTGCTCCCTTTCTACTTCTGTAATTCAATTTCACAGCACTGTTTTATCATACTCAGCCCATGAGTTGATATTGCCATGGTTGTATACATTACCACTAATCACAGTAATCCAAATCTTGGTCTGTCCTACAAAGTATGACTAAGCAGCTCCTGGTTTTGAAGCATTCTGTAGCTTTTTAAGTTGTGCCTATGGAAGTTGCCTATATAGCCAAGTGGAAATGAAGTAGTACTTCTTCACAGAAGAATAAATGGTGAATGGCCACAGTATTTAGTAGAGGATCAGTTTGCAGTTCCAGCTTTTTGAACATACAGGAGAAGTAGACCATATCCTGCAGGGGAGAGGGCTGCAGGGAATGAGACCATGATACTGGCATTGGACAAGTGATAGAAGAATCAGAGATGATGGGAAGGGCCTTTAAAGGATTAAGATAGATTCATGAGTTATACATATCTCCTTTGACTTCACTGAAATATATATATATAATCAACTTCCATTCACTGTAATTTTGGATTCCTAGCATAACAACACGCAAAAGACACTTCCTTGCCTTAATTTAACAGCTTGGATTTTGTATAATAGAGGAGTAGTAGTAGTGGACGTCTGAAGCAGTGCTTTTATTTTCCTCATATTTTCTACTGATAGTGACAATATTTTGTGAGTAAAGAATACTGTACTACTTATGGACAGTTTTTAGAGACAGAAAAAACATTTTCAATTGCCATTAGTGAGCAGAAAATAAATGTAAATCTCACTGTTCCACCTTATGTGCCTTTAGAAATTGCCTCTCTGACAGATGGAGAATGTATTAGAAGTTCAAAGAAAGTTTTGCCCCAGAATGGAACACAGAGTTTCATTTTTGTTGTTTATTTTTTCTATAAATCTCTTTACCTTGCTTACTTTTACTTGCTTATTTTTGAGCATATTGCACAGCAGATAATTATTATAATCACGTAGTTGGCAAGAATCCCCTGCTTTGTAGTTCTGTTTAGCTCTGCTGCTGTCAAGAAGAAGCAGTTTTTTTCTTCGAAGTAGGCTTTTTGTGAGTGTGTGCTAATGGTAAAGTAGCTCTACCAAGACTTACACAGCTCATTGTTCATGAGCTTTGGTTGCAACTGTTATGGTCACCACATTTAATTATTTCTAGATGTACTTCCAATCCATTCTGCATCTGCTTCAAACCACGCTCATTTTATATCACCCAGTTGCAGCACAGCCAGTCTGTAGCTGGACAAGATAAATCTGGCTATAACGTAAACCCAATTCGGCTAGCCTGGTTTATTCTAGAAAAGAAGAACAAGTCCTTGGGTGAGCAAGAAATAGGATAGATTTAAACTCAAACAGGAACCTCAGCCAATCCTGTTCAATCCAGAATGCAGATATATCACTGGTCAGGGAGCTGGGCAGTGTCGAGACTCTGACCAATCAGTTGTATAAGTCCAGGAATTTTGAATCCCATATAAAAGATGATTCAGTACAATAAACCAGGCTGTTTGTTGCATGATCCTCAGTGAATCCTGTAGTGTATTAGTCTCCAACCTACAACCTCTCATAACATCACCCCACCTGTGCTCCCAGTTATGCATGACATTACCAAATGCGTGTTCAGGCTGAGGCATTGGGTTACTGACATGAAAGCAGCTCAAATGATAGCTGTAAATTGTAATGGAGCACAGAGCATGGTGGCTATGTGGAGATCATGTTTCTGTTTCCTGTCCAAAAAAACTGCATCTGCATTTACAATGCCTGACTATTAAAGTGCTCAGGCTTCTTTAATTCTCCAAGTGTGTAGAACTGGTGGGCTAAATGGAGTACGCTTACTTAGAGCAGTTGCTTTGCCAGTAAGCCCCATCACTATCATCATAATTAATTCTCTCATAAACTTCTGAATTGTATTTTGTAATACCTTGTAGAAAGAATTGCATTTAAAAATATTATTCTCTTGTATTTAGTTTTTCTGTGAAGACTACTTTTTTTTCACTTTTAGGTTTCACCTCTCTTTGGAAAGTTGTTTTTTGACAGTAGCACATGTTTATACTTATTATTTGTTTTGATTTTGTTTTTCTCTCTATGGAACTGACTTTTTCAAAATGTCAAGTTTTCATTTAAACTTTTTCATTTGAGACAGTGGATGTCTTCCAACTATCACTGTTTCCCTGCCATCACTTTTCTGCTGGAGCTAATTTGAGCTGCAGAGGTGCTGTGGTGGCTTTAGACCCCATGAGTTGTTCCATAATGTCAATTTTTATTCTTTAGCTTTTCTATGAGTTGATTTCTGTCCTGCTCTGTGCACCATTGCTGCATCCTACCTTTCACTTAGCACACTGAAGGCTTCAGTAAATGGTGTGTTTTCAGATTTGAAACAGCTGCCAACTAAGCAAGCTCTATACTTTGTGGTGAAGTGAATCTGAATATCACAAGTTGTTGTGGAGATATGCCACACAGTGGTGCCTGTTGATGCCAAATCCAACAGTAATAAAGGTAGACCAAACAATTCCATCTTCCTTCTTGATGGAGGGCTCTGGTGGATTATTCAGGGTCAACTGAGAGTAGCTCAGTTAGTCAGAGCATGGTGCTAATGACACCAAGGTCATGGGCATAATCCCATTCATTTAGTATGGGCCATTCATTTAGCAGTTGGATTCGATTCTTGTAGGTTCCTTCCAACACAGAATATTCTGTGATGGTTGAGGTCACTCCTTTAAGAGTGACCTTCAACTTTCATGCTTAAGTGATCACTAGCAGCAATTAGTTATTACCAGCATTCCTGCAGGCAAAAGGGACCTTACTGCAATCCATGCAGACAAAAACATAGATGGATGTCAAGTATTAGTAGATCGTTATCTGTGGAAAAGTTTCTTTATTGGTACTGCTCCATCATTTTTCTAGGACAATGCTGGCTCCATACTTGTTAAGGAGATGGATATTTTAGTACTGTATGATGGGACTCTGCAGATACATTAGCCCAACTTCCCAACACAAGCTGTGACTTGTGTCAAGTGTTTCCTGTTTCAGAAATGGGAAAAAGAAAAGAGAGATTGGTATTGTTTATCTTGGCCAGAAAATGAGCAAAGGGACACTAAATAAAGGAATTATGAAATAATTGAATATTTCAGTGTAGATATTAGGAGCTTTTCACTCCTTGTCTAACAATATAAAATACTTCATTAAATTGAAAAGGCATAAATTAAAAAATTATGAGAAGATTCTTCCTGGGAAGAAAATTTTATAGCTGTGACTTTTCTCGGCAAGGGGTTTTCTTTGGAGAAAAGTTGGACATTTATGGATTTAACACAAGTAAAGACAGTTCATTTAGAAGAGTTTAAAGAAATAATAAAATGCTGACCTTTGGTTATTAGCCTGTTTAACTGTTATACTTACATTGAGCACTTCATAGCAGAGGAGAAGAAAGGAGAGAGGAAGAGAGTAGTTTTATAGACTATATGGTTCTTGCATCTTTCTCTTCAGGCTCTGGCACTGATCATTGTCCAGTAACCAGATCCTGCACTAAAGATTCAGTCGCTCTGCTCCAGTCTGGAAGTTTTAGATCTTTATAATGTTCCTTCAAAAGATACAGATTAACTTGGGAGGGAAGGGGAGAAACGAGATTCTAATGTGAAGAGACAAACTAGGAAACAAGCTCTGATTCTGTGTAGTGGAATGAGATCTTGAGAATAAAATATGCTGGTGTATTTACAAGCAAATTGGAAACCAGTGGTGCAAAGCAGAAAGAGCACACACTGTAACCCAGATATCCCCATCTCTCTTCTGTGATCTCTCCACAGTCCCTTGTGTGGATGAAATACAATAGCTTTGTTCTGAAACTTTAGTTGCTGTGCTTCTCATTTCTGTTGTTTCACAGGAGCTAGGTGTCAGCAAGAAACTGTTTTAAAAGTTAAATTAAAAGACTGTTGCTTTGTGTCTGCTGTATAGCTACTCGTGAGGGAGAGCTGCCACTCTGAGGAGGTATGGGAAAGGACAGGGCTAGGGAGGAAATTATATAGCAGTGGTTGGGAAAAACAAGCCACTTTTTGGCCGTATGGTGAAAAGTTCCATTAAAGATAGCTAAGAATAACTAACATCATGGACAAATACCAATAATATGCACGAAAGATGGAAGCAATTGAGAGCAGATTCTCGTTATTTGGCAATTTGCTATTCTATTGTGTCTTTTTAGCTTCTCCAGAAAATGGAGGGACATTACACAGCAATGGAAATTAAAGCGCTACAAATTAAGCACCTAGATGTGACAAAACTTCAGGGACTCTTCTGGTTTAATCAGAATATCTGGTCTGTTTATAGTTTAAATACCATGGTTCAAATAGTCTCATCCATTAGTTGGAGAAAAAAGTAACGTGCAAATAGGGAATGGGTTGTCTAAAAGCAGCACGTGTGATAAAGTGATTTGGTATTAGAGACATACTGTCTAAATATTCAGGCAGGCCTCAATCCTCCCCAAAATTATGGATGTATAAATTCTGTATATAACCAAGTTGGGCATACACTTCTTTTTGGAGTTGCTATGTTTCTAATTTTTGTTTCTGAAGAGCAGATATTGAAGAATTCCTCTGCTTGCCAGCACCATCTCATTCTTCTGATCACTGAAGCTGAAATTCATTCCAGTTAACTGTTTTGATCACTGGAGGGGCTAAATCCAAAATGTTCAGAACTAGTTACCAGAACAGAGTATTTCCTTTTTCTAAGAGAAAACAAAAGACTTTGGAGAATTCTGGAGCTGAGAAAATGGACCTAGCAATCTGATTTTCATCTGTTACTTCAAAACAGCTGACTTCTGCAGTGCAAGAAGTATAGGAACAGTATAGGAATTCAGTGTCCTGTTTGGAGGAGAATTCCTTATCTAGTGACAGGGATGCTTGTGTCTGTATCACTGATGTGGCCAATTGTTGGAGATTGGTTTTTCGTTTCCCCTTTGCCTGTGAAATTTTTTCCCATGGACATCCTAAGAAGCACTGATGGCTAGGTCCTTGGTGAGGAGCGGGGGGAGGAGCGGGTGGTAAGGGGGAACCTCCCAGGTATTTTTTTGAGAATTTCTCTTGGAGGAGCGAGGCGGAGGGATGGGACGACACAATGAGATTAGAAGCAGGTAAAGGGGGCAGTTTCT
Source organism: Cichladusa arquata (assembly GCA_026413545.1). NCBI lineage: Eukaryota > Metazoa > Chordata > Aves > Passeriformes > Muscicapidae > Cichladusa > Cichladusa arquata. The sequence goes on along the minus strand of JAOTQP010000002.1, from coordinate 1,037,404 downwards.
CGCTCTTGGCTTTGGAGGAGGAAGGTCGCTGTTACCACCGCTATCCCAATGCCAGGAGCTGTTTTCTTCTCCTGTTGTTAGACTCCACACCCCTGCCCTGCTTGGACGCCCTTCCCGCTTTCAGCTTGCTGTTTCCGAGTGTCCTCCTCGCCCTCATCCCGCCCCATCTGGGACACAGCCGCCGTCACCACAGCGCCCCCTGCAGCCACGGGGGAATCATCGCCCCTGCCCTGCCCGCCGGGAGCCACCAGCGCTCCCTGCCGGCTGTGACGGGAACTGCACCAAAGGGAACGTGCTGCGGCTGAGAGGATGGAACTGGGTTCCTGTTCTGCTTGTTATTGATTCCACAGTTGGTGTTTTGTTTGTCTTGTTATACATACTAGTAACGAACTGTTATTCCTATTCTCATGTCTTTGCCTGAGAGCCCCTTAATTTCAAAATTATATTAATTCAGAGGGAGGGATTTACTTTCTCCATTTCAAGGGAGGGCCCTGCTTTCCCTAGCAGACACCTGCCTTTCAAACCGGGACACCAATTTATACCATCAGCCCCTCTCATTTCTTAAGAACTTAATCCTTCTCAGAACTTTATCCATCTGTTATTTTTACAAAATAAAAATTGCTGCTAGTACACAGTGTACTTTCCTTAAATGTTACACCACAAAACTTAGTCACTTTCTGTGCTTGTCTATGTGCTTGAACTATTCCCTCACATGATATTCCTGTAGTAATGGGGTGCATTTTGTAAAGGTCTTAAGGTTTGTCAGATACTGAATCATGCTATTTAAGTGCTCTGAACTCATGAAAGAAGGATGACTCTAGGAATTGGAGTTTGTAATGCATCTGTTAAATGGCAAGGGTGGGGGGTGTCCACCTGTGCTGCAGGTTTATGACCCTTTCTCTTTGGCCCTGTTAGCTGGCTCAGGACTCTTTTGGCCTGGAAGCTTTTGTAATTTTGCATTTCTGTGGGGTGTGTGCAGCTCAGTGGGATAGTCTACTCCTTGGTTCTCATCTGATGGAGGTGCATCCTCACAGTGACAAATGAAGTATTTGTCACTCAGTGCACAGTCTGGATGTGTATGCTGACTTGTGCACATAAAATATGCTGGTCCTGTGTCCACTATGCTGTTGGGTTTGTATGTGGAGGCTGTATGAACAGGAAGTGGTTGTAGAAGTAAGGGTGCATCTCATGGTTTCACGTATCCTGGTCTGAAAAGGACATAGAGTACTTCTGGCCCCTTAATTCTGAATTACATAGATGTTACTACATTCATTTGAAGACCTGTAGCTTGTGAAAGCGTGTGTATATTTTTATTATGGATGTTTATGACTTAGTTGGCATGATAATGTGTTTCAGGTAAATTTTACTAGACCTTCACCAGACAGAATTTTTGTTGTATGGATAAGCGTAATTCTCATAATACTAATCAGGACTCTAAGTTTGGGATCAGGAGCTATTTTGTGGTAAGCTCAGTTTTAAGTATCGAAAGTGTTTAAAAGCTTTGTCTTGTGTTAAATTTAGAGTGGTGGTGAGTTTGTCTTGCTTCTGCATACCACAGTTTAAACATCATGGATCATAGGTGATACCCTTTAAATCTTTGGGAGTGGCTCTGCTACCTTCATATATTCAAAGCTGAATTGTGTTTGTAAAATATTCAGCTAATTTAAATTGAAGATCTTGCTGGTTTAGTTACATTTATTGTACTCTCAGTGGGTTTTGTATTTCAAACCAAATAAGTTACTAAAGGATTCTTTTTAAAAAATTATTTCATATTACCCCAGACTTTGCTTCATCAAATTGAGGAAAGATTTGCATGTTCTGTGACTTTTTTTCTTTCTGAGGATTGCTTATTGTTGCATATTGTCCTCTGGTATCCCCTAAATTCTGTGTGAGGCTTGTGTAGATCAAAAATAGCTAGAAATATAGACAGGCAGTGTTGGAGAAAGAGAAAACAACATTGGTGTGTATATGAAAAATTCCTTTAGAAGAAAGGAGAAGGGAAATGTCTCAATACTTTGTGTCAGGCTTCATTTTTGCACCAATTATTAGGAGATATATATAATATCCCTTGCAAGTTTTAGTCTACAATGAACAAAATATGAAAATATTTTTTCTCAAGTGCTATGAATACAATGTTCATGCTTTGAGTTTGGCCATGTTTTAAATTTTCCATAAAAGCAGAAATGAACTTAGAGAGCCCTCATTTGCCTACTTCCAAATATAAATTGGACATGATTTATAAGTCTTCAGTTACACAAAATGTATGCTTTTCTTAGGAGAGAGTTTATTCTTTTTGTAACATTTAGGTACACAATGTTGTGCAGGCAATAACTGAAAGTAGTGCAGGCCATATTTCTGAGACCCAAGCTAGAAGATGCTATTAATACTGTGATTTTGGACATAAGCACATTAACAGATATTCAGAAGGAGTCAGGACAGAAGAGGCCAGTTTTCTGAAGAGATTCTGGAAGACATTTCATTTTTGTTCATATTTGGCAGTCTGTTTAAATGAGCATTTGGATTCAGAGCATTAGACAAAGTGATAGAAGCCTTTGCCTTCCTTTACTTATGTGTCCTGCAAAGCATATCTTGAACTTCACCATTCTGATCAAAATAAAATGGGACAAATGATGGGGTTAATGATATTGCTGTTTATCTAACTTACATTAGTACATTTGCTTCAGTCATTAAAAACCTGATTTTTAATGCATGAAACAAAAAAACCTGTTTTTCAAGGGTGTGTGGATGACTAGGTAAATTAAACAAGTACATTGTCATTTATTTCATTGACTTGGTCTGAAAGGTAAATATCTGTAAAAGAGTATGGGCAGTAGGAAGCCTACCACAATTTTAAGAAATAAATAAACTGAAACCAAGCTGATGCCATGAGGAATGCAAAAGAATCTAACTTTGATCAACTTGCTTGTTTGGAGTTTTCTTGGGATTTTTTTAAATGAGGACTCCTTCCTGATTGATGGAAAGGCTGTGACCAGTCAACTCACTGCTCTGGCAAACACCCACATACATTGCATGGAATACCCACATCTGTAGTACAGGTGTGTATTACTACAGAGGGACTGGGCTCTTGACCTTCTTGACCTTCTCTGACATCTTCTCTGGACTCGACAAAACTACATTTTCTGAGTTAACCTTTTGCAGGGTCTTTTTGGACAAGTAATGATATCTCAAAGGTTTCTTCTCCAGTGACAGCAGGCCTCCAGCTGGCTGCTATACAACCCCTTTCCCTGGTGTTAAACCACGATATCTACCCAAGGAGTAGATATTTACAGCAATTTACAAGTGTATTTGTAAATGGCAATTCAGGTAACCCACACATAGTCTTTGCTTACTGTAAAGGTGCAATAACAAATCCTTTCAGTCTGACAGCAAAAAAAGTTTGAGCTTTCAATCTTGGCTGCTCACTGATACTTGCTAATGAACTCAGGAAAAAAATTTCAATAATCTGACTATTACAAATATACAAATAAAACTTCTTGTGTTTCATTCTGTCATCTTTTTCTTTAAATGGACCACTACTCTTGTTGATCTTGTTCACAACAAAGTTGTAGCAGTCCAGTCAGGAATATTGGTTGGAGCATTGTGGTTTACGGGCAAGAGTTAGCAGCTCAGATGGGTTTTGGGACTTGCAAAATGTTTCCACAAATGCTTGTAAGTGTTCAGATTTAGCCTATTTTAAGACCATGCCACTGCTTAAAGAGGGTTTAGGCTCTACCTGGACTGAACTTTTCCTGTCACCTCCTTACCATTTGTCTCAAGTCAGCTGCATCAGGAACTGACTTGGCTGAAATCTAATGTTGCACCAATAACAAAGTTTTTATGATGAACTTTTATTGGATCCTGTTCTTGATCTGACTCAAAATCCATTTGCACAAAACTGTGCCAAAAGGAAGGCAGCTGGGTGCAAGGTTGCTTTTCTACTTAGAGTTCTTCTTTGTCTCCTTTGTAGCATCCTCCTGCAATCTGTTTATCAGAAATAAGAGTATAATCATAAGATTTTTTTTTGTCATTAGTATTCTAAGATCACACACATAGTCTGAATTCAGGATACATACTTTGATCATTTAGTCTCTGTTAAATAATATATCACATTGCAGCTTTATAAGTATAGTAATGATGTTAATTGATCTAAGCAAAAAAAAAAGGAATTATACTAACAATTTTTTAATACTATATTGCATGCTACTAATAAAAGTTACATTATTGATTTGTTTTTCATGGTAAGTTACCCTAAACAAGATAGCTAGTACTTTTAAGTTATGCTTTCTAAAATGATTTACTAAATATAATTCTAAAATACTCCTGCCACTAAAAGTCAAAACGTGCTCCAGTGTCATTAAAATAACATGTTCAGTATTAATATTTGTTTGTGAGATAGATATTCTCAGTTATTAAACCCATCACTCCTTGCTTTATGCAATTAGCACAGAATAGGGAAATTCTTGTGCTCTGCTGTTGCTTTGCAGAGGTGTCCAGTCTTGGGGCTCTGTAACTTACTAATGAATAAAAATGTATTTACATTTAAACCCTTAATTGTTCATAGCAAGGTTTTAGCATGTTATAAAATATAAAATTATAGCAGAGTATGTAAAAAGCATTAACAAATGGATGGAGCTGCTTTCACTGAAAAGTAGAGGGGTTGACTTTGATGATTAAATAAGGCTTTAGTCATGCAAATATTTGCTAGTTGCTGTTAATTCCTTTTTCTTTCCTCAGAAATACATTCTCTTTTAATTTCTGTTCTTTCAGTTTATATAGATAATAAAATGAGATTATTTCCTATTTGATTATATTTACACAATAAGAAGGAAGGCAATGTAGACCAAACAGACTGCCAGAGTAGATGGTCCTTTTAGCAGATGTTTTCAGTGCGGGAACTCAAGCTTTGTACTGCCAAAAGGACATGTTTTTATCCTTGCTCTATCATGTGATAAGTAGGCATTTAGCAGTACAGCTACTTTCTATGAATTCAGATATTGACAATTGTATTTTGTAGTGGCCCCGATCCTATCTGTGTAATAAGAGTGATAAGGTTAGTCATTCCACACCTCTGGATCCTAGCTCACCTCAGTGGGATCTAGCTACTTGTGCTGTTTTGCAGGAGGCATGGTAGCAAAACATAAGGCATATCAGGAATTGCTGCCTTAAACTGGAGCGAATTCAGGCTCTGACTAGCATCAGAACAGGAGCTGCAGATTGCAATACAGACTGAAACACCTAGTTTTTCCTGAATCTGGACTTGGCTTGCTGAATGGTGTCTGGTGTTCAGAATGAAAGTGTGATGCTGTAGTGTACTTAGGCTGTTTACTCCTCCAGTGACTTTCATTTTTTTTGCTTTTTGTAGACTAACTTAAAGCAGTAAATCAAAGATCTGTCAATATTTTTTATTGGCAGGTTTGTTCACAGTCATCAGTTAGATACACAGAAAAGCAGAGAAGGCAAAAAGCTAAGACCTCATAATCATTCATCATGTAAATTAAGTTTCTTTTGTTTGTTGTGGGGAGGATAGAGAATGTTGTAAAAATCAGTGTATTATAAAAAGATAAAAATCAGTGCGATCTTTTATGAGAAATTCATATGTGAAGTGGGATTAGTTTTACCTATTTTAAAACCATGTAGGTGATTGGAATTTCTGTACAACTCATGAAGGCACAAGTGGGGGGAAAAAAAAGAACCAATCAGATGTAGTTGTTTGAAAAACTAAAACGAAAAGCCTTGTAATAATTAAGAAATGTGATGTTTAGTTGAGGCAACAGTGTTTCACATGCTGTCTTTGAGGAGAGAGAGTGTCTGGCCTCTGTCCCTGCTTGCATTTAGGCTTTTCTCTTTTCACTTGAAAGGTTGTTTAGAATTAATTATTGAATGTTTTGGTGGGACTTGCTTCTTATTAGCACCTTCATAAAACTAATGGCAATTTCTGGAGTGAATCAGAAATCAGCTGGGGGAATCAGCATTAGCTTCAGTACAGGTTAGCAAGATCATGTCTGTGTAGTGTTTATTGCCAGTTGTTCAGCTGTGGTAGTTTCCATCCTATAGAAGATCAAAAGAATGCAGAAAGATTGACATTAGTCAAGTCCATTGACCTGTCCAGCACAGTGGAGATATTTTGCATCAGGGAGAGGATGAGGACTAAGAATTTATTAACTCCTATTAACTGGGGATTTATTGAGTATCTGGTAACTGTGGTGGTTGACAAAATAAGCATCAATGACAGTTGAATGATCAGCTTTAATTCCAGTTGTTATTTTGATTTGTGACTTTCCAGATGCAGCCCAGTTTGAGAATGAAGAATGGGGTTTTTTCTGCTGTCATTGCAATTGTTAAGGACCAGCTGTTAAGTCCTCAGGCAAACAGTTCCTGTTCTTGAAGTCGAGGATCATGCTTTTAGGACTTCAAGTGGATCTGCAGCTTTATACCCATTTCCATGTATTAAACCTGCTGCACTAGGGACATGAGGATTAATCATGGCTGCTGAGGCAGATAAATAAAATTCCAAAGTAATGTATTTATTACACTATTTAGATTGGTGTCAGCATTATTGTCTGCCCCAGGCAGCTGTGAGGTAGAGATCATTGGTTTGTATTTGATATGCTATTTTCTTGCTAACCAGGGTTGTAAGTCAGAGCACTGACTTGAAGACATTTGATGATATGTGATTATGGCAGATGGCATGCTAATCTATTGTCCAGATACACCCAAGCAACTTGAAAAATATCTTCTGCCAGTAATTTCACTGCCAATATTTCTAGTGTCATGTTTTGCTGACAGCATGCCACCAGCTCAGACTGCTCCTCTCCTTCCCTGTGGCTGTGGACCTGGCATGAAGGTCTGGCAGAGCAGATGCTTCCACAGTAGTTAACCATTCCAGTGGTGCTTGGGTTGTCTGCATGAGGAATTAAAACACTTACCTGGTGAAGGTCTGCTGTCAGGTATTGGCATACTGCAGGTTGCTGTCCTTTAATAGGTCAAATGTTAGGATGCTGGATTTTGAGCTGTTGATGACTGCAGGACAGAACCATGCTTATACCATTGGTCAGCAACCTAACTGTATCCCTGAACCTTTCCTCCGTTGTTTTTTTTTTTTTTTTTTTTTAGTTTAGGAGTAGTTTTTGCTGTTTTGTCTATTATGTCCTGAATTACAGTTCGATGATGAATATTGGGGAGTACACAGTCATACAGAATCACTAAGGGTGGAAAAGGCCTCCAAAATCATCAAGTTCAACTTTTGACCAAACACTACCATATCAACTAAGCTATAGCACTAAGTGCTACACCCAGTCATTTCTCGAAAACTTGCAGGGATGGTGACTCTACCCCTTCCCTGGGCAGGCTGCTTCATTGCTTAACCACCTCTTCAGTGAAGAAATTCTTCCTGATTTCCAGCCTGAACCTCCCCTGGTGCAGCTTGAGGCTATGTCCTCTTGCTCTGTCACTTGTTATCTGAAAGAAGAGGCCAACCCCCACCCGGCTACAGCCTCCTTTCAGGCAATTATAGAGAGCAGTAAGGTCACCCCTGAACCTCCTTTTCTCCAGGCTAAACACACCCAGATTCCTCAGTTGCTCCTCATATAATTTACTCTCTACATTTTTCACCAGCTCTCTTGCCCTTCTCTGGACATGCTCCAGTATCTCAATGTCCTTCCTGTAGTAAGGGGCCCAGAACTGGACAGAGGACTCAAGGTGTGCCCTCACCACTGCCAAGTACAGCTGACATGCCCTGCTCCTGCTGGCCATGCTCTTCCTGATACAGGCCAGGATACCATTGGCCTTCTTGGCCACCTGAGCACATGCTGGTTCATGTTTGGCTGCTGTTGGCCAGCACACTCAGGTCCTTTTCTATTGGGCAGCTTTCCAGCCTTACACCTGCGCAGGGTTGTTGTGACCCAAGTGTCTGACCCACCACTTTCCCTTATTGAACCTCATACAATTGGCCTCAGTCCATCAATCCGGTCTGTCTAGGTTTCTCTGCAGAGCCTTCCAGCCCTCCATCAAATCCACCCTCCCACTCAATTTGGTGTCTGCAAACTGACTGAGGATGCACCCAGTCCCCTTGACCAGTTTATTGATAAAGATATGGAACAGGGGCAGCCCCACCCAACTGGTTGTGGCACATTTCCCACCACTCTCTGGGCCCGGCCATCCAGCAGGTTTTTAACCCAGCGAAGAGTGCACCTGTCCAAACCATAGGCTGCCAGCTTGTCCAGGAGAATGCTGTGGAAGGCAGTATCAAAGGCTTTAATTGAAGTTGAGATAGACACATCCACAGCTTTTCCCCTCAATTGCTTGGTGGGTCACCTGCCATAAAAAGAGGTCAGGTTAGTCGAGCAGAACATATCTTTCCTAAACCTATGCTGGCTGGGCCTGATCCTCAGTAGTGTAGTATGCTTTTATTTATTCTGGTTTTCTGTAAACTTGGCTGGTGGCAATTAACTTGCTTTTCATTATATCAGTAGAACTAAATCAATTAAACAAACTTTTTATGCCCAAAATAAATGTACAAAATGTATCTTATGCTCTGACATTGAGTCCACTGAACAGATTTTAACAGCTATGAAGTCAAGTGAAGTAAACTTGACAGATAAGTGGTATGAGAAAAATTCTTATGCTGTGAAGAACTGATTTAATATTTCTTAGTCTCATTTAATTGCTATCACAGATGACCACAGTGATGGCTTATTTGACTGAATAGCCTGGTCTTTCCAGTGGTCTGGTCTACTTTTAGTCTGTCTATCTGAAAGATGTAGCATTAATCCTGGTCACCCATATGTGAAATTCAGCATTTCCAGTCAGTCATCTTTAAGGTTGCATACTCTAAATCCTAAAAATAATTTTTATATAGGTTCTGAATTTTTGATCTGCAAGTAATAGGATTGTCATTTCTGTTGTGGTTTTTTGTGCACAAGACATTTCCTCCATTTGCATATAATGTAAAATATTTACTCTGCTTTTCAAAATATGTTTAGTCATTAGGAAATATCTAGGAAGAAAAATAAAGAAAGCTAAATATAACCACAGGGATGTTATTTTAATTTGTTGAGGATAAAAAGGAGTGGGAATTAAAACAAAAACAACAACAACAAAAAAAAACCCATGGGAGTTTTCTCTTAAAATGACTTTGTATTTAAAGCAATGTGGAACTTAGTAGCAGATCTATTTCTCTATAATCTTGTTTGCTATTAGTTTATTGGTCACACTATTGAATGCCCGTAAAATACGGGGATATATTGTCCATTACCATGAGTTAGCATCATTCTACTGAAGTGAATGGAAGCAGCTGAAGGTCTGCCAAATGTTTTCTTTCTGTAAGCTCTGGAGTCTCTCCATTCTCAGCACAGCGCTAAAAATTATTTTGTTCCCTCTTATTTAAGTGTACTGCCAACATTTTTTTTTTTTCATTTAAACCTGGACGTATGTTACAGGATTGAAGTTCAAATGTGGGTGAGGAAATTATGGTAATTACCCCTAAAATCACAGATTCTTTGAGATCATCCCCTCTTTCCATAAGCAAATATAAGATTATTTCTGCACTTCCAACACTGTTGAATTTTATTTGTTTCTCTTCTTACACCCTTTAGTGTCTACCACTTCACAGCATTTATTATCTTCTTGCACTAGTCTGTCTGAATATCACACAGGTGGGTCAGATTTTTTTGCTTGTTCTTCACAACATTTCTCTAGGTCTCCCTGTTTTCTCCTCCTGAGAGGATATTTGAAGTCTGACCACTTTACTGGTAGTGTCAACAGGACAGAAGAAACTCTTTCTCTGACAGATTTTTAGTCTAAATTGTACAAGCTGACCAAAGGATGTAGGCTACCAGAAGCATGACTGACGGGAGAAGTCCAGCCAGGAGCTATCCATACAATGACTCTTTTTGGCTTTAAAAAAATGTTTCTTGGGGAAATACTTTGTCCTGAGCTTATTCCCAAGTTTACACTCCTTAAAAAAACTTGGATGTTCAACTTACTGTATTGAAAACATATCTAGTGAAACGAGAAAGACCTTGGGGGCATAGCCCTTCCTTTTCTTCCCCTTTCTTTTTCTCCAAGATTCCAGTCTTGTATTAGGCTTGTCAGAGGTGTTACATATTTGGTAGGCTCTTGCCTCCCACATTCAGCTCTATCACCTTTGTGATACTGCCAACATACAGCACTCTTGATCAGTCCACTGTGAAAATTCCTGCTGTTGCCTTCATTTCCTCCTGTTTGGGCTGCTGTAACTCGCAGCTCTTGCGCAGTTAACTGCTGCAATACTCCGTAGGATTAGTACTCATACTATGCTGTCACAACCCAATGTGTAACTACTGTGTGCTTGAATTTCTAAAATTTTCAATAATTTGATCTCTTAATTGTGTCAAAAACCTTGAATTTGTTAGCATGTTTTCACTGAATTCCTTTTTCTAAATCAACCTCCATTTAGTAATAATCTTAAGGGTCTTTTTTCAGCCTAAATGATTTTATGATTACAGTTAATATAATAGCTCCCCTGACCTCAAGTGTAATGCTATTCAATGTCAGATCTGTCTGCTACAGGAAATTTTAAATTCACTTTTAATTCTAGATCTTCCCTCTTTGGATCAGAGGTTCCATGGTGAGTGATTAAAAAAAGGACTATTAAGTGGGTAGAAATTGAATGGATATGAGGTACTTGAACAGAGAGAAAGATGATATTTTTCTGCAAAAATGCATGCCACTTAGTTCTGCTGCCTGAGAGACGATTATAGTAATTGAAGTTGATCACAGACCTTTAAATTTGCATTGCCTTGAACTGAAGCATTTTTATTTTAATTCATCACTCATTATGCCTTTACATGTACTGTTCAAAGTCTGAGGACTGCATAATTTACAACAAAGAAAACAAGTCACTGAATGTAATGAGCTAAATTTCTAACAATACTCTCAAATTTCACCTCTAATTAATCACTCATGCTCAGTTGCAGACAAAAAGCTTAGCATTTACACATGTAACTGCATGTAGGCACAGTCAGACAGAGTCTTTCAGTACTGTCACCCCGTTGGATTCTAGGCAAAAGAAATAAATTTAAATACTTTTCTTATAAGAGCCAAGTGAATTATTGTTCCATAACATTAGGGTGGTAGATTACTGAGACCATACTAGACGTATGTTCTGTTCTTGTTTTTGTGACAGAAACAACAAAGTACGAGGCTGGACAAACATGCATGTTGTAGATTTGATTTACATATAGCTGTAAAGCATTTTTTAGGAGTGGATCTTTGTTTAGCTGTGCGTGATTGTGAGTTTTGCCTTTAAATTGCCCAGAATGAGTGGTTGGACCAAGGTCAGGAGTGGCCACACATTGCACACTGTGCTGCAGCTGTGGGATGCAAACTGCAACGGCATGAAAAGAGCATGAAGGGCTCTGTGAGCACAGGGTTCCCCTAAAGGAGCTTTTTTGTTTTTTACAGAAAGTCTGGAATAATGGCCTTTGGCTCTGTGAAAAACCTTCTTATAGGAAGAAAAATGCTACGGGGTACGTGGTGCAGTCACAGTGATACTTCTGAAATACAAAAAATCTTGAGTTTCCATGAAGAAGTGGAAGAGTCTGAAAAACAAGCAAAAACCAAACCAACAAACAAAAAATAATAGTTGAAATATCACGTGTATCTTTTGGGCTGTCATTTTAAAATTCTGATTGATGTAACTTGTCTAGAATAAGTTTTAACTTCATAATTTGAATTGTCACTTTTTATGTGGTTTCCCTTTCCCCACTTCCATGCTTTTTAGCCTTCCCGAGACATATTTTGTTCATTTGGTTTTAATTCACTCCCAGTTAACTATCTTAGTGCCAAAGCAATTCCTGTATGGGCAAAGAAGGGAGCTTTTGATGTAGGCACCGACTGGTCTTTATGGCCACGTTTGTTCTGGTGGGAGCAGCAGCCAAAGGCTGTTCTGGGTCCCAAGGCCAAATGACCTGGCACAGCTTGAGTCCATGCAACTGAGTTAATTTATATCACCCAAACAGTTTGGATTTATATAATCCAAAATTACTTCTAGGAATACTCCCTGGCCTGGACTGTTTCTTTTGAAACTCTACCCAAAACTGTGCCAGATAGTTTTCTGTGCAGGCAAGCACATGCAGATCTCTACCTTTGCCCCGTCTGTGGTTGGTGGCTGTGGGTCTCACCTTATCAGCCTGTGTCAGGGGCAGGCATTGACTGGCACAGGTCTGTATGAGCTCCCACCAATTCTAACTCTTGGGCTTTGTGATACTAAAATTTCCAAAGCTCTGTTAAGGTCTTCAGGCATTGTGCTTGTACAGACAGGCTGATGGAAAATCCACAGAATTTATAATTTTCAAAGAAAAAGTAGAAATAGAAAACAATTGTGAAGGAGAAATTAGGTATCTCTGATAATGACAAATTAGATAACTGAAAATACTGGGTTTCTTAATTCATACATATTTTTATAAATTATCATCTACTGTCCTGGTTTGAAGGACAGGTGTCTGCCAGTAAAGGCAGAAGTTTTCCTTTGAAATAGAGACTTTAATTCCACTC
>JAOTQP010000002.1:1011057-1022535 GCA_026413545.1 Cichladusa arquata | reverse complement strand
ATAATCTGTTTTTTTCTTTAACTGTCACAATTCAGTCTTCATTTTAGAGACTACAGAAATATTCTTTTATTAATATTGCCTTTAGCGGCTTTTTCTCCCTCTTAGATTTCTTTAGAGGAACAAAAATGACATAAATACATTTTTATATTTATTTCCATACTCATCTGATTTGAATGCCTAATAACTTGACTCTGCTCATTGCAGGAGGCTTGGACAGGACAACCTTTGAAAGGTCTCTTTCTACTCAAACCATTCTATGATTGTAGTATAAGAATATGAGTGGGATTTTCCAGGACAGTGCCTGTAATATCTATAGCAGAGGTAGTTCTATCTGACCATTTTGGATTTTCACTTCTATGTGATTTATGTCTTCAAAATTTATACTTGAGTACAGATATCCAAACTTGGAAGAGTAAAGCAGTCTGTATTGGAATGTGTAAGAGCAGAAAACTGTGCATTCTGCTATACTTCATAATTTCATTTTTCCTCTCAGTCACATGTTTTGAAGCTGTATAAATGCGAAGGACACATACATATGTCTGGAATATCAAGATTAGTCATTAATAAAGGGTATGTGAGACCTGGACAATAGCAATAAAATTCTGAAAAGTTTCTAAGATACTCAGTCTGGTCCAAAAAATTATTTTGAAAATCTGAAGGAAAATATGTTTGTGTGAAAAAAAGCTTAATTCTTTTAGTTAAATTACTGCTCTATTGATAAATCTTACCTCAAGTTAAAGGAAAATAGCCAATGAATTGAAACTATAGAGTACTTAATTTTTAAATTGCTCTGTCATTTATCTCCATTTATGGACCTTATGTTTTCAGAAGCTCAGTAATGAGGAGAAAGGTTCAGTTTCTTATTGGCTTGTTTGTGATGGGCAAGGCTTGATTTACTTCACTGAAAGTCAGCACATTGTAGAAGTTTGTCCATCTGACACCTAAACATTAAAACACCTAAATTCAATATCAACTTTTCAAAATTTTCAGTGTACTTGAATTTGTGTAGACCAACTCTCTATCTTTAAAGCGGAATTGTAGTAGGATATTTATTTGGTTTCCTGACTTTCTGCTGCTGATTTTGGTGGAATAAAGATATTAGGTGTGGAGCTCAAATTAGAGGCTGTGATCAGGGGAGGAATGTGCACAGAAAAGAGAGAGGAAGAAGGAAGGGTCATTTGTGACAAAGGAGGGTAGAGAGATGAAAAGGAAAGAAAATAACACAGTTAATTAGAAATGAGGAGGAAAATAAAATATTTTCCAGGTGGTGTGCAATTTATCTTACAGCAAAACTATCAGTTTCCTCCACCTGTTCCTGGCTACTCCATTACATGGCTTTAAAACTTGTCAGTCATGTCTTTTATGCATTGTGTAGAAAATGTAAGGAGTGAACTTAAGTTGCACACAAGAGCCCATGGAGAAGCAGGTGGAAAACGGCTTCTGTTAAACTGGTTTTAAATAAACATCCTCTGAGAGCTTGTGGGGGCCTTCTCACTGATTAAGCAAAGATGAAAAAAGTATCCTTGTCTCTTCTATATGAAATGGTAGGTCTTCAGTTTTTCAGCTACCTCATCATCACTGCAAAAGGTTCAGTACGCCATCAGCAGGTGTGTTAGTGACTCTCTTACTGCCTTTCTGCATAGAGAGACATTTTGTCTCTTGCCTTTTGGTAATCCACCCTGCCTATCCAATTTTCTTTGTCTTTTACACTGGAGTAATTGAAACCTAGATATAAACACTTGACACTTACAGGCAAAGCTTCTGAAGAACTTAAGGCTTTTAAAATAATTGGAGACATCTCTCCACTTTGACAGCATTACAACTTCAAGATGGCATATCCTTTAGGTTTACAAAAAAAACCCAAAAACCTCAGCCTTGATGTCAGAGATTCTGTATCGAACAGTTCAGTTTGGAGCAAAACTTTGACAGCATGGTCCGCTGACAAAACTTTGGAGGCTGTGATGAAAATCTTGATGGAGTTTTAAGCATTTTACAGCACCAAGATGAAGAAATACAGCTGCTCAAAATAGCAGCATTTCTACTTATTAAGACAAAGAGTTTCCCCTGCCAAAGGCAAGGCATTTTTTTAAAGACTTCATAAAGAGGTCTACTAATATCTTTAGCTATTCACACAATTTAATCTTTCTGAAGTAATGAAAGTATTCCTTGTTGTTATTTTGACTTGATGGTAGTTTATGTCCCCGTTTTCTTCCACAAAGGACATAACCCTCGGGACTCTGACAGGGAAGTTGTACTCGTGACGTTTTGTTGCACCAGAGTGCAACAGTACTTTAAAAATACTTGAACATTTGAGATAAGGGATTTTAAAGTGAATAGCTGTGGCTTCCTGTTGCTTGTTAACATGTTTTGACAAATGTAATTTTCTGTCAACAATAGACTTTAGATAAAGGTAGCATTCATATTTTTGTAAGACCTATGTTTTGCTTGTTTCTAAGTAGATGAAGTTATGTCCACATTGTTAGAAACAGAAGGAGTTTTAGTTCCTTCTCAATTGGAATGATACTTTTTTGTCAGTTGTCAGAGCAAGAACTGGGCCATAACCAGTTAATATCATAAGTTATTAAGGAAATAATGGCATTTGGCATGTGAAGGTATATATGGCTTCTTCAGGAAAACAAGGTTACCATTGTAAAATTTAGTCAATCTTCTTAGGGAATAGATTTCTTTACATACTTAGAGTTAATCAATTTCAAAAGACTTTTCAGTCTTTACATAACTCTGTAGCACAAATACAAATCGGCTGGAGAGTGGGGTTTGGTGTTTTTTTCATGTCTGTTTAGCAATAATGAAGCATGAAAGAAACAGTTTAATGCAAGCTCCTGTGAATTTGGTTTCATGCTGTTCCAACCATCTTTTTTTTAGATGCTTTTTATTCTTGTCCTCACTTCTTCCCTGGTCCTCTTCCCTTAAAAATACTTCTGATTTCTGTTCTAAAATACCTGAAAGCTGTGGACACACAGAGCGTCTTCTGACAGTGAGCAGAGCACATGCCCTCCCTTTCTCCTGCCTTCCCTTTTAGCTCCTGTACAGAGTTTTCCTTATCATGGAAATTAAGATAACTGGGGAAGGGGCTTGCCCTGAAGTGGGAGTATTGGCATTGGGCTCACTGCCATCTCCATTTCTCCATATTGGCATGGGGTTTCATGGCAGTCCCAGTAATTTGTAAGCTGCTGGCCATTCTTTGGAGTCCTGATCCCCAGGCAAGAGTCCTGGCTGCTGGCTGCCTGTGCAACAGCATGAGCCCTGGAAGCATGCCATGCTTTATTTTCTTCAGAAGTACACCAGGAGGATGTGGGATAGATCTCCTTCTTTCTGGGTGAAACACAGACACATGATGAACAAGATCATCCTTATTTTCCACTTACTTGTGCCTTTAGTGGAATGCCACTGCACCCAATAGAGGCAACATTACAACACAGAATAAAAAAACTAAAACCAGGACAAAGCAAAAATCACTATGAAAATGTGGAAGCAAATACTGATAGTATTTTTTTTTTTCCTAAAATAAGTCTGAACCTGTGGACACACTAAGCAAACCCTCAAAAATAGTTTTGTTGGATTGTTACATGGCAGGGTAAGTCTAAAGGAGTCATATTCAGTCTGAATCCTTGGATAGTTTAATGAAGGTCAGGTTTAAAAATAATTGATGTGAACAATTGGATTACAGAATTATGCAACATAGTTGGTTTTGCATTGGCTTGGTTTTCTTTGTATCACGGCTACTGTGACTGCATTATGAAGGTCTCACTAGCTCAGAGTAGTTTGTCATGTGTATGCATGAACATCTGATCTGTGTCAGCAGCTTCTCTAAGTGACTGCTACAAGCACAGCATGCTCAATGCGACTTCAAAGAGCTCAGGATTCTTTTTTCATCTGTATTTTATTATATTGCATAGAGCACATGCAGACTGTACATACCTGTGCTGCCTTGTGCCTCTAAACATGCCAGTGCCCCAGTATTCACTGTTATTTCTGCCACAGTGGACCTGCTTTCTTTTAAAAATACTTGTGCTTCCTATGGCTGTAAAATAATCTTGGAAACATGAACCCCTCGAAAATCGTAGAAGGAGTCCTCTGACAAGTAAATTGCCATTAGTTTCACTCATTTGTCTATGGGGTCTACACTTCAGCACCCACAGAACTGGGTTTTTTTGGCAAATTGTCACAAAAATTCAATGCTTTGTCATAGCAAATCAGTATTTTTCTGTAGCACAGTCTGATAAGCTAGCTTGTAGTTGCTCCTTTCTTCTTCAGTTTCACTCTGGAGGAAGGCTAAATGTGGTATTTTAGTGGGCTTTTGTAGGTCATTTGTCAGTAAACTGAGGATAGGTCTCATAGACAGCAGCCTGACAGATCAGCTTTTGACTGTCCTGCAGTCCCTTTAGTCTGTGTCTCTAGTTGAAAAAGACTCATATTCACCATTATGACGGTCCTGCTTTTACATCTGGAAGTCTCATAGAGAAAAGTTATTCCTGCTTTACTGGAGCACCACAGTCACAGAGGGGCATGTCTTTCTGGGGCGTAAAGCCCTAACTTTGATCTGTGAGGGAATAAGTGGGGTGTTGATGGTATTGGCAGAAGCACAGGAGGTTAGACTAGCTAGGTTTTTTATGTGTGGTGCTCATTAGCATAAGCAAAAGTTTGTGTTCAGGCCTCACTGTTGTAGAGAAACTGAATTTCTTTATGTACTCAATCAGCCCTTGGTGTTGTGCTGAGCACGTAGCTTGCTTATGTGCAGTGTTTTGGGGTATTGCTGATACTGTGAGTTTGCTTTTAATGGACATTTTCATTGATCAATATTGTTGCAGCATGTTCCATTTCCTAATGATGGACTGAAGCCAGTTGTGTACCAGCCTATTTTAAAAATTGATCTTGTTTTTTGGTCTTTTTTTCTTATTTATACAACAGGGTGGTCTGAGTGCTCAAGCTTTTGTTCGCATTGAGATAGAAGATATTAATGACAATCAACCTGTTTTTGAACAAGACGTCTATGTGACAAATATCAGCAGTCACACACAGCCGGGAACAGAAATCATCAATGTTGCTGCCACAGACAGAGATTCTGGAATATTTGGCATTGTCACATACGAACTGGTTCCAGGAGAATTTTCTTCTTTTTTCACAGTGGATACATCTACAGGTACTTTATGAGTCTATGATCCAGAAAGGTGATAATTATACAAAATAGATATTTTCCTTGATGATGCCTTTTGTGTTTAGAGTCATGTCATACAGGTGAAACTTGCAGTCTGATGGAAAATAGTTCTAGACGTAGATGGAGTATTTAGGTTTAACATGAAACCTTTGCATTCACTGGAATAAGCAGAATGGAAAACATCATGCATTCCAGCAAAATGAAGGACAAGCAGCATGCCACTTAACCACTATTTTCAGCCCTAAATCTATTGATCATTGTAAGAAATAATAAAACATTACTTTTTTACAAAAATATCTGCATTTCTGAAATTTTAGGGCTTACTCTTGAAGAGCAATAAAACACCCTTCAAGATGCTCCTTTCATTTCTTCTCTGTTTCTGTTCTAATCTTCCTTTGTACTGTGCTAGGGCAAGTCCTCATTCTGCTCAGTCTTACAAGGCATATTTGCCTCCCTGTTTGACTCAATGTTTAGCTTTGTAAGTGTCTTTTTCTGCCTTTTGCTTTCTGATATGACACCTCATCCTTCTGGAGAGAGGTTCAATGAAGAAGTGATGATGAGAGCAGAAACCCAATTATGGCAAAACCAAATCTGTGTTAATTTTTTCAAAGACGGGTTGAATTTCACTGATTGAATTACTCTTCCTGTTGCTACAAAGCAGCCTCTGTAGTCAGCATTCTAACCTTAAAATAGTTGTCAACATCAGCTGAAGACGACATGAGCATTGCAGCTACAACTGGCCATGGTGCTTTTCAGTAAGTGGTTGATTAAACTGAATTTGCCATTTTTCTTGAGGCCCAGCCCTTGCATGTGAATGTATCCTGATCAACAGATGGTCATGGCACAGATTATTCTATATGTTTTAAGATCGTTTTAGACTGTGGTACATGTGTATATATATTATCTCTTTGGCATAAAAAATCTTGCAAGGTTCTATTATTTCAAAATGGTGTCTGTTTTTACACAGTTCCCAAACCATTCTGATGAACAGAAGAAACTAATCTTCAGGCTGCTTATCTTGGCTATTTCAGAATTTATTTAACTCTGGACTTTTAACTACCTGTCAAGTCAGGTTCTCAGAGGCGTAACTGATGTCAAAAATACATAGGTCAGTCAATAATTAGGGAACTGGATCTCCACAGGCATTTAACTTGTCGTTTTAAAACTGTCCCATCAGGCTTGTTGAAGAGAGCCCCTGTGGATCGCATTAGCAGCACTGGCTTTGCAGCAGCCCTCTGCTGAAAGAAAGCCTTTTGAAAGGCTTCTTCCTTGGATTGTGACCTTTTGGCCTCGCTTTCCACTTTGGTGTTTTGTATAGGAAAAATGTCATGCTTAATGATGAAGGCTATAAGCTTGTAAGTTACTATTACCTCGTGGATCTATCATGGTATTTTATCAAAGGCAGACCAAATTCAGGGTGAAGTTGCTCGAGGTCATTATTGCTGACACTTCATGATGAGAAAAGCTCTTAGGTCAGACACTATTCCTAGCATTATAGTGATTGGAATCTGATTGCACTTAATCAGATCTCCTGGGTAATTCACAAGGTCAGACTGTGTCTAATTTCAACTTATTCATATTAATGCTCTGGGCTTTTTTTCCTGAATACACTTTTTCCATTTATATTCTTCCACATCCATTGACAATAGTGCTTATGCTCAGTCACTGGTGAGGAGAATGATTTTTAAACTATTAGAAAAAATGAACATTTTAAACAACAACAAAAAAATCTATTAATATTGCCAATTTATCATACAGAAGTTTTGCAATCTTTGAGCTCCAAAACCTGTTCAGTATTCAGAGAGAGATGAAACAAGTGGCTCACTTTTAGGGCACAGAGATTTTGAGCTCTTCCTCCTTATTTTTGTTGCAACAGAGACATTTTCCAGTGTTTGTGGTGCTAAAGCTGTCTTCATATGCTCTGATATATGGCCTAATTTATCTGTGCCTCTCTGAAGGTTATGTGAGGGACTTCATCTAGTTAGCTGGGCTGCATTTTTGTGAACACAGGGCAATGGACAAGTATGTGAAGGAACAGGCATTCTCCAGGAGATGGATGCCCAAACCAAAAAGCCAAATGAGATTATATTACAGTTTGGTCTCTGTTTTTCTGATCTTATGGATGTGCAGTCTGTTACTGATGTGTTCTGCAGTTTTTCCAATTTACAGTATGGCATACTCTGTTTTATCTGCTCTTCTCATTATTAGAGGACCTAAATAGAGGGACAATGTTGGTGTTGGAGAATTCTGTGGATTTTCCTGCCTGATAAGCTTCATTTTTTTTAAATATTTTTTTTCCCCCTCACTGACAGAGCATTTAGAAGGGAGAAATAAAAATCAGTGTATTAGCAATTTTGGCTTACTATGTTCATTATAGCCCTTAATATTTTATGTGGACAGATATTTTCAGTACTATGAGATTTAAAATAATTAATAGCAAACAGTTTGTCACATTGCACTATGATACATTAAAATTGTATGCAAGATGATGCTGTTGTCCGTGACATATGTAATTTCTCTTTTTTTGGCATTTTTCTTTTTTTTTTTTTTTTGTATGAAAATTTATCTCACTGTAATTTTCTTCAGCAGTGTTTGTTGAGTGCTGCACTTAGAATACTCACTAAAATTTAGCTTCTGAATTTTTGGAAGAGAAATGGATAAAACCATAAAATAACAATTGAAACCCAAATTCTTCACTGCTATGGCTTTTTTCTGGCTCTTGCTTATTAAAGCTCTTAGTTTTTCTATGAGCTGTGTTCTAAATATCCTACCAACTGGTCAACTCCTGTCCATATAGAATATAACAGTACTGCTTTTGGTACATAAATATTATGAGGTTGAGGCACATCCAGGCTCTTTGAAGGGGCTCCATCTTTTATTTCAAGCACTGGGACATGTGGATACTGTAAATAGATAAAGTCAGTGGGAGTGGGAAGGAACATCCTTTCAGTGACCAGACAGACATTCCACTGAATTTTTTTTTAATTTGAAACAAGATTTTATTAGTTGTATTTGTTTGCTATTTAGGTTTTTAGACACTGCATTTATTGTTTGTGATATGCTCTTGTACTCATAAGTAACATTTATTGTGTTTTCATTTTTGAAAAAGTTGAAGTGTTTTTCATTTGATTGATGATAGACTTCCCACAAGAAAAACCACTTTAAGCACTGTGTAACTAGAAAAATATATGGATAGAAACCCATAAACCAGCTCCTCTGCTGGTTCATGACTCTTGCCATCATTTGTTTCTAGTGTTGGTGTGAACAACATCTTGGTTTCATTATGTTGCCTTTTGTAGATATCTGATCTATGAACAGTACTCATGAATTTATTAGAACAGGGCAAGTTGAAGATTTCTTCCAGCTAAGCAACTGTTTGAGCTATATTTGTTTATTTTCCCATTGTTACCTAACAAACTATTTGAAAGACAGTGTATATATAGTTACGGCTGAGCTGGTAATTAAAAATGTAAGTCACAGGATGCAATCATTAATGTGGCAGAAAACCTATGCAGTGCTTAACGTTAAGACCTTAGGATTAAAAATGAATTTGTAAACTTCCATTATAATAACAGCATTAATACTTACCTTCACCCAAGGGCATGTAATTAATTTTTCTATTGGTCTTAGTGATGCCCTTTTTGAGAGATGGGTAAAAAGATTGTTATCATCATTGTAGTTCTGGCTCAGGGAAGTTGCTTCAAACCAACAAAATTAATAATAGTCCTTGAAAATTGTTCTGGACCACTGTGACTTCATGTGTCAATCTTCAGGTAAATGGTCTGTTTGTAGCCTTAAAACAAATCCCCTAGCTAGTCCCTGTGTGCAGAGAAAACTTCCATGAAGGCTAAGCAAAAGGCAGCAGCCACTGGTGTGTCTTCCTGTGAATGTATTAGTTATTTAAACCTATCATGAAAATGATGTAGAGAAAGTATCATTCACTCAACATATGTTACAGCAGCATAAGCATTTAATTTAGCTTCTGTTTCTTTATCTCTGCTAAGACATTTAGGCTTGTGTTTCTGTGATTCCTACCTAAATTAGATGCCTAGAACAAAGGCTATGTCCTTTCTTTTGTGTACTTTATTGAGACTATTTCTGTGAAAACAGTGCATAGAACTGAGCTGGATGTGCCACCAAAGTCACTCAATTACTCTCCTCCTCAGTTGTGCAGGGGAAGAAAATGATGACAAAAGGCTTGTGGGTCGAAAAAAAGGCAGGGAGAAATCTCTCAGGAATTACTGTCATGGGCAAAAGAGACTCAATTTGGGGAAATTGCTTTTATTTATTGCCAATCAAGTGAGAGGAGGGTAATGAGAAATAAAAACTACATCATAAAAGACATTCCCTCCACCCCTCCCTTTTCCTGCACTTCACTCCCAATTTTCTCTATCTCCTCTGGCCCTGGAAGTGCAGGAGGATGGGGAATGTGATGAACTGTGCAGTTCATCACAGTTTGTCTCTGCTTCTCCTTCCTCCTCACACTCTTCTTCTGCTCCAGCACAGATCATTTCAACAGGTTCCAGTCCTTCAGGAATAGAATGATCCAGTGTGGGTTTCCTGTGTGGTCACAAATCCTTCCAGCGAACCTGCACCAGTACGAGCTTCCCATGGGATCACAGCCGCCTTTGGCATCTGTGTGCTCCAGCGAGGGGTATTCCATGGGCTGGAGGTGGATCTCTGCTCCACTGTGGACCTCCATAGGCTGCAGGGGACTTCTGCCTCACCATTGTCTGCACCACAGAAGCCACTCCTGTAGCCCCGACTCAGCCAAATCCTTGCCCCATAAACACAGTACACTGAGATATTTGGAAATCACTCCATTGACTTGAAGATACTTGGATCACTCTTTTGTTATAATATTTCCTGTTACTTATTTACAGCAAAAGCATATTTTGGGAACAGGCAATTTGTTGTAAGAGCTGGTTAGTAGTTGAACATTAAAAGAAAATTTCAGCACAGAAGTACAGCTCCTGCAAAATGAACATTCTTTGGAGGAAATTTTGACTTGCTAAAAACCCACTGCCTTTAGATGCTCTCTGATTTCTTTATAACAGAAGACCAAAGGGCATCATGTGACTAAAATGACTGTAAAAGATGTAAAGCAGTCTAGGAGCCTAGTCTGTTGGCAAAGAATAGAAGGATGGAATACACCTAAGGATCATGTGAATTTAAGAATATAAGAAGTACCTTAAACCAAAAGCCAAATTTAATTCCAGCATCTTATCACTCTAACAGTACCTAGTAATGGATGCAGGAAGAGGAATTGTGTAGAGCTTGTACAGAACAGTGCCTCACTGGTATATGTTTCTTGTGGCAGCATGTCTTTTAGTGCTGTACTACTTTCATTACTGCACTATGGAACCACATGTAAATGCAATTTAATGGCAAACTAACTTACAGTAAACTTTGATTTGGTTCAGAATAGATTCATTCCAGTTAAGGATGCTGACAAATTTTGTTTTATTAAAAAAAAATAGAACTGGTTTTTAACAGATGCATTTTAGGAAATTTTAATTGCATGAAAAAGTTTTGGTTTATTTTTATTGCAATACAGGTTGAAAAGTAATGTTTAAATACCAACATTTCTTTTATGGGGGAAAAAACCCCAAAACTTTGTTAAACTCTATGTATTATGCAGTTTTTAATATATAGCAGATTGCACTAGACATCAAAGTAAAATGGGGTTGCACTCTTTCTAAAGAGAACAAGGCCATATTTATGATGATTGATGATGTTTTCGTGTAGTATTGTACGAAAAATTGTTTATTTTTAAACTACTTTTGGCGTTTTCCTACAGCATGTAGTACATTTGCTAAATATGTGAAGAGCTTCACATAAATAACATTTAAAATTAGGAGTGTTTTATTTTGGAACATTTTGGGGCCACTTCTTTTTTTAAACTGCAGTTTCTTTAATTACTGTCTTTCTGATCTGCCATATGATATTGATAGTGTGTTTGGAATGCGGCAAATCAGAGGAATATGTCTGAGACATTGGTTTAGCACAGTATGTTTTCACCTTTGAAGAATTTTATTTGAGTTAAAACAGAAAAATTAGTGGTCTCAGCTGAGTTATTTGTGGACATTTGCCTTCACTGAGATCTCATCTAATGACAAAATTACCATAAAGAATGCAGAAAATAGTATACTGTCCTAGAAGCACATGAAACTTGCTGTAGTAAGTGTAAGGATGCAGATTTTGGCCCTGAAAGAGTTGTGTAGCAGAACAGCATAAAAAAATATCCATAGTGCTAGCTCCTAATGTATCTCTTTTTTTTTTTTTTTTTTTTTTTTTAATGT
>JAOTQP010000002.1:948292-999183 GCA_026413545.1 Cichladusa arquata | reverse complement strand
AAGAAAACTACATGAATATGCTGAACGACAAGAGAAGACAAAGACCTCCGCTCCGGGCAAGGAAAAACTGTATAAAACCTGGACTAACCAAAGCTGTGTTGTGAACACTTGGGGATTCGGAGTGATAGAGTTCGAATCATTGTGTGTTCACCTGATGCCGACCCCGGGCTCGGCGCTGTTCCTTTTTGATTGTGGCTATCGAGGACCGTGCTTCGGTCGCAAAATAAATATCACTTATTTTAATCATATTTAATTCAGCTTGATTTCGTTTTTATCTATAACACTACTAAACTTGTCTTGACAGCCAGGAAATTTTAAAGGTAGACCAAAGTTTAAAAGGTGTGGTTTTACTGAACTGCTAGAGGTTCTGTGTTTTCACCAGCTTCTACAGAAAGCTAGGTGGTTTCTTAAAAATATCTGTTGGTATGTAAAACGTTGTCCCTGTTAGTTGAATCACTTGAGTTTACTTCAATTTTACTACTTAGCACACTGTGATTTTAGCATTTAGTGTATATTTAGTTAAATAGACTCATTGCTAAGAAAACTTTTCCTGCATTTGGTCTTCATTTTCTTTCATCTTTATTTTCAAGCTGAAAAACTTATTTCACAAATAGATTATCTTGAGGAATGTACATCCAAAGTGCTATATTTTGGGACTGGACATTGCATTTTCTTTTCAAATAATTACTTCCTACAGTTAATATAAAATGTAATTGTTAGCAGCTTGCAAATTTAATGGACCTTAGAATTCACTATTAAAGGGTATTTTGAAAGAAGCTTGTGATCAGACAGCAGGTGATTGCTTCCCAGATACTTTGCACAGAGCCCTCTGCTCCTAAGATCTATATTTTGGGGCTTTGACTCCATTTTTGTGGATGTTTTATTTCAGGAATTACTTAAGCAGAATGTTTCCGCAGCCTGCCTGAAATAACATTATCTTTACCATTTGCGAAGATAAATTAACCTTCTGTAACAGTACTTTTTTTCCACCCTGTTGCATTTCCAAATTGCTATAGACTAGCAGTAGTAGTAAATATAGCGTTGTTAAAGATTTAATTGAATCTGTATTTCTAAAACCAGAATTATAGACACTGTGTTTTGAAACAGAACTTGTGTTTCAGTGGCTCTGTGAATGGTAAAGATCATGTATTTTGAAGAGAACTTGGCTCTCAAAAATTGAATTGGGAGTGCTGATTTTTGTCCGCATGGTCTGACCTTCTCTTAGAGTAGTGATACATGTTGAAACTATTTCGACAGCCTGCTGAATTTTATCTTGCATCTCTCTTAACTGCTATTTTATTTCTGTGTACTTTCAGGAATTATTTACCTGACCTCAGCTTTTGGCCACCTGGCACATTCTGCACTCTTCCTGATTGTTTCTGCACAGGATGGGGGTGGCCTTCCCTCTGCCAGCAATGCAGCTGTCACAGTAAACATCCTTCAGACTGTTTTGGTCCCTGCCATATTTGAGAGATCCCGGTATAGCTTTTCTGTTCCAGAAGATGCACCTGAAGACACCGTGATTGGCACTGTAAAGGCCAGAAAGCCCCCAAGTAAGTCACATTCTTAGTCAGAGATGATGTTGCCTTTTTGTTGTGACCATTAACTGGAAATAGCTGTAGATGATTTTTTTTTTCCCATAAACCTCTGTGTTATTCATTCAGTCTGTCAAGCATTAAATAGAATTTACTGTTGGTATTTACAGCAACTGGTGTAATGACTGGTTTATAAAGATGCTCTTTAGAACAGTTGGAGATTCATGGTACTCTCCTTGGTGGTCCATAGAGATTGGTAATGGCCTCCATTTTCTTCCTGATGGATTTCTACAATTGTAAATGGGGAGATAGGAAGCATAATGTGAAAGTTTAAATAAGTGTGACAGTCTGGCTCATGTTCGAGTATTAGTCAAGCAAAGCAAATCTCAGAGCAATACTTAGAATCAGAGTATTCAGAAGTTTCAGAGGATCTGCAAGAAGTGCTCCTGGCCCCTCAAAAACCCAAGCCAAAACGAACCAACCAAACAAAACCCCACATTGTCTCAAATTAAGTGGAAAAGTCCAGGTGAATGTTTGTGGGACATTTTGAAAATATATTTAATCCATCTGGTTTTGTTATCATTTGTAAAGGGTAGTGGGTTAGCTCCTGACAGTCCTTGGTCATAAAAAGCCCTGTACTGAGAGCCGTACGTATTTGGTTCCTATGCAGAGCAGTGGGATCTGTGAGTCCACATAACAGCCTGATGATGGATCTGTAAATGTAAAGTGGTAGATGACAAGGTTTCATACAAGCTTGATTAGTCAGGTCCTCCCATTTCCTTCTTTTGGGAAGGACTGTCCTCAGGGTGGAAATTGTACCCGCCAGGTGGCCTTGGTAGTAAACCTGAATCTTTAGACAGCTTGTGCTTTTGGTTGTATCTGATGTATAAATGTTACAACAGTGGTCACCCATGAACAGTCAGTTTATTAAAAAACATTTTTTTTCAGGGAACTGTCACCTATTTCATTCCTTGCTACAGTGAATGCCTGTATGTAGTGAAATTGCTCCCAAAAGACTAATTTATAGGAGTGTTGTTCCTGTATTTTAGATCAGGGAAAAACAAGAGGCTATTATGTGATTTTCTCTATAGAGTTATATAATACCAGTGTGATGAAAATCAAACAATGTAGAAGTGGACAAACTGTATGCATTCATATTTTACTGAAGGGCTCCAGGGTTGGGGAGAAGGAAGCATAAAAAGCCCAAGAATGTCAAACATCTGTGTAGCTCACATTTATTCCATTGAATTTAACAATTTAACAGCATGCATTCTCGCCAATGTATTATCACTTCTTTTTTTTTTTTTTTTTTTTTTTTTTTACATTTTTTATTGTTGTTTCCATTTCTAGATTCGTTAGAAGTGGTTTCTTACAGAATTTGCTCCGGTGATCCACATGGAAAGTTCACTATTGACCCCCAGTTTGGCATTATCCGCACCAAGAAACAGCTTGACCATGAAGCTCAGTCTGTTGTGGTGCTCACTGTTCAGTCACAGCTGGGTAATTCTCCCATCTACACCAGCACTCAAGTCAACATATCTGTGACAGACATTAATGACAACCCTCCAGTATTTCCTACCAAATCTGATAAGGTAACCATCTCACACACCCAGCCTCCTGGTACTGCTGTCTACATTGCTCATGCTGAAGACAAAGACAGTCGCCTAAATGGGGCAATCAAATACAGTATTGCAAGCAAGCAGTCGGATGCATTTAGCATTGATCCAAGTCTTGGAGTGGTAAACCTTACCAGGACAGTGTTTGCAGAAAAGCAGCAGGAATATACTCTACACATAGCAGCTGAAGACTGTGGAAGTCCTCCTCTGACTTCTTTGCTAGTGTTGACAGTGGTTATTGAAGAGCAGAAGATGGGCCCTACTTTGGTTTTCCAAAGCTTGATGTATCAAGTAGAAATCAGTGAAGCTACCTCTCTAGGTACCCAAATTCTTCAGGTTCAAGCCCAGTCACTTAATTCACAGAGCGTTGCCTCCAATCTGACATATTCCTTAGAGCCTAGCACTGATTCTGTCGCATTTGGAATCAGCTCTGATACTGGCTGGATTTATCTTCGGAAACATTTGAACTATGAATGCACACAGATGCTGAGTTTTAGAGCCTTGGTCAGCACATCTGAGGACAAAAACCTTAGGCAAAATGCAAGTACATCTATAATAGTTAATGTCCTGGATGAAAATGATCATTCTCCCATGTTTATGCGTAAGACCTACTTCTTTGAGATTGAGGAAAATCCGATTCCCAGTGGTGTGATTGGCACCATTACAGCTGTTGACAAAGACTCAGGAAGAAATGGACAGCTTTCCTATTTCCTCTTGTCTGATGGAAAGTACTTCAAGATAAATTCTAACACAGGTAGCATTTTATGATTTGTAATCTGCCTAATATTGCTTTTGGAATGCAGCGTTCTCTGAGGGTATGGAAGTAAAGTATAAAGCTATCAGAAACTGCTGTGAATCTTTTGGGTTGATATATGAATATTTTAACTCAGAGCTTCACAATTTGGAGAATGAAATAAACCAAATATATTTTCATGAAGAATGGATTAGCCTTTAGGATTTTATTTTTTTCATGAGTTTGTTCAGGTCACTTGGTCACAAGTTTTGGTGTTTGACTGGACAAATTAAAGAAGTTTTAAGTTATAGCTTCAATGGTTCATAGGAGAAATTTTTTTGCCTCTGTTTCAGTAGAGTTGAAAAGTACAGATCAGCCCTAAGTAACTATAAAGGTACATATGAAGTTAGACAAAGTGATTTAATATACTTGTGAATGCTTTTGTAACTGACGTCAAAACTGAGTTCATGTTGTACATGGCATCACAGAAAGCAAATTTGCTGAGAAAAAATTTTCACAGTATAGGGTGTACTCTGCAATGGATCCCAAATGCCTCAAGTAATAGGGGTTATACCTACACAGTATAACACCAGAGGCCAGAGCACGGAGAGCTTAGAGGAAAGGAATCCTTCAAGGAACACAGGCACTGTAAATGATCCAGTTTGGCAAAATGATATGTAGAGAGCAAAGATCTGCTGTTTAAAATTCCTGTTTCCAGATGTCCAGTCCCCATGGGGAGTTAATAGGCTTTCCCAGAATTTCTCTGTATGAATCTCAAAATAAAATCAGGTTCCTTTTGAGTGCACTTATGGAAGTTTACAGGCAAACAGAATATTAGGAATAAACCAAGAAGATTTAAAAAACCCTATGTGGTTATCTGTGTGATGAGCTTTGGTCAACCACAAATCTCCAGCTATATTGGGTATGGCTAAGCAAATAGAGAGAAAATTGGTCAGTTTTATTTGCTGGGTTTACCAGAATGTGTGGGAGACATAAGGGTTTATGATTAACGTATATAATTAATAAAGGCCCCTTGTCAGCAGTTAAACTCCTGTCCTGGAGTGTGGTGTAGGCCGGATGGATTTCTTTGGAAGGTCACCACTTTGGTTCATACTGTTTTATACCTTTGCTCTGGGACACCCAGTGTATAATAAAAGATGCCACAGGGCAGTAAAGTACGTATGCAAAACTGTGATTGACAGAATGTTTCTGCAGGATGGGGTTTGGATTTTCATGTCAGTGATCAGGTGTATCAGAGGGCACATATCATTATTTCACATGAAATTAAATGCATAATTGCACGTGCTAAAATGAGTGCTAGCATACAGTAAACGCCTAACTCCACTTCTCCCCGCTTTTCCTTGGCCGTCAGGTGAAATCATAAACTGGGCGGCGCTGGACCGCGAGGAGCGGGCGCAGCACACGCTGCGGGTGCTGGTGACGGACGCGGGCCGGCCCCGGCGCAGCGCCACGGCCGCCGTGCGCGTCTCCGTGCGCGACCGCAACGACCACGCGCCGCGCTTCCCGCAGGGGGCGCTGCGCCGACAGGTGGGCGGGGAGCCGCGCGGGCGCCGCGCCCCGGGAGCTGCGGGCCCGCCCAAGCCGGGGCGCTGCACCCTGCCAGGTCTAGGGGATAGCACGGGCACAATTCTGTTCGTGTGTGCAGTGGGGTCCCTTTCGATCTCCGACCTCCGAGTTTGCCATAGTAAAGACGTTTGAATTAGCGTTCTATGCAGACCATAACAGAGGGTTGCTGGAACTCTGTTGTTTAACCATCTACTGAAATGCTCATTACACTCGCTGTAAATATTGCTAAAATGGAAAATAGAGCAGCAGCTAAACTCTTGTGTTATGGCAAGGGATTTGTTTTAAGACTGGCTTTATCCATGTATAATTGCGAATCATTTATAAACTGCTTGGTGACAGGTTTTGGAAGGGCAGCCATCAGGGACACTTGTTACCACCATCTTTGCAAAAGACTTCGATTCTGGAAACAACAGTGTTGTATTATATTCAGTAGAATCAGGTAAGAATTTAAAGGGTTATTAATACAAAAAGATACATTAAAATAACTAGCATTTTAGAAAAGCCGTGTGTCATACAAGGTTTTATGTTCATTTTGTGCCTGGTAGAATAAAGCTGCCTTTGTAAATAGAAATCAGTACCATCATGTGTCTCACAAAGTATCTAAGGAAGTGCAAGCAAGCTGTCTTTCCTCCCTTCACTCTCTGCCCCGTCTTTCACAGGATTTAGTTGCCTCTGTGGCTGGCCAGAGAGTGTTCAACCAGCATTCAGAAAAGATTAGGACCATGATCTTGTACCGTACAGTTTTGTATTTCAATCAATTGTTTAACATCTTAAAGGAAAAATGATCTCCCTTTCCCATGACCGGTTGAAAATTTTCCTGCTAGAATAACAGTTTGTGACGGTCTGAGGCAGGGATCAGAGGGATCATCAGATAATCTGGGCAAACAATGAGGTTTGTGGTTTTTAGTTCAGGTTTCACCCTTTGTTTAGCACTGTGTTAACCTGACATAGTGTGGCCGTTTAAAAACACTTCTCTGTAGTTTTCCCCATAATTCCTACATGTAATAGTTCACTTCTGGGGTGAGCTGCAGGATCCAGTTTTATTTGCAGTGAAATTAATAACAGAGCAGTCCTAAATTAGAACATGAGTGGGACCTGGGGCATTAATACTGGTAGGAGACATAGATGAGATGTCTGATTTTGCTGCATACCACTTGCACTTTCATGTAAGTGAGAACTCCATCTGTAACCAGGAAGGAAAACAGGTCTGTTCCTCCTGCTTTCCTTCACTATTGCTTCAAAACAGTAAGAGCTACCAGGAACAGAACTATTTCATTTTTGTTTGGTTTCTGTTCTATTCTACCAATTTAATGTAGTCAATACTTTTTAAGCTCGTAATTTGTAATCTCTGGTAATTTCCATGTAGAGCTTACTGTTTCATCAGAGCAAGAAAACATTATTCCCTTAATTTGGATATAAATGACTATCTATTCCAGAGGAATTTGGATCCTATCTTAGACTTCTGCACTGTGAGTAAGAATATTTCGCACAAAAAGATCCCCCTTGTGAAAAAGGGAATGAGTAGTGTGCAACCCTTTGTTTGAAGAGTGATGGCAAGAAGTACAGGAATTGTTTTCCAGGGGTCTCTGCCTGTTCATATATCTAACTATATCCCCTTCCTTCAAACAGCACATTGGATTTTCTTACTGGCTTTACTGTAGAGTCCCAGAGGGGAGTAATTGAAAGTTGAAATTATAAAAATTACTAGCAACACCAAATATGACTGGTCTTGCAAAAGCTGTCTCTGGAAAGAGCAAAAGGATAAAAACAGCTGCAAACACACCCCCATCTCCCCCCCTTTTAAAATGCAAAAATCACTAAAAAATCCCTCCCAGCCTTGGAACTAGATATTTTCCTGATAAACAAATCCAGAAACAGCTGAGCTTCTCTGATAGTAATTTTTGTTGTTGTTAGTTGGCTCACAGCCTTTAACATCTGGTCTTCTGTTTCATGGTGAAGTTTTTGCTTGGTTTATATTTAAAGTAGTATTTTCTATCTCTGGGACATTATTTGGTACCTAAATATGAAGAAGAAATATGATCTGATTTACAGCCATATTTGTTAAACAGAGAGATAGCAGGTTAACTGGAGAACTCCATGCAGACCAATGCTTTCTTCTTCAGTCATGGGACTGCCACAAGATCAAGAGCTGCAACTGTCGGTGTCAGATGTTAAACTTGCAAATGTTGCTGCGTAATTTTTAATGTTTTTGAGATCTTAGAGAAGTGTCAAAATAGCAGCAATATATTATGCTATTCAGGAATGTTAATGACAAATGCCAACAAAATACACGAGGGAAAACCTTTAAAAGAACTATGAGGTTTGCACACCAGATGAATTTTAGTTTCCAGGGAAGTGTTTCCTTCAAAATGCCCTTTCCTCTTCCTAGAAAATCAAAGCAAATCATCCTTTAAAAATGTATGTGTGTGGAAGTGGGTGGTCACATGATCCTACCTCCCCTTCTGTGTTATCACTAGTTCAGAGGGAGGTTAATCCCAGCTGTGTGTGCTATTTGTTCATTAGTGATGCTGGCAGTCAGAAAGACCAGATTTGCCTGGTCTTCTTTATGACTGTCAGTAGGATAGAGTGTAGCATTTATAACAGAAATTAGTGTGTATTTATAGGGCATCTGGAACTACTGCTTTGTGAATTAAGACTAGCATTGAAAGAGGCTTTTACAGTTATATTTGGAGCAGTTCTGTGAATGCAACATTAGCCGTTGTCCACACAAGTGCCAAGAGAAGCCTAGTTACACCGTAAACATGCACAAATTGGCAAGGGCCAGTGTGTCCATGTGTCTGTGGAAAAGTCCTTGCTCTCTAGAATGAGTAGCAAGCAGCGTGCAGAGAGCATTCCTAGGCTTGCAGAGGGCTACATTTCTGCATCATGTTCAGGCTCCTTCAGAGCCATGGTATTGCCTTCCTCCTTTCTGTTAAGGGAAACAACTTTTCCATCATCTCAAAGGAGGAGGGCATGGTCAGGCCACTAAGTTTTTTACCACCTAGGAAAGAAACAGTTCTTCAGGGAATTAGGTAAAAATACATAGCTAACTATCACTGTGTGCTGAGGTCACTAATCTCTGAGAAATCTCTAGCACTACTTTGTGTCTGCTTTCTGGGCCATTTTGCCTGAATGCCAGTTTCTGTAAGGCCTGAATGTTCAGCTAGCCAAAGTTCACATGCTTGGTGTTTCTCATGCCACCATTTTTTTTTTTTTTTTTTTTTTTTTTAACTTCAGTTTCTGTGATCATCTTTGAGAGTGTCTGAGTTTTGGAGAACCTCATGTAAATGAAAATGAAATTCATGTAAATTTAATTGTAAAAACATATGTATTTATTGGCAGGTTACTTTTGCAGGTTAGTCAAGAAGAGATTGGGGCCCTTAGAGTCTAGTTATTGAGAGATTCAAATTTTTTCTGTTCCATGCTTCCACTGCTCTTTCCCATTTCCTTATTTCTTATCCATTTCTCTTATACTTTCTTCCTTTTCTCCTCAGATACAAAGGGACATGTTTAGGGTGTATGATATAAGCAGCAGTTGTCTGATTCAGGTGACTTATGGAGATGAGAGCTAAGGAAATGTTTTTGGAAATGCAGCAAGAATGAGCTTGTACAACAATGACTGATATGCTGTTAAACTTATTTATCAGTGTAAAAGTTTTTTCTGACTTTCAATCAAATGGCTACCCTTGGAATATATTTCAAAAATAGATTGATAAAAATACCAGAAAAATAGACATGGGGCATTTCAGTTTGACTGCTTTTATAGTGTGGTATCAGATAAAGAAATGAAAACATGAAACACTTATTAAATGGAAGCCCCAAGGGATTTTTCTTCTATACAATGTCTGTTTCCAATATTTTCAGACTTGCTTGTTATTTTCATTGCCACCAAAATATGCACGAAACTATTTTATGCAATATTTGAATTAAATTTGAAATATTTGAAAAATTTGAATATTTGAAGTGTAGATTTTAGCAAAATACTGAAAATATATGCATGCAATTCACATTATGTGTTCTGTTTCTCGTATCTCCTGTGAATTTTACTTAGCTGAGAATTTGTGTCATGAAACATTATATGGAACAAAATAGCAGATCTGTGACTGTAGACGTGCCGTTGGGACCTACACCAGGAAAGTAAACCAAAAACTATTTATGAAAACAGTAATATAGCAGCATTAATATTTCGAAACTACCATGAAAAATGCGAAATGCAAGACTATCTCATTCAATATAATTGTCTCTATATATTGTTTCCTTTTGCTGGCAGTTTCCTTGTTAGTGTTCCAGACAGCAAGACTCTACTCAGAAGGATCTGATTGAGAATTAGAAAGCTATATTCACGCAAAAAATAGCAGACCAATATTGAAAAAAACTCCTGTTTTTTTGGTTGTGAAAACCCCGTTCTCTAACTAGTTCACTAAGTGGTTTTTTCCTTCAAATGTTACAGGTGCAAATATTTTACAGTTGCAGATGATATAATTGGATACAAAAGTAAATGTCTATATGTGCAGTTAACTAATTTGAATGTGCAGATTTGGAGAATGTAAACAGCTTCATGCTCACTTAGGTGCCCATGCAAATATAGTTCTTTATGTGTGTTTTGTGTACTACATCTGCACTGAATTTATTCTTACCACAGTTGCTTGCTATAATAGCAGTTGTTATGCTGCATGACTTTATTTAACCCACTAGCAGATCTTATTAAAAATTCACATAACAGAAAGCTGTTTGGATAGTATTCTAAGAGAGAAGTACTTATAACAATTGTGATTTTCTCAGTTTCTGGTGATGTATACAAAGTAATAGATACTTTCCCATTTTACTAAAATTTGAAAGTAATTTGCATTCCATTTCTTGAAAATGGGGGAGCTATACGTCAATCTCTTTTCCCAGGGGAGGTTTAGGTTGGATATTAGGAAAAATTTCTTTACTTAATGGTTTGTCAAGCATTGGAACAGGCTGCCCAGGGAGGTGATGGAGTCACCATCCCCAGAGGCATTTAAAAGATGTGTAGACATGGTGCATAGGGACATGGTTTCGTGAACTTGGCAGTATTGGGTTAAAGGTTCCACTTGATGATCATAAGGATAATTTTCAACATAAATGATTCTATAATTCTAAGTCATGAAGAGCTATTTATTCATCTGTGGTAAAATTATTATTTGCAACTCTCAAATAAATGATATGGCTGCAAGTAATAACTTGAAATAAAAGCCATTTATTATTAGAGTGCCATCAGTCGTTGATGAAAGACACAAGCATAATTTCCAGTATTCACATGTTGTTCTGCAACAGCTTACTTTAAGATTCTAGCTGCCCTCAACTGGCTTCTGGTACTGAGCACAAGCAGGGCAGGTGGGATCACTACAGTCCCAGGGTATCATAGGGGTCAACAGTGCTCTTTACTGACCCCATAATCTGTGAGTCACAGGAGATACTTGACCCTTTGTCCCTAGTTTGGAGACTGAGACTTAATTCTTTCTTTGGCCCTGTCTGCCTAGATTAGAAGTAGGAGGACCGGTCCTGGGCTATCTATTGCCCTCCTAATGCACACACCATTTGTTTGTGTAAGGTTGGTACAAAACTGGACAGTTGCTTTAGTGCCATATGGAGTTTCTCTCCATATTTTTCTAAATTCCCATTAAGTGATTTATAGTAACTGTGTACTCAGTGGAAGAAGAGGAGGTAAACCAAACAAACCAGAGAGATCCAAATGAGTGCAACAGGTTCCCTTCCTCTGGGTCCTGCTCTTTTTCACTATTCATTACAATGTTCAGTACTATGGAGGCAAGCTGTTGCTGCTTTGCAATAACACATATCCATTTTTACCACACAGAAGAGGATATAGGATACTTCCAGATTGATGCTGTCAGTGGAGAATTAAGAACAACCCGGCCTCTGTCACATGCTGAGAAATCCGACTACAGAATGATGGTCACAGCCAAGGACCAGGGGATGCCTTCCCTTCAAGGACATGCTGCTGTTTACATCCAGGTATTTATTTATGTTGTACAGATAGAGCGATTATGTTAACTGCTTAGTTTCTTTGAAGAAAAAAAAATTTGTAAGAAGGTTGGGAAATAAACTGAAAAAGGAAGTGTAAGCACCTTGTCTTATGATAATTTTCCTTAGCTGTTTTTCTGTTGAGGGAGGAAATGAGAGGGCGGGCTTATTTTGATGTGTTAAGAATGTGCAACAGCATTCTGGATCATCTTGCAAGTAGACAATGCTTGTGATTTAGTAGGAGATCATGGAAACACTGGAAATAGGAGGAAAATATCCAGATAGGCAGAAAAAAGACCCCAAATATCAAGTAAGACTGAAAATGAGGAAGAGAATAGACTTTTTTGTTTTCTCCATTAAGTTGCTTTCTTTTCTAAATTCTGTCTCTATAACCTTGTATAAAGATATTTCTTTGTGCTGGTTTATACAGGGCTGCTCTTCACAGGAGTGTGAAATGCAGCATGTGCTCCTTCCATAGCCAGCCACCTGCTGTTCATCAAGCCACAGTGGGGCTGCTTTTTCCAGGCTTTGTCAGAGGCTGAATGTCATTGAGGCTGCTATTTTCAAGTCACCCTAAAGATGGTTAATTTTGGATCGATTGTAGTAGCATATGTCAATACAGGCAAGGCAAATGCTGTTCCCACAGTTAAAGGGAGTTAAAAGACTCCTCTCCCTGAGCAATGGGAGTAACAACAGGTGATGAGCTGACCGTAACCCCCATTCCCTGTCTCCCTTCACCCCTGGAGACGGAGGTAGAGCTGGGAAGGAGGGAGGGGTGGGGGGAAGCTGTGTTTTTAAGGTCTTATTTTACCTCTCATTATCCTGCTCTGATTTTGTTAGCAATAAGTTCAGTTAATATCTCTATTTCTAGTCTGTTTTGGCTGTGATGGTATTTGCTGAGTGATCTCTCCTGGTCCTTGGCTCATGAACCTTCATTATGTTTTCTGTCCCCAGTCCAGTGGCAGAGGGGAGTGATAAAGCAGCTTTGCTGGTACCTCGCATCCAGCCAGGGTCAGCCCGCTCCACATTACAATATTCATAATAACAGTGGGAAAATATTGCAGTCTTTGTGTTTTGGTTGCAGGTGATCCCACTTCCCAACGAGAGATCTGGCTTCTCTCAAGACTTCAAGCACTTTGTCGTACCTGAAAATTTTAAACCTACACAAGTGTTGGATTCTCTGAAGGCACCAAGTAACCATCTAGCACTTAACAGGAGACTGCATTTCAGTATAGCTGAAGATGATAATGTTAATTTTGAAATAGACAGCTTGACAGGAGAACTTTATCTTTCCAAGGAGCTTGACTATGAGACAGATTCACACTTTCTTTTGCAAGTTATTATAAAGGATTATAATAATCCCCCTCAAAATAGCACTCTCTTCCTAAGTATTGATGTAGAAGATAAGAATGATCATTCTCCATATTTTCAAGATGACTTTGTAGTGATTGGCATAGAAGAAAATGTACCTGTTGGCACTCTAGTTTACACATTCAATGCAAAGGATGGAGATGGCAGTTTTCTGAACAGCAAAATAGAGTATTCCTTAGAAATTAGTAACATGGGTGAAAATCAATTTCTTATTCACCCTTTGTATGGCACCTTGACCACAGCTTCTTCAATAGACAGGGAGATTACTTGTTCTGTGATCTTGACTGTGTTTGCAGAAGACCAGGCAATAAATCTGACTGATCGTCGGCTGGATTCCCTGGCTGTGAAAATTGTTATTTTAGATATCAATGACAACAGTCCCAGCTTTATGTCTTCACCTCTTTCCTATGTCATGGAGGATGTGGAGGTGGGCTTCCTTGTACACCACGTAATTGCAAAGGATCCTGATGAGGGAAGAAATGGACAAGTTACTTATCACATTCTTTCAGGCAATGAGAACAAAGCATTTGTACTGGATAAAATCACAGGTACTGTAACTTCTCTTCTCTGGGGTTTCTTGTGTTATGATTCTCACAGTAACATTGGGAGTCCATACCGTGCAATACTGAAATACCACATTAGTGTGGCACTCTGCCCAGGTAACTGGTGATTACCAGGGGTGATTACCTTGGGCAGAGCAGGGCACAAGCAGTGCAGTACAGCACAGAGTGGTCAAGCTCTGTGAGACTCAGCTCAGAAATTTTGGCATAACACTGTTGCTGTGTTGTGTAGATGTACTGGGGCATTGCACTGAGGAAGGCAGGAAGAAAACACGTGCAGTGAAATACTTCATTCTGATTTGCCATGATGCATACTTAAAGCATGTGCACACATGTATGTTATGATATGTACACATGAGGAAAGGCAAAGTGGAGATCAAGGAATCTGCATTACACTGTGGGTGCAATGTGTTCAGTGGAGGCAAAGTGCGATGGATTTCATTCTTTAGCCCTCTGAAATTTTCTGGTTTCTAACTATCATACTATGTTCTCACAAATGCAAATATCACCTTAATAGCTGTAATATTTTCTGGTTCTTATTCTGATTTTGAATTCATTAGATGATGCAGCTGACACTGATTGTAGAGGTCCTAACTGCATATGAGTTACATGCAAAAGAAGACAAATATATGAGTTAAATAAAGTTTAAAAGTTAAACCCAAAGTTAGATAAAAAGCAATCTCTCAACTTCACTTGAATTTTCCATGAATCTCAATTTCCCTGGATGCCAGAGGCACTATTTTGGGCCAATTAGCACTGTAAAGGGAATCACAGATAATGAGTGACTGCAAAGTCCTTAAGCCTTGTAGCAGGTGATGCTACATTGAAGCTGTGAGTGCTGGAACAACTAGGATCCTAACCTGGACCAGGATACTTTTAAAAAACCTTTTCTCTTTAAATTAGGACTCTTAACTACAGCCCAATTTCTAGATCGTGAGGTTCATGAGCGCTACAGCTTGACAGTCATAGCCCTTGATGACGGCAGCCCAGCTCTCTCTGCCACACAAGTTCTAACCATCATTGTTCTTGATGTGAATGATGAGACTCCAGTATTTCTGAAGCAAGTTTATGAGACTGCAGTTCATGAAAACCAAGATCCAGGGGAGTTTGTCATAAGAGTGGAGGCTGTGGACCGAGATGCAGGTAATTTGTGTCCTTTCACTTATAATTTACTTGTGGATCAATCCAGTCTTGATGCCTTGTGTGTACAGCTGTTGTGCTTTTCACAAGGTAATGTATGACTTTTGAGTTTCAAAATACAAGTTTTGGTTCAGACTCCCAATCTTTAATTGGAGCTTGGAGATATTCTGACTTGCAGCTCTGATGGATATATTAAATATAAAACATGTTCTTGGTGACACAGCATATTGTAGGTTTCTCATGAAGAGAGCCAATGTGTTCTGGTTATAAATAAATGTACAGTATTTAACTCAAAGGTAATATCTGAGCATTTTGTTGCTCTCAACCAGAGCATTTTGGATAGTTTTAATGCAGTTCACTAGTCAAGAGTCTTGGTTTTGTAACTGAACCAGCAAATATGCACTCATCTTTTCTGACCAGAGAGGGGCACTGTCATCCAAGATTTTCCAGTTGGTTGAGATGTGAAGGGCTTGTGGAAGCCGCCTGGGATTTTAAGTAGGCTTTTATATGCTGAAGAGTGTTAATGCATTGCTTTTCAAAAATACACAGAATGAATGAATAAGATGTGGGGATGGTTCGTCTCCTCAGTGAATCACATGTAAGGACTAAACCTGAGAGAGTCTGCTAAGCAACAGAAAATTCCCTCCAGTTCTTCAAGTACCTGCTCTTTTGAACTGTCTAAAATGCATAGCATATGATGTTTCAGGTAGTCCATATGCTGGAGCAGTTATACAAGATCTGTGTAATAAATAATAATATCTGGAAAGAGAGTTAAATATTATAACTCTATTATTATATAGAAAAGACATTTCCCTACAAGTATGTAAAGTATTTAGAAATTAGGAATGGGTATGTTATGTCTGTTATGATCCCCATAACAGCTGAGCTGTACTGCACTCTGCCTCTGTATCTCACTCTTCAAATATTTTCTTTCTTTTGTGGATCGCAAAAAAAGATGATACTTGAAGAAAGGTTTGGAAGTTAAAGGCGACAACTGAGAATTTGCTTGAATCCTGCTCCCTCCTTTTCCATCACTTGTATTTTTTTCACGTCCTGTGGGAAATACAGCAGAAAGGAAATGTCCAGAGCAGTTAGTGGGAGGGAGTCAGGGTGGATTGGAAGGGCATTCCAAGTCTACTGAGCGGCACAGTATATGCCTGCCTGTGCAGACACTTTGGGCTGGAGCACTGTTGTGGCTGATGGTTCCTTCCTGTTATTTTTTTAAAGTACATTTTCCAGTAACCAAAGTGCTTCTGTTGGGTCTTTTTCTCCCATTTACATGGTTTGGCCCCAAGTCGTGGGTGTGTAACAGCATTGTTTCAAATTAATATTGAAATGATGTTCATAATGTAAGAAAATTTCATTTATATAGGAGTCATAAATATAATGCTACTCTCTTATGGTTTTGGAACACAGTTTTTGAATCAGATTACTCCTGTCATGGTGTTCTTTTTTTTTTGTTTTTACATATATTTATTTTCACACGCTCTTTAAATTGCAGTTCACATCCCAGTAATATTTGCATAGTCTCAATGGAGGACTTTCTCCCATCACACTTTTTTGTTCACTTCATATGTTCCCTGAGTCACCACTGGGAGGAACCAGTTATTATCAACCTTTTGTTTTATTTTGCTTTCTATTTCCTTCTCAGTGACTGGAAGAGTGTCTTTTTGGGGGGGAAATCATAAGTAAAATCACTGACTTTGGAACGGTTTCCTTCAAATGAATATCCCTGAAACCTTTTGTTCAGCCACCTCCCTCCTCCACATTACGACCACTGCACTTACTGCATCTCTGTGTTGCCTGATTTTGGGAGCCTTTAGGGAGCCCTCCATGCCCTCACCCCCACCCAGCTTACATCTGACAGCTCAACGTCAGTAAATGCAAGTGTAAAAGATGTTAGCATTGGAAAATATGCATGTTGGAAAAATATGCATGGGAAAGCGAAGATACGAGCAGCATATTTAAGATAAGTCAAGGTTTTTTCTTGAGGTAGATGAGATGAGACTTGAATCTTGATTTGGGATAGGGGGGACATTTTTTATTTCAGTTTGTAATTTCAGCCCGTAAAATGTGATCAGTGCTACTGAATAATTAACCAGCAGGTTGAATTGAGTGAAAATGTGCTAGCTGCTCTGCTGTGGTGTGTGAATGTGTAGAGTCAGCATGCTCCTCTCCTGGACAGGGCATGCAGCTTTTTCCTAATTCTACTTTACACTCCTAGCAGTTGCATATAGGAAAGGAGTCAGTACTTGGTAAATAAATGTAATTAAGATGTCAAATATCTATGTTCTTTAAGGGTTCAAAGTTTTAACTTCAGCATTGTGTGAATAGTCAACTTGGATGGCACCCATTCTTTTTCAGCGCTGGTTGTGAATAGTGTCCATTGTGGAATCTGCCAGAGAAGGCACTGGGCTGAAGCAGCTCCATTGCAGGAGGCAAGAAACTAATAGTATCAGACCTGCCGTTTTGTGTTTTTGGTTTTGTTTTTTTTTTTTTTTTTTCATCTGTAGCATATTGGTGATAAAGGATAGATAAATGCAGGCAGAACTGTGAACAGCTTTTAAAATTTAGTTGAATGTTATCTGATATGGGCAGATCAGATAAATATATGTTTGTAGCCTTTGAAAATGTTCACCTTGATTTGTCTTCACTGGTGTGATTTTTCTTCCTTCTTTCGTAAGGCTGAAAGGATTTCTGTAAGTAATTTTTTCTCCTGCTGTTATTGTATGAATATGGCCTTCCTGTGACTTAGTTTAGGTGCAAATGCATTAACAATAATAATTCTCTTAATAAAATTTCCATAGCGCTGTCAGCCACTTAACAAAGCTATTCAAAGGCAAATGAAGTCGAGTATGTTAAAAACTGTAAGCTCTGTTTTTCCCCTTGCATGGATGTTTCTCCACCTACTCTAGTGCAGATTGTCTTATGCTTGACTGCAGCAGATGAGAACAAGCAGGCAGTGTTTGACATTGAATAGGAGTTTTCAAATGACTAGATGTGTCATGTAATTTTTCAGGTGTACCAACTGTCCCTGCCCTACTAAAGGACTAATTCTGGGTGGGAAAAACACAGAATGGTTGAATGAGGGCACAATATTCAAATCTTTCAGGTATAATGTAGGTTTAAAGGTAATTAAAGGCTAATTAAAGGTAATAATGTGTGATGGAGATGATATTATACTTTCCTAGAGAGGATGTTAAAACTAGAAGAAATATGACAGGAATTATCTTGCAACCATAATAGGTAAGAATGTTGAGTCTCATTTCCTGTTCAACTAAGGTGGGCAACTTTGAAAGAAAGGTTTCTAAAAACTTGTACAGTTTTAGCCTGTTTCCTAGAGAAAGATGGGAAGGCTGATACCCCTGCATTATATACAAATGGTAGGTCTGATCAGGAACTGTACGGAATTGTCATTCAGAAGAACTTGGAGGGAGAAGAAATAGACAAATAAGTAGACCTGAATGTGAGGAGAGAGATTGGTTTTTACTAAGACTGCCATTCTGTTTTTAAGGGCTGAATTCTTTCCTTCAGTATGAAATCTTACCAGGAGCTGGTTATGAGAAATTCAAGATGAACTCGGACAGTGGAGAACTCGTAACAGCTGCATCACTGGACAGGGAAGCCCAGGAGATTTTCAGTATTAAAGGTAGTAGTGTGAGATATCTACGAATGCCTCTAGAGTGGGAAGTGAGTGAGTGAGGTGTTACTATCAGCATTACCTTTTTCAAGCCTTCTGAATTAAATGCAATTGAGAAGACTTTCCAGCACAGAGGAGAATATACTTTTTGCATAGCACACATAACTCTCCTACTCTGATATTATTAAAGAACATCTATTGTACCCACAACCACTGAATGAAATTTGCTTTCTTTTTACTGATCTTAGTTTTGGTTCGGGACAGTGGAACCCCATCGCTGTCAAGCACAGTGACAATAATCTTCACAGTGCTGGATGAAAATGACCACTCTCCCACATTTCTTCTTCCTCCCTCTGAGATCTTTATTCCAGAGAACCAACAGCCTTCTGTTGTTTACATTATTCGGGCTGTAGATATGGATGCTGGCAATAATGGAGCTCTAAGATACAAAATAATTGGTAAGTTACATTCTATCATTTTGTTAGTATAAATCAGGGAATATATAAGCAGCAGCATCCAAGTTTTAGACTAGTCTCGACTTTACCAGGCCTCCCTAGCTCCCATCTTGTCCACATGTTTCTTTTGTGGGGAAAAGAAAAGAAATCTTTCACCCTTCTGTCAGCACTACTAAGCACTTTCCAGGCATACTTTCATTCTGCTTTCTGGATTTGAAATAGTGCAGAAGAGAAAAACAAAAAAAATACCAAACGCTGGAATGAGGCATTAACCTTGAAGGTATAATTTTGTCCTTTTTGTTATAGTTGTAGAAGTCTGAATGTAAATATACCTTTGAAAATATACCCAAGAATTAATTGAATTTTATTTATTTAATGCTATTTATTAAATTTTATTTTGTGAGAACTTCTTTTACCCAGCAATTAGCAGTATCATACTTGGCTTCCATCTTGCCAAACTCTCCCTGTGTCCATTATGCCAATGTAAGCTCCATAGCTGTTCAAAGCCTCCTGTAGTATCTTTGGACAAATACAAGTTTGCTGTGCTTACTCTGGTTTGTGGCTCTCAGCAATAGCTCAAATGTAGGCAGAGATGAAAAACCAACCCTTTTTTCTTTGGAGAAACAGTTGCAAATTCCTTTCTTTTCTTGGTTTTAATGTGGTGATCTTCTATGCCATTTAATTTAGTTACCTTTGGTCTTTCTGCATGTTATAAAGTATGTATGCCATTCACTGCTACTAAAAATGCTGACTTTTCAGTTGTCTGCTTCATATTTATTCCCAGTGCCCCCAAATCATGACCTTGCACAACTCTTGAATTCCAAGAGATGGAAGAAAAGAGAACAAGGGGCAAGCAATTACAGTTGTCAGCAATGCTTTATAGGTTGGGAAGAGGTCACTTCATGCAGCAACATAGATGCGTGAGCTTTTATAAGGTGGGCTGGTTTGGGAAAAAGGATATGTATTTGGCCAAATAGCCAGTCTGTAATTTGATATGACATTCTGCATTTGCTCTCCTTGCCGCTGACTGATTTTAATGAAATACAGGTTTTAATTTGTATGAGAAATAAAATATGTGAAAGGCACATGAGCACACCAGCTGTATGAGCAATTGGACCTTTTTATTGCAATTAGCAGAGAGCATTACAAGGGGTTCTTTTTTAAAGTAGTTGTTTGTGATATTTTCATTTTTTATGTGTTTGAAAGGTGGAAATGTTGGAGAATACTTCACTCTAAATAACACGTCAGGCAAGCTGCTGGTCACTCGTAGCTTAGACAGAGAAGACATCAGCAATTTCACTCTTGTAATTGAATGCCATGACCTAGGCAGTCCCTCAAGAAGCTCCACTGCACAGCTCTGTGTGACAGTGTTGGATGAAAATGACCACAGCCCATTGTTTGCAGAGACCCAGTATCAAATCTCTTTGACAGAAGACCTGGAGGAAGGCTCAGCCATCCTGGACCTCTCTGCTTCTGACAAAGATGCCGGCCTGAATGGTGAAGTTATGTACTCCGTCATTGATGACACCTATGGAGCATTCGCAATCGACAGTGTCACAGGAT
The DNA here is from genome assembly GCA_026413545.1 of Cichladusa arquata. Classification (NCBI taxonomy): domain Eukaryota; kingdom Metazoa; phylum Chordata; class Aves; order Passeriformes; family Muscicapidae; genus Cichladusa; species Cichladusa arquata. The sequence goes on along the minus strand of JAOTQP010000002.1, from coordinate 978,977 downwards.
CCATCATTACTACGAAGGCACTGGACCGGGAGACCAAGTCCCAGTACACATTTAGGGCTGTGGCAAGTGACTGTAGCACCTATTTTCCAAGGAGCACCACTGTCAGTGTTGTGGTGCATGTTGATGATGTCAATGACAATGATCCCATTTTTTCACAGAATCCTATCAGGATCTTTGTGCCTGCTCAAACTGCTGTGAATGAGACAGTAGCCACTGTGAGAGCAGAGGATGCAGATCTGGGATCAAATGGAGCTATTGTTTTTAATTTGATGATGGCAGAAACTGTATTTCAGATTAATGTGAAGACAGGTGACATCATTCTTCGGGAGCCTTTGGCTTCCAAGGACTTCAGTACCCAGCTGCTAGTGACAGCATCAGATCAAGGCATCACACCTCGAACTGCCACAGCTTTGGTCATTGTCTTTACAGAAGTGCAAGAGGAGGTGATCTCATTCAGCCACAGCCTGTATGAAGCACATGTGCCTGAGAACTGTGCAGCAGGTGGGCATGAAATCCCTCTTATTGGAGTTGCTACTCTCTCCCCCTTTTGGAATGGTAATTGTAATGAATAGTATAGGGAAACCGTTTTTTTCTGTGCAGCAGCAGGGAAAAGCTAATGTGTATTTGCCCCTTTCCAGTGCACCAGCATGAAAAAGATGCATTGGAGGAGACATTGTCTTCAGTGGGTTCATTCATTCAGCAACATTACGTTAACGATGGGTGGACAGCATTTACTTGTTTCACTGGGCAGTGCACACAAGCTCAGATGAGTTGAGTGTTGGGAGCCAGTTGCAACCTGGCATTTCTTGTTTTCAAAATACCCTTCACAAGCTGTAGTAGCTTTCAAAAATACCTTACTGAAGTTTTGGACTTTGCAGAATAAGAAGAAAGGGGAGTAGGATGGGGCAGAGAAGGTCAAAGGCTATTGGTACATGGTCACTTGGACAGGCTTCTACAGTGTCTCTCTAGGTAGAGACTGCACTATGGAATTCTACCTGTAGACACACCAGCTTCAGTCACAAGGTGCTTACAGATTTATTTGGATTTGTTCTGGATATTTATGAGAATTACTGCTCTACTTTTTATCATTCAAAAAACATTAGTAGCTATCCCTCCAACCAATTAGATGTTGTATCTTCTCCTGCAGGGATTGGTTTTGTCCTGATGAGGGGCAGAAAGGAATGCCATTCCCATATTTCTGTCCACGAATCTCACTATTTAATTGGCCAGATGTGTATAGAGATCTGAGCTGCAATATATTCTCAATTCAAACAGCTCATGAGGTTCACCTTGAACAAGTTATCTTTGTTATAATGCAAACTTCCCTCAGTAAAACAAAAGCAGTATTCCTTTATATCCTAACGGGTTTGTGAGGCTAGTGAATTCATAGACACTGAGTAACAACCTGTGTATTAGATTATGAATCAGTAAATAAGAAATGTGTTAGTAATTTTGGAAAGCCAATCAATATTCTTGGATGATTGCAAACAGGAGAGAGAATGAAGGGTGAGGATGGCTGTTGAAGTAATTACGGCTGCGGTTATTCAGCCATTCCCTTGTGCTTGTTTGGGACTACTCCCCAAATTTTCAAACTGTCTCATTTAACAAAATGAATAAAAATCATAGCTTTATATCAATAGATAAACTACTCTGATTGTAGATTTTTTAAAGTGTAGATATGTTCCTTGGTCAGGCTAGAAAAGCCAGCCTGAAATTACAGAAATGCCCCAAGGAACTATGGTATCAGAATGCCATTGTGTTCTCCCATTCATTCTATAGAAATATAATTAAGATTCAATTTAAGTTGTTTTGATTAAAGGAAATTTAGCAAAGCTTCAGGGTAAACAGGAGGGTTTGATTGCAAAATGTTAGTTTGTGTTTAATAATACTTCTATTTGCTCAGAAGATCAAATTATTTTAAGAATATAAGAGATTTTATCAAATACTAGTACGGTTTATTCCTTTTTCCATAAGCATAAATAAATATAAAATATTTTACATTTCAGTGGGGAAGAAAAGCATGATTGTAATTAAAACTCTCATAGAAGTTAGCTTGTAGGATAGATGTGATCCTGGGACCCCCTATGAATGTGAATGGTACCAGTGTATTCAGTCCAGGGAAGATTTACATTACATACTGATTATTTGTAGAGCTGGTATTAATAAATGTGGCTTCTCTTCATAGTTTTATTTCTTCCTTAACTGATGGATGGGAAAAATGCTATGTTTATTTTAAAAATAATAAAAAATGTGAATAATATAAATGATAAAATACCAAAGCCAAGGGTGCTTAGTTTTAATTTAGTCTAAACCCATCAAATGGGTAAGTGCCTCAGGAACTGGTCCTTGTGGTCACATTTTCTTTAAGTGTTTAACATCCAAGTTTAATGACCTTCAGAAAACCCCATTTTTCTATTTTTTTAAATTTAATATTGAGTATTTAATGTCTTTAAATATTATAAACTGTATTACAGCAGGCACTTAGAAGCTAATCAATAAATAATCAAGTAACTATGCTCTTCAGAGGTTAAGAAACCTTTATTATTTGCCAAATTTTTAGCTGAAGGGTTTTTTACATAATAGTTCCTTGGAGACAGATTCACCAGTAAAACTTCTTGACTCCTCTGTTTTCTGTTTCTGTTAGGTATCAGATATGTATCCCCTCATTCTTTAAACAGAATCACAGAATGAGTGAGATTGGAAGGGACCAAAAGGGTCATCTGGTCCCACCTCCCTGCTCAAGCAGGGTCATCACAGAGCACATGGCACAGGATTGTGTCCAGACAGTTCTTGCATCATTATCTCTGTGCTCAGCTTTTCCTTTCTTGATAATTAAGAGGTCTGAAAACATAATGGCAGGGATGAACACAGGTTAGATGGCAGAGGACGGGTGAAAGAGACTACTATAATGAGGACTGAAGAAAGAAGAAAATGCTACAGTGATGCAGAAGCTCAGTGTGATGCTGGTGTTAGAACATACATATATAAAAAACCCCACATATATAGAACTTATGTGTCCTGACACAGAATTCAGCAAATGTTTTGAAGCTGATTTGGCCAGGAAGGTAAATGCTTTTCACTCTGCCGTGTTTTGGTTTTGAGTCTGCAGGCGTAATGTTGGGATCTAGGCTGTATGAAACAGTTTGAGATACTTTCATATGCACTCAGACTGTCTGTGATTAAACTGAAAAACCCCTGCATTTACATATTTTACATCACTCTTTATGTCTTTCAATATTTTTAACTAATTCTGAAATGCTGAGCATTTCAAGCCACTCTGCTTTCTGCTTTGAACCTGAACGCCCTGCTACCTTGCTCTATCTTCAGTGCTGCTATCAGCCTCAGATGTGTTTTGCAGGGAGAAAGCTCCCTTTCCCTGATTTTTCTTTGTTAAGAGCTGCATAATGTGACCTCTGCTTGAGGCAGCATCTGAATTGCATGTGATTGAAATGGCGAGTTCCAGCAGACGGGCATTTTCTGTTGCTCTTTATCCATATAGGGCCTGTATAAGTCACTACTGACCTCACACTTTGGTCATTTTTTTTTTACATTGAACTGCAAAAATTCACTGTTTGGAGGAATCATTTTCTGTGAAAGGTATCAGAACACAAGAGATTTGTTCTCTGCTAAAAAGAAGTAAACAATTCTATCTGTGTGAAAAATGTGGAGCTTAAAGGATTAGGATTTGAAGACTCAGAACAATAGTTTATTAACCTAACCTCTGAACAATAAGGATTCAAGTAGAAATGCTGCTGCTTACTTTATTTCTGGTAGTTTTTCTTTTTAAACAAGCAAACAAACAAAAAGATGCAGACTGTGTTAAAAGATAAATGGGATATTCTTCAGACCTTGGTTTTGTTTTCTTATCTTTAACTCTGCTCTGAGGATGTTGTGAATGATTGTCCTTGCAGTTAACTGTAGCAAATCAAAGTTGCTTGGCAATGAAAATTCAACCTAAAGCCCCTTATTTTAGTTCCTAAAAAACTCAGCATTCACATATCTGTCTTTACATATTGGACAGATGGATGTTGATTCCAGAGCTTTTCTAGTAAATATCTTACAAGTATATTGACAAGTACAGAAAATCGCGTGTTGAATTGGTATACTTTTGCTATTGACAGACAGATTTTGAGAGCAAATAGTAAACCCTTAATAGAAAAAGTCTGGGTTTTAAGAAGTAATATGTAACTTCTAAAATAAAAAGGTATTGGATCGTTGCAATAGCAATGTTTCTCTCATTTTTTGTACTAAAGTATTTTCCTGTGGCATCCAGGACACTGAGTATGAGCAGTATGTCCTTTGTGATATAATAAAATAACTAGTTGTCTCTAGTGCTGTTTGAAAGAGCTCAGGTTGCCTCATTCTATCGCAGCTGCATGGAATCAATTGTGATTTAATTATATGAAATCATTGTCCATATATGCTAGACAATTTTCTAAGTCACTTGAAAAGAATAATTATTTGGAGGTTTTGATCATGCCTTTTAAACTTGCTATATTTTTGTTAAATGTGATGATTCTGAGCAGGATAATTTATTGAGTTCCACATTTTCCCTTTTTTTAAAATTCCAAACAGGATTTTTATTTCATGTCTCCTGCATTCTGTATTAAATTATTGTTCTTTTCATGGAATTTGGATTCTAGGTGAATTGACACATAGCTGTGCACATAGTTTCATCTTTTCTTTCTCTTTGTCAAAAGATGGCTAATTATAATTCTGAAGGATATTTAGTTTAAAGTACTGTTCAAAACCTCAAATTGAATCCTGATAAATGGAGAAAAAATAAACACTTTCTGTTCATTGGTGGGTGACATGATACACCAAAATCCAAAAAATTAGATATGACTTCAGGTAAGAGAGGATTCCAGTGATTCCTGTGAGTTTGCCATTAGGAAAAGTTAAATCTCATAATTTTATTTAGGCAGGTAAAGTTGTTATCAGATATGTAATTTACTGAGGAAGGAGGGATATACAGTTCTTTGTCTATGAATTTGTAATATAGGAAAAATAATGGAGAATTATTGTCTACTAAACTAATGAGCACCTAACCTAGTACACAGTTGTGCATCTGCTATTAATACCAATACTATTAAATTAGAACAAAACCTTCTAGGGTGGACATGATGAAAATGTCTTATTGATTCCATAGGAAAATCACTTCTAACAGTAGAAGCCTATGAACACAAATTTACAGGAGAAGACATAAAATACAGCATCTTCAGTGACCAGGGAATATTCTCCATACACCCTATTACAGGTACATTTTATAATTTTTTTCAAGTGTCTGTGTGTGTACTTTGGAGCATTAGAAAGTTCCTACTACAAGAACAAGGGCTAGATATCTTAGGAGTATTCCCTAGTAATAATTCTGTTACAATGAGCAGGTCATTAGTAAATCCAGGCACTGTCATAAACCTGAAGTAAAAAGAAATTGAATACCAGTATATCTGTTTAAAACACTCAGTTCTTATTTACTATTAATCATTAGGTGCTGGGAGTTGATAAACTACTGCTTTGTGATCCAAGGTGAGATTCCATCTTGTTTCTCATCATACAGTTTCCCAAAAACTGAGTAAACAAAATCCTTCAAACACTTCTAATGTAGATGTGTTAGACTCTTGTTGATTTTAATGCTTTTTGTTTCAATCAAACCTCAACACATTTTAAAGTCGTCTGTTTTTTTTTTTGGGTTTTTTTGGTTTTTTTTTTTTTGTTTTTTTGGTTTTTTGTTTTTGTGATTGTATTTGTGTTCTGCAGCAGTTCTGCTTTCACCTGCTTTTCAGACAGGAATTCCAGGAGCAGAAGAGTGGAGTGTTCCCTGTGGACATTTACATGTTCTCCTCTAAGGCTTGAGAGAGCACGGCTGCTCTGGTTACCTTTCAGCTCCTAAACATCTGCCATAAGTTTTCCTTCTGAGTAGCTCCAGTCTCTCTTTTTGGGATGACATATAGACAGTGTAAGCAGTTTTCTTCAGAAACAGTGTAAATAATTTATACCCTTAATAAATAGCTTTATCCCTGAGTTTCTGAAGGCTTTAACTTCTGATTATCCTGATGTCTCCAGGCATCAAATGGCATACCACTAAAATAATTTTTTTAGATGAGAGGTGCTTGAAGTGCATACTTTTGTTTTTCAAGTTCTTCTTATTTCACTGAAATAAAACTAGAGATATTAGCCTTAGAAAATGTCTTAGACCCAGACAGGTTTTTTGCTGAGAAAGTGAATCTGCTCCAATATCACCTTCAAAAAAAAAAAAAAGAAAATTCAAATGGGATTTTATTTTTTATTTTTTTATCAAGCTAAGCTGAAAAATGATACTTTGAAGAGTCTTGTAAGTGCTGTTTTCACAAATAGGAGTGGAATTTCTACAGCAGTAAACATGTCACAAGTCTTCTTTTGAGACCCTTGATCCATTGTGGTTTCTTCTCTTTCCTTTCCTCTGAAGCCTTTCTTCTGTTTCTTAGGAAACATTAATTGAAGTCCAGCCATTTATGACTTTTTAAGAGCAGTGCATACATAAGCATAATTTTGACACGAGTAATTCTCTACCCGTTGCTTCTACAGCAGAAGTATTTTGAGCTATATCAATGCCCTGCCTGTAATATAGGTTCTGAACAGCTGAAGATCAACTCTACTTGCCTTTTCAAGCACTGATGTTAATTAACCACACTTTGGAGAAGACTTTCTAGCACTGTAATTTTTTTATTATACTGTAGAATTGTAGAAAGTAGAGTAAGAGGTGGCTCAAAGACATGAGCTAGTCTGTTCTCCGATGCAGGAGGGGAATCAATTGTGCCAAAATCTGACAGAAATTTGTCCTGTCCTGAAAAACCACCAGGGACAGTGATTCTGCAAATCCTCTCAAAAGTCTGTGAAAGTCTTCGCAGTTGGAAGGTTTTTATTCGTATTTATCTGAATGTTTGCTGAAATGTTTTTAACTTATTATTTCTTAATCTAATAGGAATAGACAAGACAAGGGCAACACCCCTATTATTTGCATATTTGAAAATCATTACTCTGTTTTTTCTTCAAGTGCACTTCTTAAGAATGAGCAGCTCTGGTTCTTTCACATGTTCCTCCTAGGTGGTGTACCTCAAACTTGATTATTTGTTTCACTCTACACTAGAGCCTTTCTGTTTGCTCTCTGTCATCTGGAAGTGTATTTCTTCTGCCACTGTCTGTTTTCTTTTCTGTGTAAACAGAATGTGATGTTTAAGGTATTGTGCTGAAAAGAAAACACCTTTGAAATCTTTATCTTCAAGACACAGGTCCATAAACAGTAGTTAATGTTTGCTTATCCTAGAAAATAAAAAATAAAAAGCACTAGTTAGGAGAGCCACAGTTGATACATTCTTGTGATAGGCCAAGTTTGGGATAACAAGATTCATGACATCATTACTAAAAATTCCATATGAAACTGAATTTGAATTCTAGTGAAAATTAATATACAAATCAAGTCTGTTTTATGCTTAGATGTAATGGAGAATTATGGATATGTTCCTAGAACATTGAAACAATGACTACAGATTTCCAAGGACGTGTGGAGGTGGCCAGTTGTGCCTGTTATCTCAATAAGTCTCATTATTTGTTTATTTTTGATAGAATAACAGCTCAGGGGAGAGGGCTCGCTGCATCAGAAGGAGTGAGTGTTTTGCCTGCGTGCCAGTCAGATACAGAAATTGCTGCAGCTGTTGCCTGATGGGGATTTTGATGGAGGGGTAGATGTAGCCACTGTCAGATGAGGAGCAAGAGTCTTTTCCAACATGGCTGTCTCACTCTCATGTGCAGAGGAGGAAACATCATGCAGACACTTTGTCTCTATTCCTCTACTAGTAAATTGGCTTAGTTTTAGGAAATTGCCCGTGTAGTGGTGGTTGGTGAAAACTTAGCCCTCCAAGATTAATTCAGTAACTAGCATGTTGAGGTGATGGTAGGTAGAAAAAGGACACAATGGTGAGCTTGCTGGAATTCTGTCATGTTCAATGGAGGTGACCGTATGTTAGGAATTTCATAACTGTGTTTGTACATGTCTTTTCCTGAATGGGTGTGTCACATCTTGAGATTTTTTTTTCTTGTAATAAACTAGGCACAATCACAGTAAAAGAGCAAAACTACCTTGATTATGAAGTAAAGTGTAAAGTGCAACTTACAGTTGTGGCTGAAAATAGCTTCAATTCAGTGTTCTGTGGAGTGACAGTTTTGATTCAAGATGTGAATGACAATGCACCTAAATTTGAGCAAAGCTATTACAAAGCATCAGTATGGGAAGGCCAGAGTCCTAAAACAGACATCATACAGGTAAGTGGAAGTATATCTTCCCAAGTACAGTGCTGTAGTTAAAAAGATGTTTGGCTGATCTGTCCATCACTACAATCCTGCTAGGTCTGTTCTGGCCCACTCTGTCTTAAAAACTGGGAATGGGGTTCTTGGTGTTGCTACTACTGTGCTTGGATATTTAAAATATGAAATGATTTTTTTTTTTAGACCACATTTCAGATGAGATCATTCATTCAGGTCTGTTAAGTTGAAAGAGAATTCTGTGTCTTAATAACTTTGTACCTGGAATTTAAATTATCTCTTTAAAAAAATCCTATTTCTATCTTCAAGCGATTGAAAAATGGCATTCAAATCTGTAGTTCTGGTTACAATATAGGCTGTGTCTTGTATTAATGCCTCTACTGAAAGGACTGTAGCAATAAAAAGAATACTTTCTACTCATCAGACTAGTAGAGTCTAACCCAAGTGTTCAATTTAAAATCTGATGCCTAAGGAGCAGCTTGTCTTAATTTAAATGTGCAAACACTTCTTCCTCTGAATGGATCCATTCTCCCAAAATGTTTCCAGCTGCCCATGTTAGAGCAAAAGAAGACATCAGCTGGACTAGAAGAACACATAATTTCCTCAGTACATGTTCTTGCATTGCAAGTCAGGTCACGGTGAGGGTCATGTTAGGTACAAAATATATTCCCTCTCTAGAGAATAAATAAATGAAAAGCTACGAATGCCTCCAGGGCAAAGTGATTAGAAACTGATGGACATTGTATTTAGAGAAACATATGTCCAGGAATGGAGCAAAATCGCAAGGCAGTCAAGCCAGATGTGTAATCAAAATTTTATGACAGAATACATTCTGTTATGTTTCCTTTATTCAATCTGACTAGTTACCTTTTCTATGTTTTGAATCCCAGACTCATGATAATGCTTGTTCAGCAGCCAAAAAAATACAAAGATGACTCTTCAAAGAGTAAGAGGACTCTTTGAGAAACCTGTTCACTGCTGCTGAATGTTCCTTATTTTGTTGGCAAATCTTTTCAGGTTGTCTCTGCCCTTTTTACATTTTCTAGTTGGTATTTTTAAAAGGTAATTAATGAACTGCTCCATGAAAGCTCTGAAAGCCTAGTAGTTTAATTATTTTATCCTTCTTCTGTTTGTATAGCAGCAATACTTTAAAGGTCAGTCCTGTACCACTGAGAAAGTGCATTTTTGTGTGCTCAACAAGGAGAGCATTCGAACAGCAATCTAATAGTGAAATGATTACATTCAGCCCTAATGCTTTATGTAGCTGAATTTCAAATTATTCTTTCGTGTGCAGCCCATTGCAGTTCATTGCAATTCATGAGCAGAATTTGTGACCTTATGTGACACTCAAGCTGGGAGCAATGACAATGATTTATTTAAATATGTGCATTCGAAGGAAAAGTAATCAGAACAGTATCTGACTGTAGTATAAGGGTTTTCTTACTGAAATCACATTCTACTGCTTTTAATTAAGCCTCAGGTTTGCTCACAAACAGGTATTTGCAACTGATCTTGACAGTGGGCTGAATGGAGAAATTGAATATTCGGTCTTATCTGGTAATGAAAATGCAACATTTCTAATTGATTCAGCACGAGGAATTCTAGCAACTAATACAGGCCTAGATTATGAAAGCACTTCATCTTACAGGTTTGTATGTAAGCTTCTTGTAAAAATGCATTCTTCTTGTCCAGTTTAACTTGAGAATATTCATGTTACACATTTCATAGTTTCCTGTTTATTTTTTTTAATTTAGAGAAAGAAATATAGTCTAGTTTAATCAATGACAACTTTAATTGATATAAGTGTGATTATTCACTATAGGAACAATGACAATTCCTGGATATTAGTTTATTAATAACTGTACAGCCATTCTCTCTCAGGAAATGTTCTTTATAAAGACACAGTGAAAACACTCAAATCAAATCCAAGAAATAGAGATATGTTTTCATTTTTAATTGGTAGATAGTTCAAAGTTTCTACTCAATAATGTGATAAAGGCTCTTTTTAAACTGTTTCCATCTATAACTTGTCTTGCATTAAGTATTAATTTTTTCCTGTTTTTCAGAAACTCTGAATAACTGTGGTCAAGTGGACATGACAATTTTTTTATAGGTCATGCCATAGTTGGAATTAGAAAGCAAATAAATAATACCTTGAAAAGAAAATATGACTATACAGATTCATTAATAGACCCATTTTAAATACTGCAATCTCCACAAAAATATTATTTCTGTGTATGTGTCAGTAGAAATTACTTTTTTTTTTCCCATCTGGTTGTGGTATTAGTTAAAATATTTGCCAGTTTTCCTGTCCTGTGGGACCTCAAAGTTTTGAACATCCAATGAGAATTCTTATGAATGAGAATAACTTGTACAAAACCACATCCAAGAAGATTAGCAGAGTATGTGCAGGTTTTTTAATATCAGGCTGATTTGATAATAATGTCCCCAAAATACTTTGTTTTAACTTAATACATGGGACACTTAATTTGAAGGGTTTTTTTTTTTTTTTTTTTTTAGTTTTTCACTGAATCGAAAAACATCAATTCTGATTTTCAACGATTTAAATAGCATAATACATGTTATTTGTAACTAGTACTTTTAAAAACACCTGGAATAAGTCCTTCAAAGGAAGGATGTTTGCTGTTGATGAAATGTTGAACATGGGAGCACAATAATTCTCATATCTCTCTTTAACCGGGAGCCTGATTTATTTCAATATCTGTGTTTGAGTTCTAGACTTTCAGTTTTACAGTTTGTTCAGGGAATCTGTATCTTCATATTCCTTCTCTCTAAAATAAGTTATTAACCTGTACATTGTTAGGGGAAAAGTGAATAGCAAAAAAAGCTTTCAAAATTATTTTCCTGTTTGATGTCAAAATGTTACTGTTGTTTTTTTTCCAATTTGCAAGGAATTGTTTATATATATGAATTGAACATTTTAATCCCCAGAAGTTATAAGTCCCTTACAACAGGGCTTATAATGAAAGCTTTGACAGAACCTTAATTTTAATGCTTTAGCCAAAATGTTTTTATGAGAGGGATTTTTTCCTGAAACCTTAGAAAGTGATTATTTTTAATAAAATATTTCCATATGTATACCTTACCAATATTAATTCTAGAAAAGATCACCTGTTGAGTTAGATTTAATTTTGAATTCCTGTCTGGAATCTTCCCTACTGGAAAGTGGTAAAGTCTTCCAGATAATCTCAGTTTACATTTGCTTTTCATTGTTCAGAAGCTGCTTCCCATGAAGAGTAAAACTTTTATCCATGTTTATCATGTTGCTGCTTACCATTTTCTTTGCTACATTGTTTGTGGAAATGAAAAGGTTGTTTACAGAATTTACAACCCATCTTTATGCAGATGTGAAATGGAAGTGTAGAGTCAAAACTCATCTAATCTGATAGCAATATTCTGATCCCACTAAAATCAGTGGGAACTTTGCCATTGACAAACGGCGCATGTATTCAAGATTTTCACTCTATCACTTGCATTTATAATGTAATAGAAGGGCTACTCTGTGTCTGCAGGCATTCTGGTTGAATTCCATTTTGGATGTTTTTGTATTTTCTGAGTTCCACATCCCTTTTGTCCCTTTATAAACAATGAGGCGAGTCAAGCTCCTGGAAATGATAATTTAATACTAGAGTTTTAATTCCTGCTCTGAATTATCAACAGGAGAACTGTCTCTTATTTGAAAGAGTTGTTTAACCACTTACATTTGGTATGAAATTGGATGAAATGAGTACAGATTAACACTTCCTTTTCTTTGTAGGATTTTGCTATTCTTTTACCATGTAGAATCTCTTGGACATATTTCCTGCAAAACCAAAAAGGAAAACTGTGCACAGTCAACCTTACAGAAAGAGAGATGGAATTTATGAGTTGCAATGAGGAACAGAAATGGTTAATCTTTGTGGATTTAAAACTTCCCTTGCTTATAATAGTGGTGCATAATTTAGTGGTTTCTGATCAAAAGTGACAATTAGTTCCTCCTTTAATTGTAGGTTGGTTGTACAAGCTGCTGACAGAGGAAACCCCAGACTCTCTGCTACAAGTGTTGTGAGGATACAAGTGTTGGATGTTAATGACAATGCTCCAGTTGTCCAACCCCTAGGTGAAGTGGAGGTCCCAGAAAGTAAGTGTGTTAAGCTAAGTTTTGTTAAGGCTAGGAATTCTCAGATAATGATTTAGCGCTTTTGGTGATTTGTGTAATCAAACAACTGTAGTAAAAGCTATAATGGATAGCATTAAAGCTGAAATATCAAAGTAAATTGTGATCTTTTATTCTCAGAGGCATTATTTTTACTCTTTTAGACATCGTGTTTAAGAATAGTTTGGAATAAAACCACAGGCAATTCAGAAGGAGGGAAAAAAATATACAAAAGTACAATTTTAATCTGTTCATTTTCAGTATTGTACTCTTCATATGTCTTCGACTTCTGCTCTTCTCCAGTAAAAATGTTTGGTGCTAAAACAAACATTGCTAGAAATGAGACATTTTGAACTTCATTGTGATGAAAGAAATACTTCCTATAAATTGAATGAAATGTTAATCAAACTCTGTAGCTAGATCCAGTTGATGATCATTAAGAGAAGGACTCAGGACCTCCTGAGTTCTCATCCCAGCATACATCTTGTGTATTATGTGACATTAGCTCAACATTTGCATAGCTTGAGTTCTAAGGCTGTATTTTTCAAATGCAGGCATGATAAATGTGAAGGCATTAAGGTATACAGTAGAAAAATTATAAACACCAGTACTCCTGTTAACAAAAGATATCAAGTTTGTCTTTTCTGATATGTTTTAGTCTTTCCTAAATTTACCTGCCACTGGTAATGACAAGTACAGAATTCATAGATGCACAGCAGCTGTAAACTACTGGTTACTTAATTAGTTTTTTGTATTCCATTTAAGAACACTTGCTTTAGGACATGGCACAGTATTTTTGAGGCTTCATGCCCCAGGCGTGCAAACAAGAAATGGTTTAGCTTCTGTTAGTTCCAGGCTTTGTAAAATGATCACTGATAGGTTCAGTTTGCAATCTCTGGTACTTTCAACTTGGCCCGTGACAAAAGCTGTCTGTATCCAGTTTCTTGATTTAATAGGCTTATACCTTGATCTCTTCATATTTTTCTGCCATGTAGGTCTGTCTGAAGGCCTTGTTTCTCTTTAGTGGCCTTCTCTTTTTTGGAAAAGCCCCAGAATTTCATTTGCTGGTTCTGCACAGATTGAGGTCTCTGCCTCAGTTAGGTATTCTTGTGGCATTGTTCAGTAAATACATGTCTCCTAAATGCTTCTGGAAAACCATGTAAGTTCCTGTTGCTGGTGAAGAAACTGTTATGACTACACTGGATCTGGGAAAGTCTAAAGAAAACCCAAATTAAAATTGGGGTACAGCACATACCTTTGAAGAAATCCACTACCGTTTCCATAGTTTATCTGAATATTGTCATTATTGTAAAACACAACATTTGAATACATCAAAACTATACAGAAGGTTTACATATATCCAAGAGCCTATATTACAAAATAGGCAAAATCTTCAGAAATTGTAGTATTATTTTTTAACTCTGACTTATTCTCAAAATTATTGTTTCAGATGCCCTGCCTGGTTTTATAGTGACTCAAGTGTCAGCAAGTGATGCAGACTCCAGACCAACCCTTCAGTTTGGTTTTATTTATGATAATAGTCCTGAAATGAAATTTGCCATTGATCAACACACTGGTGTCATCATAGTGGTGGAACCATTAGATTTTGAGGAAACTGCGGTGTATACACTGCATATCATAGTTTCAGATTCTGTGCATCAAACAGAAGCAGAACTCACCATCCTTGTTTTGGACATCAATGATAACCCTCCAGTGTTTACTCAAGATTTTTATCAGGTGGGAACACGACAAATGGACAATCAGATTGTGGTAGCTTTCCATGTAGGATGATAAATAGTAGGAGTGCTTGTTCATATTTAAATTGAAATCATGTGAGCACTGAGAAGAAAGGTCTCTGCAAGCTATTATTGAGCAGAAACAGAGCAGATCTCTTCTGGGATCCTCCAGCCCCTTCCTAAGAATTCTGTTAAAAGGACTGAGGAAACTATTCGGTTTCAATGTTTGTGGTTTCTGTCTTCAGAAGGCAATTGTTGTGAATGCTAGCTGTATTCCATAAACCATGCCTTCATCTCTAGGGGTTACTGGATACAATCCAATCCAGTTTGGGGAGCAGGGTCCAGTGCTCAGAACTTGTTTCTTCTGAGAGAATGCTAAGCAGGTTGGTACCTTTATACTGGCCCTGTTACTATGGCATGAAATTCTTCATTTTCAGTTACACAGCTCCACAAAGGTGGAGCAAATGCCCCTGTGGTAGATGATGCACATAAAGTTTGTGATGTGTAATGCTGCCTTATGGCAATGGCATTCACCTAGGGAGTGAAGGATATGAGTTTTCACCTCCCCAACATCCCCTGAGACTGAGGAGGGAGAGGAGGGTACAGAGCTCAGCTTTTGGACTCCTGGACAAGCATTTGCACTGCTGTATTGTTGTACCAGTGAAGTTGTCCAATATTGAAAACAAATCTTTTCTGGTCACTATGGGCAGCTGTGGGACATAAAGAAAAGTGGAGATTAAAAAAAGTGGAGCATATAAAAATAGAATCATTGAATCATAGAACAGTTTAGCTTGCATGGGGTCTGCAAACATCATCTAAACCCAGTGCCTGACCACTTCAGGACTGACCTAAAGCATGTTGTTAAGGGTGTTGGCCAAATGCCTCTTAAACATGAAAAGGCTTGGAGCTTTGACCACCTCTTGAGGCAACCTGTTCCTGTGTTTGACCATCCTCTACATAAAGAAATGTTTCTGAATGTGCAGTCTGAGCCTTAATAAAATTGCCACAGGAAAAGTAAGTTGCCAGAGGTTTTGTTTCCTTAGGACTTGTTAGTGTGGGGTTATACAGCTTTGGGCTAAGGCCCAGGAGAGTCTACAGCATGGATATTTCAGCCTGAGAAAGAGAAGGCTCAGTCCTACCAATCAGTGTAAATACTAGTGTGAGCAAGTAGAGGTGGGCAAAACAAAGAAGTTTTCTCTGTTGTGTCCAGTGACAGGACAGGAGACAGTGGGCGCAAATGAATGTACAAGAAATTCTATTTAAACATTAGAAAACACTTTTTTTTTTTTTTTCCTCTCCTTCAAACTCTAACAGTTACTAAGTACTGGCACAGGTTGTCCAGAGAGGTTGGGTAGTCTCTGTCTCTGGATACATTCAAAAGTTAACAGTATGCAGTTGTGGCACTCTGTTTTAGAGTGACCAAGGATTGCACCTTGGAGGTGCCCAACAGCTACAGCCATTCTGCAGTCCTGTGAACTGAGCTGTTTGACTTGACTTTTTGTGTGTGGTAGATGTCCTCAGAGCTAAAAATATGAGACACCACAGAAGACTTGGATTTAGTAATACTCCATTTGTAAGTCTCAGACAGTTTTAATAAAGAAATAAGTCTAAACATTTGGCTTACTAAAGAATTTTCTGCCTCTGAGCATGTGCAGGCACAGTAGTTTAGTCACTTAGATACCTCCAAGACAAGCTGTAGGCATCTGTGAAACTTTTGGGTGTCTGAGTGGACAGAATTTGTGTAAATTTCCCACTTAAAATCATAACTCTACATTCTGGAAAAAAAATGCACTATTAATACTCAAGTGATTTTTAGACTTTAATTTTCCTCAACCCTCATACATGTCTGATTTTGGAGAGTAGTTTAGGCAAGTACTTGCATGTGCAAGTGCTAGAATTTTTTTTGTAGATTGGAGCAGACATTATAGAGAACTTTACTAATTGATTCAAAACAGTATAGCTTTATTTGCTATTTTAATGTAAACAGCTGAGTTTCTCTTTCCACAGTCCTGATGTTTTGATGTGTTCCTTGGCAAGTAAGACATACTGCTTCTTTTTGGTTGATGATATGTATAACGCCTTATTCATCATCCTGCATTTTTACCCTTTTATTGTTCCTTCAATTGTTTTCATATTTATGCTCCTCGTATATAGTTTAATACATGTATGCGGCTATTATAAACATATAATCTCTCTGTTTAAATTACTTAAACTAACACTTCAAGTTATGACAGAGGTAGCTGCTATTTCATACTGTTCATTTGAAATTGGATTTATAAGAGGGAAGGAAACTTTGGTCACGAAAGTGCTGTACCTGGACCTGAAACAATGAAAATTCCTAAAAAGGAAATGGACTTTCTTGGTTTCCTAGAAGAAAAAATGGGAGCATTTTGAAAAGTTAAATTTAGGAATAACTCAGTAGTGATTAAGTATCCTAGTGCTGGAATTTTCAGGGTGCATATATTGGCATTTTTAGTGCTCATATACTCCAGACAGAGACTGCAGACTGTATTCCATGTATGGAAATGAAGGGGGTTTTGAAAGCAAGGGGAAAAGCCTTTAGTTGCAGTCCATAAGTGTACTCTTGAAAAAAGTGATTTATGTATTCTCTAAACTTGCTGTCATAATGAACTAGATGGATTTTACTACTGTTTAAAACTTAGTGTGAATTTTGGCCTTATTGAAGGCATAGTTTTCAATATCTCAACTCTTTCTGGTTTTGTCCCAGAAGAAAATGGGTAGGTAAAACTTTTTCCAAAGCTGGAAATTGTGTGGGTTTTACTTATAAGATCAAATAAAAGCAAATTTTTTAATGTTTAAAATCTTTTACTAAGCTCTATTTTGCTTTATATGTCAGGTGAACTTGCCAGAGCTCATTTTTATGGATGCCACTGTTCTGACACTCTCTGCCATAGACAGGGATTCTGAACATAATGGAATGATTTCCTACAAAATCATCTCTTCCTCTGAGGGATTTTCCATAGATCACAAGAATGGTAAGTTTCTATGTTTTTTTATTTCAGCTTTTTAAGTATAGATCGAAGAGTTCTACTGCTTTCTCACCTGTTGCCAGTGACTACTTGAGTTCTGTAAATTTGTGATGGCCAGAGTCCGTCATGTTTTTTTTCTAAATCTAAGCCATTATCAGTGGGGAACTATTGCATTAAAGACTGGAGTTCTCAGTTTGTCCCCAAACCACACATATTTTTTCTGGTCTAAGTGCAGTATGTGTATTTGATACTGCATCATTGAGGGGAGGTCTTGCCTTCACAGCATTAACCATGATTTCTTAGAATCATGGAATAGTTTGATGGCATCTTTAATGGTCATCTAGTCCAACCCCCCCGTAGTGAGCAGAGACATGTTCAAACAGGTCAAGTTGCTGTGTTCTGTCCAACCTGACCTTGAATGTTTCTGGGGATGGGGCATCCACCACCTTTCTGGGCAATGTGTTCCAGTGTTTCACCACCCTCATTGTAAAAATTGTTCCTCATATCTGATCTGAATCTAACCTCTTTTCGTTGAAAACCATTACCCCTTTTCCTATCACAAAAGGCCTTACTAAAATGTCTGTCCCCAACCATTATAAACCCCCTTTAGTGCCAAAATAAGGTCTCCCTGTAGTCTTCTCTGGACTGAGCTATCTCAGCCTTTTCCCCATAGGAGAAGGCCTCCAATCCTCTGATCAATTTTATGACTCTCCTCTGGATTCACTCCAACAGGTCCATGTGTTTTCTTTGTTGGGAACTCCAGAGCTGGATGGGGCACTCCAGGTGGGCTCTAACAAGAGCAGAGGGAGTGAATAATGTCCCTCTCTCTGCTGCCCATGCTGCTTTTAGTGCAGCCCAGGATACAATTGACTTTCTGGGCTGTAAGTGCACATTGATGGGTCATGTCCAATTTTTCGTCTGCTGGTACCCCCAGGTCCTTCTCCACATGGCTGCTCTTGATCCCTTCCTCCCCCGCCCTCTATTGGTATCAAAAGTTGCCCTGATTCATGTGCAGGAGCTTGCACTCATCTTTGTTAAGTTTCGTGATATTCCTATGGACCCACTTCTTGAGCTTGTCCAGGTCTACCTGGATGGCATCCCATCCCTCTGGCATGTCAGCTGCAGCACTCAGCTTGGTGTCATCTGCAAACTTGCTGAGGGTGCACTCGATCCTCAATCCCACCATCTATGTCACTGAGGAAGGTATTAAACAGTACTGGTCTCAGTACTGGTCCCTGGGGGATGCTCCCTGTCACCGGCTGTCCATCCAGACATTGGCCCACTAGTCTCCAGGTGCAGGAGAATTATTTTATTGTGTACAGCTGTTACAGCTGGGTCATTTTCAAATGCAAGTGTTTAGAATCAGCTTTTGGAATCACATTTGCTTGCCTGTGAAGTGTGGACTTTTGTTAATTTTGGTCTATTTTCAGGTTCACTGTTTGCCATGGAACAAGTTATGCAGCTGAAAAATATTTCCACTATTCATCTCCTGGTAGAGGCCACAGATGGTGGCAGTCCCCCTCTGAGTGCAGTTACCTCCATAGAGGTGCACATAGAAGATGTAAATAACTGTGCCCCTCGCTTCACAAACGTTCTGTACAATCTCAGTGTGAGTGAGGATGCCTCAGTTGGAGAAGGTGTCCTCCTATTCTCAGCCACTGACTGTGATTGGATGCGTGAAAACACGTTTATTGAATACTCTATTATTGGTGGCAATGCTGAGAATTTATTCTCCATAGAAACAAGTGTCATGGGGTTGGAAACTTCCTACAAACTTGTTGGCAGCCTTGTTTTGTGCAGTGCTCTTGACAGGGAAACAGCTACTTCTTACCAGTTGGTTCTCCTTGCCTCTGATCATGGAATGCCCTCCTTGAATTCAACTGCTACAGTACTAATAACTGTGCTGGATGTTAATGATAATCCTCCAGTATTTAGCAGCCCAGAGTATCACGTTCATGTCAAAGAAAGCATCCCCATAGGCAGTCACATCACTGAAGTTTTAGCAAAAGACTGTGATGCAGGCACTAATGCAGAGATCACTTATGCTATCATCTCTGGTAATGACAGAGGGCATTTTTGCTTGGATGGTAAAACAGGATCTGTAAATTTGACAAAAATACTGGATTATGAGGATACTATGAAATTCACTTTGGTTATCCAAGCCACAGATGGAGGAACTGATGTAAAAAATATGGCTTTTGCTGTTGTTCTTGTTAGTGTCCTAGATGACAATGATTATGCCCCACTTTTTTTGTTTCCCAGTCTGAGCTGCACTGTCAGTGAAAATCTGCCTACCTTTTCTTTTGTGTGTGCTGTTTGTGCGTTGGATTTTGATAAAGGCGCTTATGGGCAGCTCACCTACTCCATTCAGTCTTCATGTTTGGCTCATCGTGAAGCTGCTAGAGACCATGACATGTTTTTCATTGATCCTTTAACAGGAGATATTCATACAAAGCAAATGTTTGACTATGAAAGTCAAAATAGGTACTGTCTCATAATCCAAGCAAAAGACAAAGGTGATTCACTGGCTACCACTAGAGTTCAGGTAGATATTGAGGGGAAAGATGAATTTGACCCAGTGTTTATGCAAGAACATTATTTCTTTAATCTCCCTGAGAAGAATGAAGCAGGTCAGTTGATTGGCAGAGTGACAGCATCAGACAGTGATGGTGGACTGGACGGAGTTGTTCATTACTCACTTCTAAAACCTTCTCCATTCTTTTCTGTGAATCAAACCAGTGGCAATATTTATTTGACTCAGACTGTTCACAGAAGGAAAAATGGCATCAAAAGGACTGATGATACTCTGAAATTGGTGGTAAGAGCTCATAGCCCCCAAATTATGTCAAGGTTCACCGTATGCACTGTTTTTGTAAATGTTTCTAATTCTCCTGAGAGTGATCCCACAGTGTCAGCACATAGCCTGACAGTGAGTGTTTCCATCTCACTGATGGTGTTCCTGCTGCTTGCCATCAGTCTTATCACACTTATTCTGAGACTTAGGCAGAAAGATCTGATGAATGCTTGTGTCAAAAGAACCCCAGTATCCTCCTCAGCTGCTGATGTGAATTCAATAAGAGAAGATGAGGACTGCCAGAAAATCCAAATTACTGAGAGCAGTATGCTTCCCATAGGTGCTATAGCAAAATGGCTGAGCCTAGCAGGACTTGGAGAGGGGAAGGATGATGATGTCTCCTGCAGTCATTCAGACTCCAATGGCCATAGTTCTGCTGAAGGAGAGAATGCAGAGGACAAGGAAGTCAAACGGATCTATGAGTATCCTTGCAGAAAAAGCAATGGCTCAGCACTGAGAAAGCATGGCTTGCAAATGCCAGATTCAGGGATCCCAGGAGAGTCTGATCAGTTCTCCAATCAGTCTGGAGAAACAGATGTCACAGCTACCATGCAAAGCATGGAGAATGTGCAGACCATTAAAGAAGAAAGCAGAGAAGAAGCCTGTGACACAGCCTATGCACATAAAATTTTGTCTCAAACACTTACAGAAATTGAAATAAAAGAGGATGGCATAATGACAGACTTCACAAGAGACTATGTCCTGTTGTCAGATTGGAAAGACTCCAGATACGATTTGCTTGCAACTGTTGGCACCTCTGATGAGTATCTCAGCGGTGGTTATAGCTGGGACTATGTGCTCAGCTGCGAACCCAGATTTCAACCTCTTGCCTCAGTGTTTAATGATATTGCAGAACTGAAAGATGAAAGTGTTCACATTTACAGCTTCTCTAAGGAGAAGAAATCTCTTCTTTTCCCTCCTCCCTTGATAACATCAGTAGGACAGCCTGGCATAAGGACAGTGCCACCAAGAATGCTAAATATGACATCAGGGCAAGCTTTTAATAAATGCTTTTATCCTCCCATTATCCATAATCATGGATACCCTCCACCAACCATGACCTCCAGATTTTCTCCTACTCTCCCTTTACTTACCATGCAGACACCTTCTGCTTCTCCAGTAGTGTCTGATGGGAAAATGATAGGAATATGTCGTATTGATCCAAGCTATGAACTTGCAACAGAGGAAGAAATTCACGTCTAGGTTATTAATTGACAGTATTTCATGGTAAAAAATATGGCTTAAAATGTATTTTGTTACTTTTTGACAGAAAAATATGCCTGTCAGAGCTGTATCACCAGTATTCTTTCTGTTTTCATGAGCCTAAAAAGTTAAAATACAAGATAGGCAGAAATTTGGTAACTATACTGTGGAGGGTAATAAGCCCTCAGCACAGAAGCACCCTGTGCTCCCGTGAAGGAGTGAGGCCTGAGAGCCAAAAGGATCTAAAAGATTGCCCAGAGATAGAGCTTCCAAGTGAGTCCCCTTATAGTTGCTGGTGAGAAGAAATCTACCCCCATCATGCTCTGTTTCTTCTTGTTAATAGCCTGTACCCTGTTAGTCGCTTTCCCTTGTTTTGGTTTTGAGTCCTCAGACTATTTGTCCTGTTGCTCAACCCTGTCCCCTGCCTTCCCCATATAATCCCCTGCTTCTCCCCAGTTCAGGGGAGCTCTTGCCCTTGGCACCCTTCACAGAGTGGCCTCCTATAATAAAGGCTTTGCTTTCTGTGGAACGCAGAGGCTCCTGTCCTTTATCTCCATGTCACCTGAGAGTGACTTCGCAGGAGAGCTGGAAATCACTAGAGCTGAACTCACTTGCTTCTAAGGGATGTGCCTGTGCTCCTTGGGGCGTCCCCTGCTGGACGCCTCTCCAGGAAGGTTGTGACACCCTGGGAAGACCAACACCAGACCCCAGACCACGGCACTACCCCTCTTCTTTTTCCCAGAATACAGTGAGAGCATGAGGCTTCTCTTTCAGCTCACAACTGTGGTTTCCTATGTAAAACACACAGCCAAGAGCCTGATAGCCAATTTGACCAATTTTACCATTTTTCTTATAAAATACATTAATAGCAAATAAATGGAAATAATTCTTTATTGTGGAAAACATTTGTTAGCATACTGGTGGGTTCTGACTGCTTCTATGGTGGTATTAGAAGAGGGTACTGGAGAGATGTGTAAGTACAGCACGTTTGGGAGCAGGCAAAGGATAAAACAAGGATTCCTACTGAGCTCTTTCTCTAGTGTTTACCCAGGTTTCCCACATCTCAGCCCCCAGGTCCCAATGATCTGTTTGGCCTGGTGTGGTGCCATCATCTGCAATGGCTCATCAGTGGGCTTTCTTAGCTATCTTTGTGCTGTGGAACGCACTCAGCAGGTTCTGTGCATCTTTTGTTTATCTCCTGGTTTAAAGCCAGCAGGTCAAAATAACCTGAATAATGGACAACCTTTGAAAAACAGAATAATCAGTGGTAATATAAAAGCAACCACCTTCTCTGCTACTAGATATCGATATCAAGTAGATACCTATTGTCTTTTTGTCGTATTACAGAGGCTGCCCTGGTGCTCAGGTAGATACAAGAACAGACAGTGTTACGGTTCTGAAGGTCATGTATGCCTCCACCCTAGTCTTTGGTTCTTTGCTGGACCAAAGATCTCTGCAAGACCAGATAATCTGGCCTTGTTTGTTGTATGTGTCATACACATGGCATTTTGTGAACGCATGTATATCCAGACACACACACATGCTGTTTATGCTTGTATATTGATCAATAAAATACACAGAAAATACATCTAGAATAACTGTTTTTTCTTCAATGTATGTTTAAAAGTCCTTTGAATCACATGTATTAAAACTGGGCTATAAGGAAGTTTCTAATTGGTACCTAGGAATCTACTACCAGCTGGATGTGTACAGAGGTATATATTTACAGGTGGAGGGAAAGCATGCAGTGTGGTTAGGCTGAGTGATTTTGTGGGATCAGTAGCACGTGTGCAGTGGCTGCTTTTCCTCAAGCATATATGTCAACAGTTGCAGCCTGTGGGCTCATAACCAGTCTTTTAATAAGATTCTGTTTCTGAGGCTACACTGACACCGTACACCCTGCACATGCAACAGGATGCAAGAGTGCTTCTCTGAAAGCTGCCATGGGGTTGGAAATGGAGCATAGCTTAGGAATTCATTGAGACAGAAAAATTTTACTAAGAAAGGAGGTGGGATGGTAAGTTTTGTAGTCAGGCAAAGGCTGTACCAGAGAGGAGAAAGCAAGAAAAAGGAGTCATTCTCAGTTCATATCTGACCACAGAGATTCAGCTTAAGGACACTGTTTCAGAATGAATGTTATTATCTGCCTGTTGGCATTATGTTATATCCAGCCTGATTGGCTTTAACTTGTATGTTTGAAGTTATAAAGTAATTTCTAATATAGTGAAAAGTATTCTTTGGGTGTTCGCTTCTGTACAGTTATAATATCAGAAGGCACACAGAGCTACCTTTTCTGTGAAGTCAATGACTTTGCTAATTTGATTTTAGTTTCAGATGGTCATGGACAAGTGGCAGCTATTGCTCTGGTGAGCAGTGAGCATATGCCATCCTTAGTGGGATCACCTTTTCAGCATGGAATCAGTGGAAGAATTAATGCTTTACACAGCAAAATGGTTTCGTCCTTCATATTGATGGATATGAAGCAGGTAACAAGGCCTTCATTTTGTGCACAGAGTCTAGGCTAATGGATGAGTAGTTTTGTTTTTTTTTTTTGCTAATATGGCTCTTACAAATGTTCTAATGCTCTTAGCATTAGATATCATTAGAAAGCATCAGTAATCATGTTAAGGACAATATTTGGACCTCACCTTGTTAATGGGTGCCCAGTTCCCTAGAGTTCTTGAAAAACAAGAGCACGGTTTCTGTTTGTGCATTTTTAGGTCACTTCAAATTCAGCTTGTTTTTGATGCCTTTCTAAGAAGATTAGATATGATTTGCCCCCTATTTATCAAGCACATGATATAACCAATGCACACTTCGTACTCCTATTAAGTGTTACAAAAATCTTTTCCTTGTCTCTTACATATTCGTTGATTTTTTTAACAAATGGGAAGCAACACTTAACTGATATATTGTTGTGTCATATGTAGTCAAGCTCAAAAACTTAAATATTGAAACAAGTATCTGCAATAAATCATGCACAGTTCTTTTAATCTTACTGTTTTTTCCCCTAAGTAAATAGTGTAACTTCTATAATTTAGCATGACTTTAATATTAGCTTGCCTTGAAGAGACTGTGTTACTTTGCAATTCTGCACACCAGTTTTAGCACTTTGGAGAAGGTACAGGACTTGTTAGTGGAAAATCATATTAAGCTCAAAAAGCATAAGCTATAAAATAAAAGACAGTTGTCTCTTCTGGAATTTTGGCTGCCTGCCTTCTGGATTTGCTTGTTGGCAGCCTTGAAAACACTGGTGTAAATTGCTACCAAATGGATATAAAAATTCCATCTACCAATAGTAATTGTTATACTGACATTCAAGCCGATTTCTGTGCAAAGAGAAACAGCCTTCATATTTTCGGGGAACCTATTATTTACAGATTATAACATTGTATGCCTGCTTTCTAAAATTATACTAAAAACACTAGTTACCTACACAAGTCCATATTTCATTTGTATTTTATCTTCAGCTGAAGACAAATATTATTCCTAAAGCAGTTTTAGATAAAACTAGTTGTGATAAAAATGAGCCCTTGTTGCTAAGTGTATTGCCCTGACAATTTCTAGTATTGTTTACATTTGGTAGCCATCCATCCTTTGTGCTCTATGTCACTTGTTTTCTATAACTGACATGCATCTTCCTGAAAACTATATTTAACTGTTCTCTTTGAGATATCTATAAACTGTAAACATGCTGCCCTGGCCAAAAAAAAAAAAAAAATGTTACCAGAACATCAGCTAGCACCAGACTGTCAGTTGTGCCCATATGGGTTTATACTTCTCCAGCTCAAAGGCCAGTTGCCAATCCAGTTGGCAACCATAGGCATGTGTGAGGCCATTGGGATTAGACCTTCTCCCAATGGTGATGCCTGCATTGCTCCTTGAAAACCAGCCCTCTGGGGGTGAAGAACACAGAGGAATTGAATCCTTGCATGAAGGGAATTCCACTGGTTGGCTGCGAATGTGTTCCCTAAAATCCTGTAAAAACACTAATTGGAATACGATGCAGTTGTGACTTCATGTTTGAATATACAGTGGTGGGAGGTTTATATTTTGAATTTGGCTTCCTTGGCAAGTGAAATCGCTTTGCAGTTTCTTGTTCTTAATGTCTGTCACAACAGAACCAACTCACCATGGCAAAATGTGTCTTAGATGCTTGTAGATTATCTGGTTGCAATAACTAAAGTGCCACAGTATTGAAGTGAATATAGTTTTGGGTGCCTCATAGTTTCTAGTTTTGTTAGCTGTTTGCTAGCATGTATGGAAAGCCTAATGTATTTTCAGTCTGTGCATGGATTTGTAAGTTCAGAACTCATTCAAAAAGCTGCAGTCTGACATCAAAATCCTCTTGGTGACTTTGAAGATTCTTCCATAAAAACATACAACATTTTAAAAACATTGGAAAAAATGTGGATGCCTAAGCAAAAGAAAAGGGGCCTTATAAAAGAGAAAAAATGAAGATCTAAAACTTTCTGGTTAAGACTTGCACTTTACATTGCTGCTAGGGCTATTCCTCATAAAACATCAGATACTTTTCTTCTAAAATGTGTAAAAAGTAATAGAAGAGCATCTGTAAGGAATACTGAGAGGCAGCAGGGTTGGCTAGAATTGCAAAATGACTCTGTTTCTCGACATATATGAGTTACTTGAGCAATAAAGTACCAAATCCTTTAGCTGGTGATTGTCACAAAAATCGCAACTGCTGCCTTGTTACTATATAAATGTTTGACTGACCCTAATAAGTCTTGTATTGGATGAAGCATTAGGAGCCAAACCATATGCCTGAAAATGCAGATGTCATTATAAAGGACTGAAGGAATTTATCATGGTTTTCAAAACTTCAAATGAAAATCTCATTGCAATTAGAAAACTTCGATTTCTTGACTATCATGTTTAAAACAAGGGATTTCTGCCCTGCAGACTAAATTGTCAGTCACACCTGTGTAACCTTATCCTCTTGAAAACAGTCTTATGTTTGACACTTTCTTTGAAAGTATTTACATAATACTGGTCACCTTCCCATAGGCATGTTAATTGCCTAAGAAAAGCTCTCAGAAAACTCAGAAAATGGAAGGTAAGCTGTTTGGCTGCCACTAGCTCTTGTATAGAAGTGACATTTCAGAGTGGCTGGGACTAGATGATGCTGCTCACTAGCTCAACCTGGGGGCATACCTGGCCATTGCCTGTATCCACCTCCGCCATTTTGTTGGAAACTTTCAAATGGGAAACTCAAAAGAGTTTCTAAAATGGTGTTACTGGTGCCATAACCAAAAGAAACAAGTAGCAAGTCAAAACTGTTTGCATTGACCTCTGAAAGTTTTGTCTCAAACTGTCTTGCTGGGCGCAGGCTACTTTCCAGCATCTTCTTTAACAAACTGTGGGCTTTATTTAATTTCAAAGATTTTAAAAATACTAGGTTCTGATCCAACATCCCAGGACTTCTTCCATTGATTTCAGCGAGACTTGAATAAAAAATGCACCAAGAAATGGGCAACACACGCGTTGCTGATGTTCCCGCAAGAGTCAGTGTCAGTGGAGAGCTGGCTCCAGTGTGCAGGGCTGTAAACTAGCAGGAGGGAGCATTAGGAGACAAGAAATCAAGAGCCTAGAAAAGAGTAGAACCAGCATGGGGCAGGGGGCTGGGATTTGGAGTGAAGGTTCCTATGTGCTTCCAGGTGATTGAGGCAAACCTTGCTTTATATACTTATTTTGGAGCGAATTATTCTGGGAAGTCTGGGAAGGTCTGTAAGGGAAAGGTCACATACTGTTTTCTTATTTTATGTAAACTACAGTGAGCTGCCTGATTTGCTACAGCTTTTACTGAATGCACAGAAAAATCACACCTTCAGGCAAGGATTTCTCTACTTGTCTTCTCTACTTGTGCACCTGAGGTCAAGTGCACGGTAGAATTAATCTTCAAAATTATCCTAGCAACTGTTAGGGTAATCAGTAAGGATTTGGGAATTGTTGAGTGGTTGTTGGGGTTTGGGGGTTTTTTTGGGTTCTGGGAGATTTTGTTACATTGGTTTTTAATTGGGTTTTTTTTTGAGACAAGCATATGTTTTTTCAGTTTTAGGCTGAAATCCACTGTCATGTAGCGTTTGAAATCTGTCTTCTATAACACTAACGGAGCATCTTGTGCCATTGGCACATATTCACATATTCAGTGGGTAGAGATTGGTAAATTTTAGCACCTGCTCTTTTCTCTGGCAATAGAATTGCAGTAAACTGTATTTAATTTTGTTGCCGAATATCTCAAACTCTAGGCTTGATCGCTGATATGTTTGTCTGATATGAACTCCCCACTTTTCCTTCAGATCTTTTCCATATATAGTTAAAATATTTCACTGTTCACCATTTTCATCCCTCACATACTTCTTTTAACTTAGTTTTAATAACTGAAAATTGGGCATTCTGATCCCTAAGCACTTATGGTGTGGAGACAAGTTGTAAAAATTTCCTGTTAAAAGAATGTGGTGTGTTCTATCATTATAATTAGAGATAAGATAGGGTTTAGTAACACAAGCCTCCTCTTACCAATAGCTTTTGTGGGGGGTTTAATGAGGTCTTCTGTAATTTATGGAGTTAAGTAGTGACGTTTATAGCACAAAGACAACAAGCAACGAGGAAATTTAATTATTGCAACAAGTGTGAAGGTGAAATGATGAAGCAAGATGGCTGAAGACATCTTGATAACTGAATTTTAATACATGACAGTGAGTAAAAGGCCCATCCAGTTCATTCACATCCTTGAGACCTTGACTCCTTAGGAGGATCTTGTGTCAATCAGTACTGCAAGGTAGTACTTTGGGGAGTGCAGGCCTGTTAGTCCTTTGTTACAGTTATTTTGTTTCGTAGCAATGATAATTCTCATATATATATAAACAGAAGTTCCTGATACTGTATCCCATGGCAGAATAAGGGGTGCCTTATTATCGCCGCCAGAGGTCCACGATGGTCTGACCCGGAATGCTGCGGCTTTCCTAGAGAGAAGTCTCGCTAGAGACAGCCATCTGGGGGGCTCACTGGCACTGCTTTGGCCCCGGGTAACCTCAGCAAGGGGGCGGGAGGCAGCCTGTGGTCTTATCAGTGAATTTCAGCTCCGTGATTTCAGCCCTGCTTGTGAGGTTATCCCAGGCTGACTCAGGGACAGAGAGACAGAAGTGTCATATAGCAGTTTCACAGAGGTAGCTTTTACTGTCAGCAGCTCTGTGAAGGCGGCCAGGGACAATGGCTCCCTGGGCGAACTGGGGAAAAACTGAGGTTTTTATGGGGAAAGCAAAGGTGGTACCAAAGGGGGAAAGACCGATGGGTTACAAAGAAACATGGGCACCAGAGCATGGTGGGATAGCTGAAGCCCTTGGGATAGCTCACCATGGCATGGGAGGATGTGCTCATCTAAGGGGTATCTCTCCAGAGGAGGGTTGAAGTAAGCTTATTGGCCTCTACAGCCCATTCAAGGGACGTCCCTCCACAGCAGAGCTGTGGCAAACTTATCAGCCTCCACATGTTATGGCAATGGTGGGGACTGAAACAACACCATCAAACCTGCCACTCACTGAGCTTTTTAGTTTACAAAAAACCTGCCTAAAATAAATAATAAAAAGACAGATTTGGGAGTATTTTTCCTAAGAGAGAAATTAATTATGAATCTGAGCAGAATCTTTCTAGTAACTACTGATCACATTCTTTTGAAATGTATATATATATTTGTTTACTTCGTGGCTCTCCTAAGCAGAGATGTTGTGAGTCTCAGCAATGGAGAGATGAAGATTTATGATAGAGAAGATGGGATAAACTGCAGTTGAAAGGAAGAGCAAAGATACATAAGATACATAAGAGTATATCTCTGTTAGTGAGGATTCCCTGTTAAAAAGAACTGAGTACTTGACAGCTCAGCTGTTTCAGAAAATAATGTTGCAGTGCCTGCCAGGGACAGAATTACATGTTGAAGACCTGACATGAATAATCTCAGAGGAACAAAAAAGCTTCTTTGCTCATCTACAGTTTCATGACAGAAGAAACTATCTGCTGGAGTCTGTCAAGGATAGTGATGAAAATTTGGGGCTTCAGGACCTTGCAGTCTAGATGACTGTTCTGGTTCTAACCAGGACAAGGCTAAATTTTGGCAGCAGCCAGGAGGGACCATGGGCTATTCTATACCACCTGATGTCATTGCTGGGGGCAGGGAAAGGGAAGAAAGGGAACTCTCTTCTGGGGAACAGGAGTTCCTTCCATGTAATGTTGACTAATGCCAGGTCAGAGACAAACAACACAACACTCTGTGTTTCATGTGACAAAGACTAAACACTTAATTCTTGTGACCTCTCCTTAAATAGAGAGTTTGAATTTCCTGGGCACACACATGTGATTGATTACGGTCTCAGTCACTCATTTCCTTGGCCAATGATACATCTGCACTTAGGGTCCAATAGGTTGGCTGGGATTCTCTGTATTTGTTCAAATCTATCCTGTCATTACTCACTGAGATGCCTGCCTGCTTACAGGCTGGTTGGGTTTCAGACTGCAACTCTTAAACCAGCTGCAATATGCAGTGTGACACTTCCATTTGTGGGGAGCAATCCATTATTTTCTATTTCAGGTGCTTTTTTTTCTATGTGAGTAGTTTCTTTTCTAATACCCTTTGTTGTTAGTAGTGTTACTGTTGATTTTCTTGTCTTATTGCTCTTTCTAGTAAATTGTTCTTATCTCAACCTGTGATTTTTGCCTTTACTTCCTCCAGTTCTCCTCTCCATCCCAACAGAGGAGTGAGGGTGGAGAGGGGGAGCAAGCAGAAATGTGAGAGCACTGAATTGGAGAGCACCTAAACACCTAAAACTAAATTCCTAAACCATGACAATGAACTTCATCAGAGTTTTGCTGGTCAGACAAGAAGAGGGAAAGAATTGGGGAAGACAGTGTGGAGAAGGTCAGGGAAGACACATGATTTCTCAAGCCTGGTTGGGTTACATGGAAGAGAAAAATCAGGTGAGGAGGTGAGATGAGTTTGAACTGTAATTACTCAATTTAAAAAAAATGCATGCTGTCCAGGTACAGCAGAGTAGTTACAGAGCCTGCTGTAGCCTCTACGGTTGGCTTAGGCACAGGTATATGTGTACACATAGGATTTTCTTTAACTGTACTGCTGGGGTGTTTTCTGTAGTAATATATATATGGCTGGTAAACAGATACTGCTAATTATATAGAGCTAACACACTTATTCACAGAGTTATTGACAAATTATGATTTGTATTCATTTTTATTTTCATAAAATTTAGCCTGCTATAGAAAACTTTAGTGGAGAAAACAAGCTTGTATCTGCAACCAAAAGTCACTTTTGTTAAAAAAAAAAAAAAAAAAAAAAAAATTAAAGGCAAAAGGTCTACCCCGCCGCAGGCCGGCAAGGACCAAGGTAGGCGGGGGGCAACAGGTCTACCCAGCCGTCGGC